>CM076578.1:506038106-506588600 GCA_034641835.2 Pinus albicaulis | reverse complement strand
AATTTGTTCCTCCTATGCACTATAGATCTGAGCCCTACTGCCTTGATTATGTGGACAATCCCTTTGAAGATGCTCCTAACCGCATGTCCAACACTCCAACGGTCTTGTATTGTCACCTCTATTCTACTGTTGTAACCCATGTCCCTGTCTAGCTGCATTGAACTTCTTATGTGGTGAAAAATTCTCTTTATATTTTGCATTATGAGGCCTTGTTATTTTTGGGTACCATTTACCTTTACCTTTATATTTATCTTTTCATTTCCATCCTTGCTAAGCTTCATTCTTACACTTTGAATGCTCAGAAAAGTGTTTCGATTTCCCGATAAATTCTTCTAGTGACCGAGGCTCATCATACTCAATCTAATCTCTAAATCCTAATGGTAATCAACTGACAAATATCTGAACATTGGAATTTTCGTATTTAATATACAATACATACCTAAATAGCTCCAAGAACTTGGTTGTATAATCATCATCTTCCATCGATCCCTTTTTAAGCTCATAGAATTCCTTGGCTTTGCTATCGTAGTGTCTTTCTGACAAGTAATTCTTTATGAAGAGTCTCTTGAATTCATACCAACTCAACTCCTTTGTCCTGATATATCTAGTCCATATCATGTCTTCCCACCACATATTCACTTTCTATTTGACCATGAAGATATTCTCTATATACTCATGCAGTTCAAAGAATGTATTCATGCCAGGTAACCAAGTCTCTGCATCCTCAAGCTTCTTCAACTCTCCATCAAAACTAGGCAGCTTCACTTTCTTAAACTCATTCAAAAAATATCCCCTATCACTCCTCCTATAAGGGTGATAATGATGATGACCATGATACCCATTAGAACCAGAACTAGAATAGTACATGTGTCCATCACCTCTCCTGTCTAGAGTATCCAAGAATATACCATATTTGATAGTGTCATCTCTATCTGGCCTGTGACCACCATGAGACCTACTACCATATGCCCCATTAGTCCCATCCTCCTGTCCATAATTGATTCAGATTGGTCCTTGTCTCTGCAACTATGACAAAATCTGAAGAACTACTGCATTGACTCCTGTTTTTTTTCCTATGCCTACATGATCCTATCATTATCTACTTTGTATCTCCTTATTTCTTCTTTCAAACACCTCAATGTGTCTGCTCAGTTAGAAGAGTTCCCAACACCACGCCACTTATCTAATTCATAGCTAGAATATTTGTAGTCTATCATCTAGCTAGTCATCTTGATCTCTTCCTACAAGGCATACTATGTATGCTAAACCAAATAATAAACACACCAATGTACCTTAGTATAACTCAGGGAGGATATCTCATTTGCAAGATTAACTAGACTAGCACAATACATATATATAAATATAATCATATCAACATTTAATCATTATATCAACCATTATCTAGTTGCTATGCATGATAATACAACCATGACACCAACTAGATATAATTCATGCATAATAACATATGTCTGACACACATGCATACACATTACATACAAACATTTACATGCATATCGAGTGCATAGCTGACATAAACTCATGATAAACACATCCAACAACAACACCCTTAACTTTCACATGGAAACACCATTGCAACCAAAACCAACACCATGAATACACAACCAGTGCATAAACCACACACATGCGAACACATATGCAACCAATATGAATACATGACCAACATACTTCCCTTCTAGTCCAAGGGGTGAACCATGCTTTGATACCACTATGTAACACCCTCCCTCCCACATTTACCCAAGTTAACTGGTTCGTTGGGGTAAACATGTGATGAGAGGCTACTATGATTTGATTCAAACTCCTAGGTCACCTTAAGGAAGTGGAACCAGCAAAACACAACCAAATTGATCATCCACACAACCAACAGAACCTCCAAGAGCTACCCCACCTTTTCGGATGACCAACCCCTGAGGAAACTCAACAATTCAAGCTCCTAGAGCCCAATCGCTCCCTTTCCAAGCCCTCCAAGTGACTGTGGGTCCTAGTTTCTCCCATGAGCCTGCCTAAGTGCAACTGTGGCATTTTTGTGCTAGTGTTATGTCAGCGACTGCGATATTTAAGGCTGAATTCAAGGGCTAGGACTTAGTCACAGTCCATAACTTCATGAAATTTATAGGACTTAGGAATCAAATGAAACATAAAGACAATGGTGCCAGTGAAAATTATTGAATAGAGACTTGACTGGACCCCTACTAGCCATGACAAGAATTTCATCAAACATGTCACAAAGATGCATTCTATAGGTCATAATAATAGATATGAGCATAGAGGTATTATACTTATTTGAGAATCATTAAGAAGCCCTGATGCCTTATATCATTAGGTGCATTATCATCTATTAGTTCATATATTCATTGCTCATTCATTTACAAATAAAAACATGATGAGAACCATACAATTTTACCGTCATAAAACACATTCATAACCAACATATAAACAACAAAAATAATGAGGATACAATAGCCATAAATGCCACATATCATCTAGTCCATTTACGCTTAAGATACCAAGGAAAGAACCTCTTATTAATGAATGCAAAATCTAACCTGGTATGGGACTACCACGTTCCACATGACCATATATTGGCTGAGCCAAATATCTCTTCATTCAATCACCCTCATGCCATATTCCAAGCATGAATGTGGGACTCAAACCAAAATAACCAACCAAAGATTCGCAAGGCTAAACCACCTCACTCTCATTAATAAAAAAAGATTTACTGCAATCCTCACTGAGTCAATATGCCATAAACAAGAATGGATTCCACCATATTTATCCACCTACACCATGAGGAATTTTCTTGTCTCCTAGTCTCTAACCTTTACCACAATCCATAGTTCAATCTAGGGATTACTAGGCCATAATCAAGACACCACCCTCTAGGCTTTACCGTATATCCTGCCATTCACCGACAAGGATTCCTAGGCCTGATCAAGGGAAACTACCTCTAATATTTACCATATATTTTGTCATTAATCAGTCGAGGATTCATAGGCCCACCAAGGCACACAATACCCAGCTTTACCACAACTCACAATCTGGTTCATGGTTTACTATGCCAGTGGATTTATCACAATCCACAATCTGGTTCAGGGATTACTAGGTGATGTGTTATTTCATTCAGAGATCCAACTCACTTAGTTTCAAATCCATCCAGTAATCCAACTCAACCGAAACATGACAACCCCATCAAACCATGGCTATCCATAAATGGCAAGGCAAGGTTGAAGAACACTACCACTCCTAGAAGAACCCATGTCAATGTCAACAAGAGAACCAAGAACATGCATGCATAACCATGCATGGAAAATGTAGCAAGGAAACCACACATGCAAATCGATACGTGCAAGTAAACCTGATGTAGTTGCTTGATCCCGCTCTTCATTGCTTGATATTTGCTTCATCTTGTCCTTCTTTTTCTTTCTTGATCCAATGTTGATTTTCTCCAAGAAAACTCTAAGTGTCCAAGAGTGTGTGAGAGAGAGAATAGAGATAGAGCTCCAAAAATGAACTAACAAAAGGTACCAACTGATCCTCAAAAGCCTTTTTATCAATTAGGCTTATATTTTCTTCATTTTCCATTATTTTCCTTCATTTTCCCCCTCACTTGCAACCTATGACCTTTCACCTTCCTTTTCTCCTAATTTCCATTGTTTTCATAAATAAAAATCCAATTAATTCCTCATGCCTTTCCAAAGCCTTTGTCATTGTGTTTGTTGATTTCCTTAGCCATAATAAACCAAATGAACACCCAATAGGATTTTTTTCCCACCATTCATCTTGGAATGTGTCTCCCATGACCATGAACTTATATTTTTTACATGGATTTTTAACCAGGGTTGTTACAATAGCTACAGATTGGTAGGGCCATTCAAATTTTGAAATACCTTCCATGTACTGTATACTTGGCAAATTTTGAAATACCTTTCATCTACATGTGATTGTTGGTATTTATGCCATTTTCCTTCCGTGTACTATATGTATAGATAAATTTTGATCAAATAAATGTATAATTATTTATTCTTTATTAGTTTCTCTTCAGTCTTTGTTGTTATTACATCAATTTTCAAAGCCATTACAAACCATTTTGTGTACCCATACACTCAACCCTATTTTATTTTGCACTTCAAAATACCTCATGGGATCTCTCTTTCATCCAAGATCATCTTTTTATGGCTCCAAATTAACATTATAATTCAAGTCCATGCCATATGCCATTCTTGATATCATTAACTCTTATGTATATTGATCGTAGCCTCATCAATCCGACTGCAGAGGATGATTGAACCCTCCATCTTGTTAATAGAACCATTGATTCTTCATATTTATCCATGATTAAACTTCTTTCCTCATTCGGGTCAACTTTCATGAATTCTCAACTATATGTAGACTTTCCTTTCAAATTAATTTGGTGGAATTCAAGGGTTTCAAATCTTGGGTTCATTCTCAACTCTCAAGGTTGTGGCTCAACCGACAGGGGTTAGGACTGAATTTTGGGTTAAGTATGTGGCCCAAGTTCAATTCCTTTGGAGAAGTTTCAATAATTTATTTTTAATTACACATTTGAACCATGTCCCAAACTAGTGATCCAAATACATTTTTAACTTTTAATTGCCAAAGAACCGCCTTGGCATCCCACAGTTCGAGAATACATTTAATAAGTTGCGAATCATCTCAATGTGAGATTTAATTCAATATATTTTGGTTGGATGAGGGCCTAGAGTTGTCGTAACTACCTCCTCCATTATCTTGTCATATGATCTGTTGTGTTGTTTGAGGCTTCTCAACGTAAATCGGCAATTACGTCTCATCATTCTAGAGATGGATATAAGTGTTTCCAACCATGATGGCTTGATATGACCAACATAAAAGCAAGCCAATAATTTGGAATTCTTTTAGTGGTGGAGTGTATTTCAACATATTCACCTCAATAGCATTTTCTAGTGACAATTTTCCATCAATTTCTAACTTTGGATGTGCTTTCTATCAACATTGAATGAGTCAAAATATTTGTGAAGAAAATTAGATAATAATAATATCATCAAGATAAGGCCTGCAAATTACTTCATCCCTTGGTCGTAGGAAAACATATATACCACACGATAGTGCATGGGTTCTTACATTGGTCCTAGAGAAGACCAATCTAGTATCCAGTAAAGTATCCATATATAATATCCCTAGAATTCAGAACCATCACTCTAGAACGTGAGGCCCTAATAATGTTGGGCACAGGCTCAAGGTTATAGCTCGGATATGCCTAATTTAAAACTAAAACCAAATTTTTATTTTTTTTCTTAGGTAATGCTTCTTGGCCATACCTCAAACCCAATATTGATGGGATTTGTGTGTCTAGAATAGACAAAAATTTTATACTGTGTGACTTTGGGTATCGAAAGAATTGAAATTTATAACTACCTGTATTTGGAGTTTAAAAATATAACAATATATTTATTAAGTTGTAATGCATCTTAATTTCAGTAAATTGGTAACTGACTAAGGGTCACCTTGTGTGGAAAATAAATTAAGAGGATTAGTTCTCTTATTGATTGAATCATTAATTTGCACCTTCATGCTATCCTCGATTAATCAAGTCTATTTAGATTGACTAATAAAAGATTTTTCTTAACTTAATCAACATTCCAAATCTTAAAATATCTAAAAGGGGGCATTTAGAAAATTACATATAATTAAATTAGTTTATAATCACATAAAGTATTATATCTATTATTTTCAGTTATATTAGCCACTAGAAAGTGACCTATTAGGTGGGAGAAAAATGTAAATTATGCCAATGGGGGCATTGGTTCACTAGTGAAATTGACAATATAATAAGTTCTCCACCGTGGTTCTACCTCTCACTATTGTCTACTCCCTCTACATGGAAGGAATTTCAAAGGCCTATATGGGAGGAATTTCAAAGGGATGATGTTGGTAAAATTTCTAGTTCGTTTTGGAGGCATGGTAATTACCACTACTAGGACATCAACATTGAGCTTCCCATAGAACATCGAGTGTTTCGATATTCCCATAAATTTGATTGAAAATGAAATGTGAATATAATATACTGTTGTCAATTGAAATGCATTTTTTTAAGATTTTCATTATGGAAGTGCGACATGAATATGTGTCCGTTTAATTGAAATTAAGAATAGTCCTTGAAATTTGTCACTGTCTCCAACGGGCCCAAGCGCACAAGATCTAGACTTGGAAATGACCTTTGATGATTGATGCATTCACATGTTTTCTATTTTGTTTATGATCATGAAACTTTATTTTATTTTATTTCATAATCTACAACTATGGTATGTCAGTATTATCCAACAAACAATATGTAACAATTTTTTCAATGGCATCAAACATCTATCTTGGCATAGGGATGCCCAGCTCGTAGGTTTATTTTGGCTTATTTTGATAGACAAAAGACTGATAGTGATGCCCCCATTTTCATTCTCTAGTTTCCCTTGAGATAGGCCACAAAAGTGAGGAGACTGCTTGATATGAGATGTATGCCTGATTTATGATCCAATGGAAGAAAATTAATTAACAAAAAATAAAAAAATCTTTTACTCATTAGTTTGTCTCAAAATTTATATTAAACTAATGTATCATAATTGAATAGCATTCTTGAAAATTTTCATTATCTCCATATTTTTTTTTTCATTGTCCCCCATATCGTTGAGCTATCACTTTATAATTATTTTTTCTTTTCTTTTTTTCATATTTTTTCCTCTCTTCTATATTTCCTTTGTGATGTGGTTTTACTAAATCTCCTTCTTATTTGTATATATGGCATTCTTTATAATCTCATAAACTAACTTCAATGTTTAACAAAATGTTAATATTTAAATTACATTGAATTATCAGTAATTTAAATTTTCATCAAATATCAAAATAATTAAACAAAATAGTAAATTGATGCAAGTTGCAACATAATGCATAGTCACACATAATTAAAAAGTTAAAAGTTAAATTTGTAAGTATTTTTTAAGTAAGATATTATTAATCAATATTTATTTAATTGAATGTCTGTAATTTTAATTTAAATATTAATTTATTTATTTTGTGAACTTATTTTTAGGAGATTTGAAACCATGACCAACTAGTTTTTTAACAATACACTCATTTATAAATATGAATATTAATATCAATTTAAAATAAAAATTATATTATAAAATATTAAAGAATGATATACAAAGATGAGAAGGAAAATGTAAATATCTCAAAGAAAAAGAGACTTAACATAATAATAATAAAGAAGTATTAGTCTAATGGAGTTGAGAGTAATGAAAAAGCTCAATAAAAAGAATGCTCATTGGTCAAAATGTAATGTTCATTGGTGAAAATCTATTACATTTTGAAGAAGGGATTTTAATATTCAAAGTTTCAAAAAGGTGTGTGATGAGTATGAGCCCTAATAATCATTAAGTTTATGATATCTTATATGTTTATCATGTAAGTTTGGAAGTTGGTTAAAGATCATTTTTTAGAGAGTTGGAAATTAGTGATAACCAACATGGTGCAGGGTTTTCTTGAGAAACTAGCCTCAAGTAAATTTTTAGAGAAGGTTGAACATTTTATGGAGAAATAGAGCTAAGCATCTCTAAGACTGATAGGTCATGGCTCTCTAGAAAGAACTAAATGACTCTCTCAAAAGATGAATGAATTATTTTGTAATCTCATAATAAAGAGCATTGAAAGACAGAAAAAAAAGCATTGAAACTCAAAGAGAGAGCATTAGAAGACAATGTGATCCTTTGTGTTAAATTTTAAAAAGCCTATTAATAAAAATAATAATCTTAAAATGTGAAGTTAATTCCAAAATAAACTTTAAAATAATTAAGATCAACACTTAAATAAAAAAAACCAAATTATAGTATAAATTAAATTCTAATTAAACGCAAAATCTATCATCCATACAAATCTTACATCAAAATATGAGAAAAGAATATTCGAAATTAAAATTATATAAATCAATTATAAACACATACTCTTAACTATTATCCATTAAAACACCTTGTAAGAAATATTCTAAATTAAAATTATATAAATCAATTATAAACAGATACTCTTAACTAACATCCATTAAATCACTATGTAAGAATTTTTTGATGTTAAAATTAATGGGGATAAGGGAACAAACATTTTAAGATATTGGCATAATTCAATTGTTTATTTTTTTCGTTCCCTTCTTAAAAACTATAAATCATAATACAATTCATAAAATTATAAAATATGTTTGAATAATTTTTTTTGCAAATTTATTTAGAGGTTAATTTTCACATAATATTAAATTATTTTAATGATTCAAATTTATTTATGATATGTCAATTTTTCTAAAAATTTATATTGTGTTAATGATTTCAAATTTAGTGGTCATGACAATATGATTGAGGAATTTGATGATGATCATATGAGTGAGGACTTTGGTCTTTAATATTTTTAGTTCAAATACTTGGGATATAAACAATATAAAGATCGATCTTTAGTATATATCTAATATAAGTAGAGAAGGATCAAATTTCTTCACATGCAAATTTTTTTAGAGTGCAAAATACAATGTATTATTTTTCATTGTTTAAATTGCATTTTTGAATACTAAACAGAGTATATATAAAACCAAATAAAAGTTGTAACCATAAAATATTTTTTTTCTTCTATATATAGATATATATGAAATTGATATCAACATAGATTTTCAAATAATTTATTTAAATATTTTGTTGAAAAATATAAGATTTAAACAAATTTTCAAATAGTTTATTTAAATTTATTGTTGAAATATTTTTGAAAAATACAAGATTTAAACTTCTAATTCACACATTTTTTTTAATTTCTAATTACTTTAAAATATATTCATTTTTTTGAACATAATTTTAAATTTTATTTTAAAAAACCAGGAACAAATAAACAGATTTACACATCCTCTCATACTAAACTATAAAATAAACTTCTCAACTCAATAAAAAAATATTAACTGTAAAAAAATTTTAAAAATATATATCCTTGAGAATTTATGAAATCGAATCCCCTAAATTCAGTCCCAAAATTATCCATTGGAATTTGTCCACGGATAAAATTACGCCATAAATGAATTCCGAACGAAGCGCGCGCCTTCTCAAAATCCTTTGCCGATAATGATTAATTCATAATGCATTGGCACATTAGGATATCCGTGAAAAATATATTCTTATTAATTTTCCGCTGTCGGTGCTTTGCCTGAAACGACGACGATGCTCCGACAGAAAGACAAATCAGTTGTACCTTATTTGTTTGTTTCCTTTTATAATGCGGCGACTTCAATCAGGAAAGCTCTAACTGCCATTTATATTTAATTTTTGTATTTGGAAACGATTGTTTCCTCTCAACAAAAGGGGAGTTGTTTATCTACATAGCAGAATAATTTGGATGGTAGTTTTTTCACTGAATCCTGTACAAAAAAAAATAAAAAATTAGGAAGTTGGAGTGTTTGAGTTGCATTTTTTATGGTGAAAATTGATTCAATACCATAAAATTTTTTTAGGGCATTCAAAACACTGAAGAAATCTTTGCCGAGATTTTTTCATAATCTTACTGGAATTTCTAGGTTATTCTATGGGGTTTTTAGACTACAACCAACAAAAGTGCCGATACATTTTTTTTTTTTTCGTTAGCTAAATATTTGAAGTAGTATAAATTTGGAAATGATTGTATATTTAATTTTTGGTTTGAGAAATCATTTCTAGGAGCATCATATTTAACTTTTGGTTTGAGAAATGGCAATTTAGGGACATTTAAGTAGTCAAAATAACTCACTAATCACATTCTCACTAGGCCACATCAATGCTTAACATAGATGAATTTTTGCCCATCAAATTTCCAACCAGTGACTTCCACATCAGGTAGTGCCTTAACAATACACCATTTTTGCTCATCAAATTTCCAACGAGTGATACAGTGACATGTGGTTTAACGGTAAGTTTCGCTGGGTGAAACCCACGAGATAGAGGTTCAAATCTCATTGAGTATATGGCCTGTTGTGTCTTGGCTAGAAGAGTAGGCGACCCCATAGTGGACGTCTCGGCTCCTGTTGAGGCATAAGTTAATTGCTATTGTGTGGCTTGCAGGGTGTTGCACCTAGCCTAGGTTTATAGTGGCAGCGAGTAGGATTTGATCCTGGGCCTTGTTCAAGATAACTCTCACCAGTTATCGATTATCCTAGATTGAAAAAAAAAAAAATTTCCAATGAGTGACTTCTACATCAAGTAGGGCTTTGACAATACACCCCCACATCAACGCTTAACATAGTTGAATTTTTGCCTATAAAATTTCCAACAAGTGACCTCCACATCACTTAGTGCCTTAACAATACACCCCATCACCGTCTATTCTACACCCGGAGGAATCAAAATTTTTAATTTTATGAGAATATTTCGGAATCTCATAAATAAAAATATAATTAATTTTACTTAACTTTTATCAATCAATCCCCCAAAATTCAATTGGGGATGATTGAAAATAAAATCTTATTGTAAAATCTCTTTCGGCGAGGGAAATGACACACGCAAGCTGGACCAATCAATCCCAGGGGTGGTTCATCATCAGACTTCAGTGATCGGGATCAAATCAATAAGCTTAAATAGATGTAGAGATGTTTAAACTAGCCGTTTTTTTAACGGCTAGTTTGACTTTTTAAAAAGTCAAACTAGCCGTTAAAAAAACGGCTAGTTTAAACATCTCTACATCTATTTAAGCTTATTGATTTGATCTGATCTCTCACCTAGTCCTGATGATGAACCACACTGGTTGGTTCGAAACGCGTCGACAACGTTCCATTATATGTGATTATTACCGAAAGAGATTTTACAATTTTATATGGATCACAGAAGCATAGATTCTAAAAATAGAATCTTATGTATGAGGAGGTTGGAGATTCAAATCTCCCATTCATTGTACCTGTGAAAGGGGCATACATAGGCACGCATAAGTTATAGTGCTAGTTGTTAGAATTAACCCAGAGTACAAGGCCAACTCAGAGGTTATAGTGGGAACTGTTGGAATTGACCCCATGTCACGCAAGTATAAGACTAGCCAAAGATAAGTTATAGTGATAACGATTAAAATCAACCTAATTTCTAGTATAACACGAATCAACCTAGTATCAAGTATAAGACCATGTCACGCAAGTATAAGACCAACCAGAAATAAATTATATAAAAAATAGAAACAACTTAAGGTCATTAGAATACAAAATACAAGACCAATAATGGTCGGAATCAACAACCTAACAATATGTTATATAAGTATATAGACTGACCCAAAAATTACACTGATAGCCATTGAAATAGACCCATCTCATGTAAGTACAAGATCATCGCACTAATATAAAACTAATGCAAAGATTATTGTAGTTGTTGAAATTAACCTATATCATACCAATACAAGACCACCAAACGAATTGCCAATTCTTTTCTTACACATAGACCCCACACACGTCATTGTTTCGACTCGAGTCTCTACCCTCCACATTTATCAGCTTTAGAAATTGTAGAAGACGCTTGATCAACTTCGTAATTCTTACACGATTTTTTTCTTATACGAAACCCAAAATTTTGGGAATCAAATGTGGACACTTGGGTAACGGAGAAGCCGATGGATCCGGCGAGATTATTGCTAGTGGCAGCCCATCCGCCGTTCTTGTTCTGATTCTACGCTTTCAGTGTGCGTTAAATTATCACTTTCAGATGAGTTAACGGCGCAGAAAGGCATTCTTTTACCGCCCGCTGAATTTATTCAGATCATGGCTTGCACGTTATGCAATTTCCGGTTCTACATTTTATTAAATAAGACGTTGTGGTAGTTGCCACAAAATTTATAAATCCATTCCCACATCAACGTTCAACCAATCTCATAGCTAATTGTGCCCCTCGATAATTACGAATTCGACATCTATAGAGTCCCAAGAGTTTAGAACGACACGAACGTCCAATCTCTATCGATTGTGTCTGCGTGTTTGGAGAAAGCTGCAACTTGATTTCTTCACCTTGGATTTTTTATTTTATTTTATTTTATTTATTTATTTTATATTTTTTGGAATAAAATGAGATGTTTAAATTGATAAATAAAAATTTATTGGTCAATTTTATGAAAGAGACTCTGAACCACTAGAGTTTGGCTTCGCAGATTACTTTGCATTTTCAATACACTTCAAGCATTATATAGCATACATGGTTTTTAGGGAAGTTAGAACCATACCCTAAGAAATAGAAACTAATTCCTATCCTAAGGTCTCATGAACCAAATAACACTAATATAGGATTCTCCATTATCTTCAACACTCCCCCTTAATGGAGAAGGGTTCACAAATATGCCTAACATCTCCCTAAACATTTGAAACTTAATTTTGCCAAGAGGCTTAGTGAAAATATTGGGAATTTTGAGGTCTAAAATGGGTCTCCTAAGGAAATAATAAAATAATAGCTAAACCAATAAAATAATATTTATGAATTTTCAATTCACTTTTTGCACCACTATCCATGTAACCATAGTTAAATTCAATTCAAAAGTTGTACCAAAATAAAATTAATAAAAAAATTATATTGATGTGACTATAAATAAGAATGAGTTTTTCAAGAAAAAATCATTATAATTGAACAACTAATGCATTTGTCCTTTGTACTTAAATAACTTAAAATAAAATATAAATATAAATTCATAAATTCTTAATTATATAACATGTTATTAATTAAATTTATATTATTTAAATTGTATAATAAGATGTAATTAATGTACTATATAAAAATAATATAATAAATGTAATATATTATTTTATGTATGAATTTCATTCAAAAAGTGTGAACTGACATTTATTATGAGTAATTTACTTTGACTTGAAAAGTACTTAGAGCACTACCATGTTTAACCATGAGTTTTTATCCACCATTGAGAACGTGACAAGTAAGTACCTTTAACTCCAGCAATGCCACCTCAACCATTAGGGATGATGTCATCCCCTAAAATGTATCGTTCTCAAGGTAAGTGAATTTACTGTACATTTTCTTCCTGGGGGATAAGTCTGGGCCTTGCACTCTCAAAATTCCCTAATGGTTCGTAACATTATCACATGTTTTACAATATACAAGATGGATTTATTTAGATTGAACTTTCTCCCTGACAAATTGGAATTTTGTATCAATATTTTTACTGTTCTTGTGAAACACCAGATTATTAGAAAGTTTGATTAACCTCTGGTTGTCGCATCTGATAATTGTTGCATCTTTACATTCTTCCCCAACATCTTGGAGAAGTCTTCGTAACCAAACTGCCTCACATGTTGCGGCGCACATAGCTTGATACTCTACTTCCACTGAAGACAAGGAAATCAGAGCTTGTTTATCGGCTTCCATGTAATCAATTTCTATCCAATGCCAATTTATTGCACCCTCGTTATGGATCTTCATTGCCTACATATCTGTTCTGGGCCTTAATCTATAAATCGCCAATCTAACATCAAGAATCAAGATAAACAAATCAATAATCTATAGCTTCCTCAGATATCTTAAAACACCTTTCGCTGCATTCTAATGACTCTCAAGTGGTTTGGACATAAATTGACTCAACTCATTGACCATGCCAACCGTCGAGTGTTAGGTATGAACTCCAAACTGCTTACATAAGTAAACAGATCTTCAGATCTACCTCTTTAGAGCCATCCTCACTGGGTTAATGCTCCGCCAGAGGCATCAGCCACCATCCATCCCGGAATTCTTCCACAGGACCTTCCACATACTTCTACTCAATAAAAGTTTGTCTGACCTCCAGATCTCAGACCAACAATATCTTTAATTCACTGTATCTTTCATTTCAAATATGTGACATGTGCCGTTTGATTTCTTTGTCAGATCAACAACATCACCAACAATTAGATTCATCTACATACAAATAAATCAATTATACACTCCTTTTCATCTTTCACACACACAGTCGCTACTTCACAAATCTGCTGCGTAAAAATTTAATCATAATCTTTCTACCTTTGACCTGGGGTGCTTGTTTACCCATGTGCTTTTTAATCTACAAAACTAAATGATTTTTCCCTTTCAATGAAACCTCTGTGCGTTTCTCTAAGTAAACCTCCTTTAATTTCAATAAAATGCCACATTTACATCTAGTTAGGAATCAACCAATGTTTGAAGTAGCTATAGCAATCAAGACTTATATTATTTAGTTTAGATACGAGGGCGAAGGTTTATTCATAGTCAGTGCCTTCCTTTTTTGAATACCCCTTTGCTACCAATTTAGCTTTTAATTTTTCTATGGTTCCATCTGCATTAATCTTGGGTTTATACAACCATTTACAACCTATGGTTTGTTTCCCTTCGGGAAGTCCAACTAGCTCTCAAGTGTTATTTTTTAGAATAGATTCATATTCCTATTCCATAGCTGTTTTCCATTCACTACATTGATTTTCTTCTCTATAACTGGAAGGTTCAACAAAATTCATCATACTAGTTATAAAGGCATTCTCCCTATATCTAGCAGGCAATTGAATCTGCCTACCTGATATTCTGAGTGTTGGTGTAGCTTCCAACCCATTCTGAATTTTCTTTGACGGACTCGGCTTGATTGTTGTATCTGAATTCTCATCTTCTGTCTTTTTCTATTGATCATGGTTGTTACATGTTTCTTCACTTCCTTCCACCAAGAACGGAATATCCCATTCCACATTTTGCTTATCAAATTCATCATGAACCTGCTCACAGAACATGACATCTCTACTAACAAAAATCTTGTGAGTAGAGGGATTAAATAATCTATAAGCTTTAAATTGTGAACAATACCCTACAAAGGTACATCTGATGGATTTTGAATCTAGTTTTCTTCTGTCTTCCTTTGGAATGTGGGCAAATGCTTTAGACCCAAATACTCTTAAATGTTTTACTGCGGGCTTGAATCCATATAATGCTTCAAAAGGAGTTTTAAAATCGAGACTTCTTATAGGATTCCTATTTTTCAAATAAACTGCAGTATTCAATGCTTCATCCCAAAAACCATTTGAAAGATCCTTACCTTTCAACATTCTCCTAGCACACTCCACCAATGTTCTGTTCTTTCTTTCGGCTACTGCGTTCTGCTGTGGAGTATGGGGTACTGTGAATTGTTGTAATATTCCATGGTCTTTACAATACTTGGTAAGTTCCTCCTTCTTGTATTCTCCCCCTTGATTGGAGCGCAAAATCTTTATGTGCTTCCATGTTTGTTGTTCAATCATATATTTGAACTACTTAAAGTATTCAAATGTGTGGTTTTTCTTACTCATGAAATACACCCATGAAAAGTTTGTACAGTCATCACCAAATAGTATAAAATACAGTGCATCACTTAATGATTTTGTTTGCATGGGTCCACATAGGTCTGTGTGCACTAATTCAAGTATGTCTCTCTTTGTCTTTTCTACTCAAACATGAAATTCTTCTCTATGCATCTTTCCTAATGCACAAGCATCACAATCATTATGCACTTGTTTTAATGTAGGAAGATCTCTTACCATTTCATTTTTCTGAAGTAACAACAAATCGTTGTAGTTGATATGACCAAGTCTTTGGTGCCATAACTTTTATGTAGTCAAACTCGATGTTGTCAAAGCTCGATCTGGTGTTGTTCTCACATCCAATTTGTACAAATATCCTGTTCGAATTCCTGAAGCAATAGTCTTCATGCCATCCAACATGTCTTTAATGTAACAGTTATATTTAAAAAATTATACCTTGAGATCCTGATCTGTAATCATGGATACAAAAATCAGATTCTTTGTCACTCTCGGTACATACATTACATTATGAATATATCTGACATTACCATTAGGTAAAATAATAGAAAATTTTCTGCACCCTTTGATTTGATGACTTCTATCATCACCAAGGTAGATTTGTGATCTGTTGTTGATTTATTTAAAATCTTCAAACCATTTCCTGTTCCCCGTCATATGTGTGGATGCTCCCGAATATACATACCAGATGTCTGCATCGACATTCTCATCAAAGTCTGCCATGAACATTCTGAAGTCCTGAACCTGGTCATCACTTGCGAAATGACCTGCATGTCTTTTATGCCTATGTTGTTCTTCATAAAATTTCATCTTCCTGCACTCCGTAGCCATATGACCAAGTTTTCCACAATAAAAACATTTAATTATAGAGTCTTTTTTATTCGGATACATACCTTGAGTTTGATTCGGTCTTTTCTGTGGATTTTCTTTGTTTTACTGTGATGGATTTCCTTTTCCTTTGAAGAATTTTTTCTCTGCCATTAGTGAAAGATATGCACTCTGGGGTTTCAGATTCAATCTTTTTTCTTCTTTTTGCATTAATATTCCTGTCAGTTCTTCAAACTTTGGGATTTTCTCTCTCGCATTTATCCCAGTGATAAACATTTGGTAATCATCAGTTATACCATTCATGGTAATCGTGACCAAATATGCATCTGCAATAATCTCACTAATATCTGCCAATTTGTTCTTCAGATCCTTGATCCATGATATGAAAGAAGCAATTGTTTCATTATCCTCCATCTTTATGGACAGAATCTTGTTCTTCAAGAACAAAAGATGATTTGTATTCCTGATTTCATACAAATCCTTCAATACTGTCCAGATTTCGTTTGCTAATTTGCATTCTCTAATTTGCGGTATGATGCAGTCTTTCATTGACATCTTCAACAATGTCTTTGTTTTACCTTCTCTCTTCTCCCAGTTTGAGACCGATGTTGTTCCCGCTGCTAGCTTCAGTTCATCCCCATTTACAATTGTCCAAACACTCTACGCTTCTAGCACAATCTGCATCTTGAATTTCCAATTTGAGTAATTGGAGCCATCAAGTTTGTTACTCTCATTCAAGTATGCTTCGATTATTTGATTATTCATTTGGACGATTCAAATAAAATACTTGACAGGAAAAACTAAATGATAGATCTACCCCAGATCTTTACCAAAGGAAATGTTACAATATAGATCTACCTGATCTGCAATCAATCCAACAGGTTGTTTTTCACGCTGTGTGACACGCTTAGTGTGAGTTGGTTCACGAGACCTTAGGATAAGAATTAGTTTCTATTTCTCAAGATATGGTTCTAACTTCCCTAAAACCTTGTATGCTATATAATTCTTGAAGTATATTGAGAATGCAGAGCATTTTGCAGAGCCAGAATCTCCTGGTTTAGAATCTCTTTCGTAGAACTGACTAGTGAGTTTTTATTTATCAATTCAAACATCTCATTTTATCATGGTATCAGAGCCTTCTTAATTCAAAATGTTTCACGTAAGGTATGTAATGTATGAGCCCTCAAATCACGTAAGGGAAGAGCCCTCAAATCACTTGTATAAATTTTTCAAACGAAAATTCTCAACACTTTTAAAAAATTGAATTCGAGTTGACTAACGCGACCAATGTGACATACGGCAGCGTGCTAACGCTCTGTAGAAGCCACTCTCTCGCGTTAGTGCCTTAACCCTCCATAAATTCATATTTGTCCATGTGCATGCAAAATCCGATAAGCTCTACGGAAGAGAGTCTGAACCAGAAGAGTCTGGCTCTGCAGAACGCTCTGCATTCTCAATATATTTCAAACATTATATAGCATACAAGGTTTTAGGGAAGTTAGAACCATATCCTAAGAAATAGAAACTAATTCCTATTCGAAGGTTTCGTGAACCAACTCACACTAATATAGGATTCTCCATTATCTTCAACATTTTTATAATCCAAAGATCAAAAGGATTAATTAGAGAGTAATTTAAGATATATATAGAACATTTTATAATAATAAAAATGAATGGTTTTCATTCCTTTTCAAGTGTAAAATTAAAAGATAAATGTAGGATAAATTTAAAATTAAAAACACTTTATAATGTTTTTTAATAATATTATATTATTTATATAAATTATATATAATTTTTTAAAATATATTTTAATGTTTTATACTTATGTGGAAAGAAATATTTCTATTTGTATTTATAAATTAAATTTATTATATATTTATTAATTATATATTATGAAATATATGGTTTGAATGAGAATTATTATTATTTTAATTTATTTTAGTTTTTTAGTTTTATTAATTTTTTGGGTAGATAATATTCATCTTTGGGGTTTATAGTATCAATCTATTTCATTTATAATATTCATAGTTTATGAACAATATAATCCTAGCATTCACAATCCCTTGGTTTTATAAATCTTTTCGGCTTATGATATTAATTTTAATGGTTTATAGTGTTAGTCACATAGGTTTATTTATCTATTTTGTTTGTGAGATCGATAATCCAAAGGGTTTATTAATCACTTGGGTTTATAATACTAATCCCGTGGGTTTATTAACAATATTAGTAAATGTGGATTTAGTAGACCCTCACAATTCTCCATATTAATAACTTTGATTTTTAATCATTAGGGTTTATAATATTAATGCCTTGCGTTAATTAATCACCTGGGTTTTAAATATTAATCCCTTGGGTTTTTAATCCTTAGGGTTTATAATATTGATCTTTTGAGTTTATTAATACCTTAGGTTTATAATGTTAATATCTTGAGTATATCAGTATTATTATTATTAATTAAATAATAATGATGATGATGATGGTTAGCTTCCACTAAGACCAATGAGAAAAGAAAGATAAAAAGAATATAATTGTGATTCTTCAAAATCTTGTTTCTATGATAAAAAAGAAGGGAGAGAAATAGTCCAAAATCGTTATAGTTGGGTTGACTTAATAAGTCAAGAAGGTTGGAAGTGTGGCACATGTTAGGGAATTGAGAGCAGATGTGAGTAAGAGTCGAGAAATCTAAAAGGAAGTGTTTTTGATCTTCCACCCTCTTAGTATCAGAAATCTAACAGATTGGATCATCCTAGGGAGTAGACCACTGCATGGTTTCACTTCAAAGCTCATGAGAATTAGTTCTTTTCCTAGCGATGTTCATTTTTTCTTAGGGATGGTCAACACATAGAGATAATCCTGGTTATCAAAAGTGTGATTGATCACCAATCACCTCCTTATAGTATCTTAGCTCCCTTTTACCCTCCAACTCCTTGTCATTCGACAACTTGCTTTTAAAATTGGAGGTAATAATATCTTTGACGCTATCCTTGCTTCTCATGATGATCTCCCCCTTAATCCCCCAATGGTTAAAATTGGAGGTAATAGTATCTTTGACACTATCCTTGCTTCTCATGATTATCTCCCCCTTGATCCCCCAATGGTTGAGCCAAGAATGGGCATCCTTATGCCACCCTCACTTGAGATGAAGGTGAGGGTTTTGACTAAAGCTAGAAGCAATTTTTGGGAGCCTAAAGTTAGAAGCAATTATAATCTCTAATTTTGGAGGTTATTATTATTATATTAATTAATTTTAATTATTATTATTATTATTATTATTAATTATTAATATTATTATAATTATAATTATTAATTATAATTGTTAATTGATTGATTAATAATAATTAATTATAGTTAATAATAATTGTAATATAATAATAATAATAATATATATTTATCAATATTAATATTGATGTTAAATTAAATTTATACCATTAGCTTATGAGTGTATTTCAACCACATTTATTAATGTGGTTGTGCATCAGCCTGTATCAACCGCATTTATTAATGTGGTTGTGCTAGTTATATGTTTATTAATTATATGTTATGAAATATCTAATATATGCTTTGAAGGAGAATCGTTATTATTTAAATTTATTTTAACATATGTTAAGTTTGTTTATTATTATTGTTTATGATTCTATTAATTAAAACAAAATTATGACATAACAAATCAAATTGGATTGATTTATTCCTTTTAGTACTTATTCCTTTTCATTATTTTTTAATTGAAGTGAAATTGTGTTCTACCATTATTATTTTTAGATCCAACTTGTCACTACAACATCTCCTCTTTACTATGTTGCAAAGGGACACTAGCATAAATGGATCATAATTACAAATCTATCAATTCTTGACAAGACCAGATCTCTTAAATGTAAACATGAATGAAAAACTTGAAAAAATATTTAAGATTTGCACCTTAAGATATTTGAGACTTCTGGACTCTTGCTAAATTCAAAATTAAGATGAATCTACAGTGATTCTCTCTCTCTCTATATATATATACAACTTGAGTGGGACTAATGGTTAAGAGCATGTGTTTCCTCCTAAGAAGTCATGAGTTCAAAACCAAAGCGGAGTAAAGTATGTATGCCTTTGTAGACTTTGTTTAAATTTGGAATTAATTTTTTTGTATACTTATTAATTAAATTTAAATGTAAAGTTTTGAAATATAACAATTACGTTAGTGCTTTAATATTTATATTAAATGTAATATGCATATTATATTTTTTAATATGTTTGTAATTATATTAATAATAATAAAAAAGAATTATATTTATTTTTTAATTGAGAATTTCTTTTTCATTTTTCATAAGTACAATTTATTATGAATATCAATCATGTCACTTATGGAAATAGAACCAAGGTGGGGAGAATTCTATTCATCATTATTATTATTTAATAACCCTAATTGACATGTTATTATTATTATTATTATTTAATAATTTATCTAATGCTTACAACATTTTCTTTCATAAAACATTTCCTATTTCATAAAAATTTCTATATTTTATTTTATTTTATTGCTCAAAAATACAATATGGTTAAATTTTCTATTAAAATTTATTTATTTTTTAAAAATTCAATAGATTTATTTTTTAATTTTTAATTTAATTTTTCCATTTAAAAAAATGATTATATATATATATATATATTTTGAAGATTTCATTTTTTATTTTAGATCAAAATACTATTAATTATTGAAGAGGAGAGTTGAATTCCTTGAGAGAAGTTTGTATGTAGACTTTGTCCCATGTTAGTAGTGCCAACGTTTTTCCTTATGAGAAAATTTTTTTATGGGTTTTGGATAGTTCTAGGACTTTGGCAAGGCATGCTAGAGTTAATAAAAGATACAAGGACATGGAATACAATAGATTTAATAATGGGGATTTTCTTAGGAATAATAATATATATAAAAGTTTAATATTCAGCCTTCATTGCATTGTATAAAGAAGTTCCCAAGATATATTCGTTAGAGCTTTATTTGTGAGTCATGCCTCTAATTACTTTGAAGGAGCCTCTCAAGAAGTTAAGGATTCTAGAAATATTTCATTGGATGTTTAGAGTGTTGAAAAAAAGATCAAGGTTACGTTGGTTGATGATCATACTTAACTCTTGAATGAAGGTGTCTATGATGAAGGACTTGGTTCCCTGCTTGATAGGGCCTATATGAGCATCATATGATTAAAAAAACTATAGGTGAGAGGAGGGAACTTCCTCCTTATGAAGTTGGGTTTTTTTGGTATAATTCTTTCTACCACCACTTGTGGGATGCTTCGAACAAGGCATTCCACCATTATTATGAAGGGATGGAGAGAAAGAGTTCTACCTTTTCCAATCCTTATACAAGGATTAAAAGTAGATGTTGTGGAGCCATTGGAAAGCACCAAAGAGAATGTGAATGGGACTAGATTTATGACCCAACCATAACATTCAGGGTTGAATCCAAAGGATGAAATATTTTTTCTAATGAATTCCCAATTGAGCTTATCAAAACATTAGACACGTTGAGCTTAGTCATCAAGTTAATATTTTTATTAGTTTTTAGTGAATGGATGGTTTCATGAGTCACTGTGACTCCATCCAATAATTTCACCCTTTAGTGTAGTTAATGAATGTATTAACACTACAATAAATAACTTTAATGATAATTTTATAGATCATACTACATAGTAAGATGGGTGATAATTTTTCATTGCCTTATTTATGAATAAAAATAATGAAGGTTGAGTTGATTATTTGAAGAAGTGCCCATTTCTAACAAGCATTTTTGACTACTACCTAGACATCTATTTTTGATGATTTCCCTATTGTCATCACTATCACAAACTACTCCACCTCCTCCTATGTTATTTCCTATATAAGACCCATCTTATCTCTAAAACCCCTTATTAAGCCCTATATATTGAGTGATTACATTTCTATCATTATATTGTCATGTATGTTAGAAACTCTAGTGGTCCAATTTTATTATAATTGTACCCTTTGTCTCACACACACACACACACACACACACACACATATATATATATATATATACTAACAAGACCTAGTCTTTGGATCATCACATATTATCTTGTACATTTTATTAATTGTAAAAGGAGATCCCCCCCCAAAGAAGATTGTAATTATTGGTTTACTATTAATTTTAAGGTGCAAGGTTCATAAAATTTGGTATTATAGTTCATGATCTTAGGGTTTTGTTGCTTCAAATAGGTCATCATTGAATTTTCACTATAAATTTTTTCTATGAAGTTTTAGATACTGAAACTTGGACTATATTGAGGGAAAATTGCAAGGAATATCTAGTTCAAAGTTCATATCTTGGTTCGCTATATTTTATTAAATTCTCTTGAAATGAGCTTCAAACAAGTCAGTTTGGAATTTTCGATATAATATTTTTTAATGAGGTTTCATATAGTGAAACTTGGATCATATTAAGAATAAAATTTGGGGCACATTTGGTTAAAATTTTATATCTTGGTTCATATAATTTCAAATATATTCTCTAATGAATATTATCTTAGAATTAGTTTCAAATAGGTTAGTTTTAAATATTCTCTATAACATTTTTCGATGATGTTTTAGACTGTGAAACATGGACCTTATTGAGTAGAAATCTCAAAGAAAATTTGGTTTGAATTTCATAGCTTTGCTTCCTGTACTTTCAGAGGTATACTCTATGGATTTTAGGGTTTGTGAAGGATCCTAAATTAGTTTCAAATATTTCATCTTGGTATTTTTACAATAACATATTTTTTAGGACTTTTCATATCATGATATCTTCAGGGATATCAAGAGACATGCAAAAGTAATTTAGGTACAAATTTAGAATTATATTTGACGAATTGGACATGTGGCATGCTATACAAGTTTTCTTATGGTAGGAGGCCAAAATCACCAAGTTTTAAGAAATTTACTATAACTTTCGCTAAACACATAAAATTCTAGTCACACCCATGGAATTCTAGAAAAGACACATTAGAGTATTATAGACCAAAGTTTTAGATCCATGTGGACTCAATCTCATAGATATATCAAGAAATTTTTTAGCAATTCATATATTCTCCAAATTAATGTTTTTCTAGTACATAACTTACAAGTTACCAAAATATTGATTAGAAGATCCTTTTTTTGTGACTAAAAGTTTTGTTAAAGAGGAGTATTATTATTATTTTCCAACATGCATCCAAACAAAACTACTACACCAATTAAACCTACTGAAGTCTCATCCTAGAATCAAGAAGAAAGTGAATACTCACAATTTAGGTTATCTCAATTACAGAAAAAAACCAATGAAATGAATGGAACTATGTTGAAAAAGGTGAATTTATTAGGTTCTCACGAAAACATTAAAAGGGAAATGAAAAATTAGGTGAATGAAAATAAGAAAACAATATAAAAGAATATGGATGGAAATAAGGAAGAAATGGAAAATAATATGAATGAACATAAGGAATAAATAAAAAAAGGTCAATGAAGATATACAAAAATCTACCATGGAACAAATCAAATAATTACAAAACATTCCATTTATATATATCCTTTTCAGGTATGTGGATATCCAAATAAATCATGTACATAAGCGGAAGCATGGTGTTGGGACTCAATCACATATAGGGAGTATGCTATCATAATTGGAGAATGCACATATTGAATCAAAAACCCAACATCATGAATTATCAATCCAGGGTCCACATCATTAGGTTTTTAAATTAGCACCCAAGAACTACTATATTCCAAAGATTGATATGAGGAAGTTTGTTGCAAATGATCTTGTAACATGGATATTTCAGATAGATAAATACTTTGATCTACACCAACTATCATCCTTAATAAAGGTAAACATTACAATCATGTTTTCAGAACAAGACCAGCATGTACAATATCAATGGTTTTGTGAAAGGAAAAAGGATTTTTTTATATCCCCATCCCTTTTTATAGAGGAATTGATAACCCATTATGGGGATATTAAGATAAATACATTATTTATTCAATTAGTAAACCTTCGAAAAAATGTATAGTTACAAAGAAAATTCAACAATTCCAAAATTTGAGTCTTAAAGTAAAGAATATTTTAGAAGATAATTTGTTAGACCTATTTATGATAAATTTAAATGAAAGCATCCAGATGAGGTGCATCTATTCAAAAACCTAAATCTCTATAGCATGCTTTAATTCTGGAAAGGAAAGTTAAAAATAAAAACATCGCCACTAGAAAATTAGTCACTAATAAATATAGAGAAAATCATGCTCCCTCTCCTAAACCGTAAAGGTTAACTCCTAAGAAAATGGATGAAAGAAGAGAAAAGGGACTATGTTTCAATTTTGACAACAAACATAGTAAGGGTCATAAATGCAGTGAGAAAAAATTATTCTACATAGATTGTGAAGATGAAGAAGATAAAAAAGTAGAAACTTCATAAGATCTAGAGCTAGAAGAGACTACTCCAACAATATATTGTAATGTAATGGTTCACATCACTATTCCACAATCCCTCAAGATAAAAGGATATGTTAAAAATAAAAAGGTAACAATTTTGATTGATTTAGGTAGTACCCATACATTTATCAATTACAAACTGGAAAAACTTCTTAACTGACTTGTATATGTAGCACCATAATTTCATGTAATGATTTCATATGGAGATACCATAAATTATTTTGGGAAAAGTGCCATAATATTAATCTAAAAATGGTCCAGTATTTTTTTTTTAGTCCCATGATTGAAAACTAAATGGGTGGTGTTGATGTTGTATTAGGGGTCCAATTGTTATAATCATCAGGAATTATGACTCTTGATTTTTAAGATCTTTTCATAATATTTTTCTCAGAAGGTGATCTAGAGTGGATCATTATATTTTTTGACATCCATCTGATTATTTAGAGTGGAAAAAGTGGAGGAATCAACTTACAAGACCATTTTAACAATGGGAAATAAATTGGAAAATTGGGGTATGAAAACTTTCAGGAGTAGATTGAGGCATAAAATGGTGTTTTTTTGGTGCTAAAACATGTTTTTCTTAAGAATAGAACCTTTTTTTCTATTATACACACAAATTCCTTTCTAACGATGCAATAATCACCTTAATCAGAGTCCATATGCAAAAGATATTCCACTGGGAAGTTGACCTTCATGTTTTGACCACCATAATTTGAGAGGAAGCCACATAAGCCAAAATTATTCATGAAAAAGGGTCTAGCCATGTGATCGTTATGAAAAAGACTCTAAATAGTGCAAATTGTAACTCCATTTAATATTTGTGGGAATTAAACTTAACCACTAGGAGTTTATCGAGTTGTATTATAATTGAGCCACTAGGAGGAAAATGGGTTCCATTCTATTGGAGTGCATTGTTCCATAAATGAGTAGAGTAGTTGAAAGTGGTAAGGGAGAGAGAGAAAATAGAGTATTTTTTCATTGTATTAGCCCATGAGACACATGCCTCACATGTTTTTACTTGCATCCACTTTCCATTCAAAGAAAGAGAGAAAAACAACCTCACCTTTGAGCTAGGTTTACTCCTGAAATGGTTTCCCAAGGTATATCTTGTGTTCTTAAGGTTGTGAGTAACTATAATTTTGTTTAATATGTATTTTTTTCATTTTACATATTAGATGCATGAAATTGTAACTTAATAAATCCAAAAGTACAAGGAAAAATAATTTTCATAGTATAGATTTTATATTTTTAAGAATAATTTTATCATATATTTTGTTACAAACTGTAGTCAAATACCCAAAAAAATGATAGTTGTTGGATATTCCAAAATGAAGGTGTTTGTGAATTCAAGGGTTTGTTACAAAACTAGTAAATTGATAAGCTATAAAAACATGATAAATTTTCTAAAAAATTGGGCAAAAGTGTGTAATTATAAATTGTGCTCATTAGATGTTAAAACATCTATATCCTCTACTCTAGCAAATCTACAAAAAGTTAACAAAAATAATTCCAAGGTATTTGTAGAGATGCCTAAGTTTCTTCCACCTACCCAAAATCATGGCCATGTTATTCATTTGCATGTTGGAAATGTACAACACAAAATTAGGCTTTACATGTATCCACATGCATTATAGAAGAGTGAGATTGAGAACATGGCTCAAGAATTGCTAGAGGTGTCATCGTTCAACATAGCTAGAGCACTTTCTCTTCACAAGTGGTGATTATTATTAAAACATATGGTTCATGGTTTATGTGTCCAAATTAAAGACAACTCAACAAAATGATAATCAAAGATAGGTTTTCTATTCCTAACATTCGTGAATTATTAAATGAATTGCATGGAGAAATATTATTTACTAAGTTAGACCTCCCTTGTCGATATCATCTAATCAGAATCAAGAAAGAAGTAATTCCTAAAAAATCCTTTAGAACACATGAAGGTCATTATTAAATTTTGGTTATACCATCTGGAATTACAAATGCACCTTCAACATTTCAAAGATTGTTGAATTTTGTTATCAAACCCTTCCTTAGAAAATTTGTGTTAGTGTTTTTTAATGACATGTAAATATACAACAAATATAAGTGAAAAGAGCATGTCAAACATGTTGATAGAGTCTTAACACTATTGGAAGAGCAACAACTATGTCCAAATCCTTCCAAGTGCACCTTTGGGTTTCAAGAAGTGGAATATTTGGGTCATATTGTATCATTAACTTATTATGCATTTGTCAAACAAACCAGGTTTATTGCAAAGGTAACTATGGTTTATAAGTTGTATTAAGTACCTTATATAGACATGGAAGGAAAGATAGATGCAAGAAAAAATGCGCACAACTTCTCATGTAGTAAATGTGAAGCTTATGAAGAATTTGTTGTTGAATGGACATCTATACAAATAATGGTTTTGAACATGATTATTGGTTTTGTCTCAGATAATATAAGTCAATCGAAGTATGTAGTTATGCATAAAACTTTGTAATATTTGGCTCTCTTCAAATGTAGTGAAGAAATATTTGTTTTGAAAGCATAATTAGGGGTCGGAGCATCTAATTTATCAAACACTAACCAAATAGATATATCATGCATGTTATTGCATAATCACTAGCATGTTGGTGAAACCCATTTTAATTAGTTACTGAATTGAAGGAAATCGAGGATCACCTGTTGAATGCCCTATGATTAAACCATATATTATTCTTGCAATAAGTATCATAGGATATTCATTTATTCCCATCTTTCTTCAATATTTCTTAATCTAATACCATTCCATTCTCGACTCTCTGAAATATGAAACAATAATTCTAACAATGAAAATGTTGTATGCAATATTTTTCCTTTCTAAATAGCTTGTGGGTTCTAAGAGAAAAGTGGGTTCTCAACTATTCAAACATAATACCATTTCCTTGCTTGGTGACTCTACTAATCATCATAATTTATATGGATGGATACTTTTCTCTTAGGTTTACTTGTAGAAAGATAATAAAACTAGCCTAGATCTATCTTAACTCAAGATATATTGAGCACCAAGAGGAATCAAATCTCATTTCACTGTAAAAAGGGTTTGCATCTCAAGAGATTTTATTCCTCTCAGAACTTGGTAGATGAGCAGTTAAAATTTATCTAGGCTAGTTTAATTATTAATTATAAATATAATTATTAATTTTATGTCTTATTTTATTTTTTATTTTAAATTTAATTTAATTTAATTTTCATTTTATTTTGACCAAGTCAAAATGTTAAATAGAACGTTATATTACATCTCTACCATACTCAACTAGAGAGAATCTCTCAACACAAAGAAGACATCACTTTCTAAATAAATGGTTTGTCCTCTTAGTATTTTATCTCATTTATATAATCAATATGGTGTAGTGTTTCTAGGTAAGTCCTTAAGTAGCATTTTAGAAAGCACGTATTAAGTAACCTCTAAGTTTAGGAAGGATCTCTTTAATGCGTTGAGTATAAATTGAGACGATAAATCCATAATAAAAAAGTATCTCTTTTTTTTTTTAAAGGTAAAGTAATGGCTCATATCAGTGAGTTTGGTTATAGTGGGTCCATCTGATGCTCTTTCACATGTACCAATCGTTCTGACATAGACAATGATTTATTTATTTCACAACATAATATCAATGGTGTTCATGTCATCGAGTTCCATTTTTTGCCATGTTGTTTACCGTCATTGGTGTCACACATGTATCGTCTAATTCTCAAACATTTTTTGGAAATCAATAATGGTGAATCTTAATGAAAATGCAAGGAGATGATAGAAGTAAATAGACATAGATTCTAGCAGACTAAAGAATTTTTTCTTTTGAGACATTAGAAAAAGTGTGTGATGAAAACAAATTTTGGGGTCTATCATTTCAAGTTTTCTTATGGTCTCGATCCTAGGACCTGTGGGTTGAGTCCACAAAATAAACTCATCCTCGCTTCCACTGCAAATGGAAGAACCCTGTGGTTTACATGTAACATTAAGTCATCAAAAAAATCTAACAAATCTATGCATCAAGCCATCAATGCATTAAATCACCATGCACACACATAGAATTACATAAAGTAGAAATCAAATTTCATTAATTTAATCACTAAATTATTACATATCATCTATTGGTGCCATGAATGGCTAGATATTAATTCTAATGGTCGCCTCTTTTCAATGCCAAAAGGCTATGATTTACAGAGGAAATTACTGTATTATGGATCATTTCAAGATCCATGATCTTCTCCATAGAGCTCTCAACATGATCCTCTCCACAAATCTCTCAACATGATTTTTTTCACAAAGCTCTCAACATAATCTCGAAGATCCCTCACGAATATGACTTTTCATGATTTTAATCCTTTACAAAATAGATATTACCCTACATTTTCACAACTTCACCTTCCATAACTCATTCTTATTGATTTTCTCGGAGGATGGGTCGATGCTCCTACATTAGACTCACAAGGTGAAAAAATTTATACTTGATGGTCATATACTTTCTAGTCTTCACATAACAAATTCAAATCATGAGTTTCAACATGCCTCTGTAGTAACACGTCTCTCCACCTTGCTACATGATACCTCACCAAACTTTCTATTGAGTTTGGGCTTTTGGCATCTCCCTGGTTCTTTCCTCTAGAACCATTTGAGAACTCCTTGCTCTAGGTTTTTGCAAATCTTCTCACCTTCCTATCTTTCCATTTTCATAGAGACCTCTAGTTTCATGCACATCATGGGTATGCATGTGACTGGGGAATTTTCGCAATAGTTTTGAACCTGCGACCTTGATGTATGTGCCACTTTTTCAGGCCCAGAGCTCATATCACTACCCAAAACTCCATGACACTTTTAGAACTAAAATATAACATTGGAATAATTATGTAAATGCAAAAACTTGAACAAGGAATTGACTTGTCCCCTACTAGCCAAGTGTTTCTTCAAACATGTCACAAACATGTAATCTACATTTTTAAACAACACATATGAGCATAGAGGTATCGTACTTATCTGAGAATTGTTAAGAATCATTATTGCCTCATCTCGTTAACTAAATTATCATCTATTTTATCATAGGTACACTGTTCATTCATTTACAAATCAAAACATGATGAGAGCCATACATCATCACTATCATAAAACACATTCATAACCAACATATAAAAAACATAAATGAAAATCATATAACAACAATTTAAGTCACATAATAACAAGCATATTTAACCATCAATACAAGAGTAAAAGAGCTCTTATTTCCGTAAGAAAAATGCAACCAAGTCTAGGACTTCCATGTTCCACCCGACCATAGACATGGCTAAGCCAAATATATCTTCAACCAATGACCCTCGTGCCATATTCCAAGCATGAATTTGGGATCTCATAAAAAAAATTAATCAAAACCAAACCAAGGCTTACAGAGGCCAAAATACATCAACCCTCAACCAGTGATTCCACCTCACGGTCGAACCTCACAACCATCACTAGATTGGTCTCCACCCAAGTTGTCTAGGGCTCTAGTTCATTTGTTCCAACTAAGGCTCCAAGACTAGTAACTCAAACCATAGTTGCTGTCGGGCTCCATGACCAATGTATGATCATGATCAAGAAACCACATGCATATGCCATGCATTCCAAAACTAGTGAGGAAAACATACATGGAAATCGGTACCTACAAGAAAAACCTGTTGTAGTTGTTTATCCTGATGTCATCTTGCACTTTCCTAGTCTTCCTTTTCCTCGTTGCTCTAAAACTACAAGTATGCCACACTCTCCAATAATTCTCCAAGAAACTCTAAGTTTCCAAGAGTATGAGAGAGATAGAATCAAATGAGAGATCCAAAACTAAATTGACAAAAGTCTCAACTGAAAAAAACCATGAACTTATCCTCATAAGCCTTTTTATTAATGATGTCTCTAATTTCTTCAATTTTCCATTATTTTCCTTCATTTTCCTCCTCACATGAAACCTCTGACCGTTCACCTTCCTTTTCTCCTATTTTCCATTATTTTCATAAACAAATGTCAATAAATGACACTTTTCCTTTCCAAAGCCTTAGCCATTGCCTTTGTCAATTTCCATAGCCATACTAAACCATATGAACACCTGCAATAGGATTTTTTCCCAACATTAATCTTGGAATACGTGTCCCATGACCTTCTCTATTATTTTTACTTTATTAACTTTTATTACATGGAATTTTCACCAGGGATGTTACAGAACACTTCCCCATAGGGGAAGACCATCCTCGATCTTCAACGACACCTACAACCAATAAGATTGAGGTAAGCAAAACATACTTCCCATGGAGATTTATAACTTAGCTTGTTGCAGTATTTACAATAATCAACCCGCTAAGAAGCAAACCAGTATGACAACATGACAAATATAACATCATAATGACATGACACCCATAACACTTATTGGAGCTTTATAACATAGATCATGGTGGTATTTACATCCATATACATATATAGATATACCAAAACATAATACCAATAATATACCAAAGACCTATAATAAAACATCCACTCAACCAATGAATAGGGAAGGATACATATCCCTCATCTATCCACCATCTCCCATGCAGCTTCATTGAGCCCAAAGTGCTTCCATTGCACTTTAACTTGCTCGATTGCTCGGTTTCGGAGCATGAACGTCTTTCTCTACAAAATCACTGAGGTTCCGGCTCAAATTATCCTTCTATCTCCTCCTGCAATACTAACCATTCAATCACATGATAAACGTATTTAACATACTTCTTAAGCAATGACACATGGAAAACATCATGGAATTTCATTGTCTAAAGCAGTGCAAGTCGATACGCTACTAGCCTAATACTCTCACGAATCTTGAAAGGTCCACAAAATCGAGGTGCTAGCTTGACACATGATCCAATCCACAAGGAGCTCTTCTTGGGCTTGATGTGCAAGTACACCTATTCCCCAACCGAAATCTCCTTAAAAAACTTGTTCTGATCTGTATTGTTATTCTGCCTATCTTGTGCTACTTTCATATTCTTCTTTATTACCTACATTTCCTATTCCATCTCTGCCAACTTGTCTGGTCCAATCAACACCTATTAAACGGATCACTCCAACTGATGGGAGTATTGCAACTCTGCCCATACAATGCCTCAAATAGACTCATCCTCAAATATTCCTAATACCCATTGTTGTAAGCGAACTCTACCAATAGAAGATACTTTTCCCACTTTCACTGTTTATGAATCACACACATACTTAACATGTACTCCAATATTATGTTGAACCTCTCTGTCTATTCAGTTTTCCATGGATGATATGTTGTACTGAAGGAAAATTTTTCGCCCAAACCTGTAAACAACTCCTTCCAAAACTTGGAAGTGAACTTTTCATCCCTATCAACTACAATATTTTGTGGAACACCATGAAATCTGACCACATCCCTAATAAAGACCCGTGCTACATCATTCGACGAGTATGTAGACTTCACTGGAATGAAGTGTGCTACCTTTGTCATCCTTTCGACCAAAACCATGATGGAATAATATTATCTAGATGTCCTCTGTAAACCTATGAAAAATTCCATGGAAATGACCTCCCACTTCCACTTTGGAATCGAAATTTGTTGTTCACAATCCAAGCACCTAGAAAAAAAAAATGTTATGTACCTCTTTAAATTAGGCCAATAGTAGAACTTCTTTACTTCTATCAACATCTTTTTATAGCTCGGGTGACCTGAATATGGTTTCACATGAAAATCCCTCAAGATCACCTTCTTGAGGTCACTGTTTTTTGGCACATATATCCTGTCTCTAAACCTGATCAAGCCATCTTCTGTGAGATGATAGTCCACATCCTATTCTCTTCTACTTGTACCACTGCATGTGCATGTACCTATACATGTACCTATACAACTAATTGTACATGTACCTATTCCACTATCTGTACCAGTACTCTACTACAATCTGTTCCTAAGCTCCATATACATGACATCCTGCTGATCTTCCTGCAATATAATATCCTGTAGATCAGTCCCACAGAAACTCATAGTTGTTATATGATTCACTTGTATCCGCCTGCTAAGAGCATTCACAACTATGTTCTCTTTACGTTTAATATATCTGATCTCAAATTCGAACTCACTGACATTAGAGAACTTTTGGGGTCTAAAATGGGCCTCCTAAGATAAATGTATAACCAAAATAAAATTTATAAGAAACAATATGATTCAAGATGATGATGTCAACCATGGGGGAGGATTCACCATTTTTGGGGTATAAAAGTAAAAATATTAAAAAATAATAAAATAATAAAACTATTTTTTCAACTTGTATTTTCAATTTATCACCCTAAGGTTTTACTCAAATTTCGAACATGAGCACTCATCAGATGCATAATTTGATTCCTCTGTTACACCATTTTTTGGTCATCTAACATATTATCATTAGATGGACCCAAGTACACCATGTAAGACCAATTTTACCCGAAGTAAAATTGCCTTCACTATGTTAAATAACTTAATAAACCACATTTATTAGGTTGTTTATGGTCTAAACAGGAAACCCCAAAAGGAAATATTAAACAAACCTATATTTGTTTGATTTTCCTCATGGAATAATTAATTAAACCATAATTTAATTATTATTCCCAGTCATGTTTAACCCAAAAACAAAGAAATTAATTTGATAAACCTTTATTTATCTTATTATTTTCTAGGAATAATTATTTAAATCTTATTTAGATAATATTCCTTGTTAAATATGACCAAATCACCCACAAATAATTAAATAAATCATTATTGATTTAATTATCTTTCAACCACTTCCTTAAATAATTAAATAAATCATTATTTATTTGATTATCTTCTAACCGCTTCCTTAAAAAGATAAATAAATCATTTATTTATTTATTTTTGACAAATCAAGGGATTTGACCCAAGTGAAATACCTTTTCCCTCCAACAAATATAATAAAATATTCCATAAAAAGTGGATCTAGATCTGGTTAACCCATGCACCAAGATCTAGAATGACCCAATATTTTGTTATAAATAGGAGGGTTTTTCCTTCCATTCTTGACCTTTTGTTGCCTATTAGATCACTCTGGATCTATACACTTGGTCACCATTTTCTGCCATTTGCTGTGTGAGCTCCCTTTGAGTTCCATTCTTTGTGTGGGTTTTCTACACCAACAAGAGAGAGAGATTTTAGATCTGAAGTGCTGAGGACTTCCAAGAACCCATCCCACTGAGGAGAATTGGACACGCCTTCTTGTTTTCCTCCAGGTGCCCAATTAATATAAAAATTCTTTCAAAAATTGTTCGTTTCTTGTCTATTGGTATATGGAGCAAACCCTTGCTTTTCCTGCTTAATGTCTTTCCATGCATAGATATGGTTTTTGCAGCTCTTTTATGTTCAACTAACCGCAGATCTGAAGATATTGGCAGCCACTTTTGTTGTTAGGGCTATTAGTTATGCGTAGCTAAAGTGGTCCTTTTTTGTACACTTCGACAAAGGATTCATACTAACATCCTCATTCATGGATTACCCATGTTTCATACTTTCGATGGACCTTGTTATAAGAAAAATGAGTAATACATGAAAAAACGTGATTGCAATCATGTTTTTCATGTATTTATCATTTTTTGTGTAGCAAGGTCCATCGAAAGTATACAAAAACGGTACACCTTGGATGAGGAATCAAATTGTACATCCAACAAGTGTTCCCACTCAAAATTTGAGTAAACCCATAGGGAGATACGTTGAAAATACGAGTTGAAAAAGTAGTTTTTTATTTTTTCCCTCTAAAATTTGATGATGTAATCTAATCTTATTTTTTATTTCCGTTATTATTTTATAATTTCCTTAGGAGGCGCATTTTAGACCTCAAAATTTTCCTAATGTCATGGCCACCCATCTAGCTTACCTGGCGTTCAGATTCGGTTGGTAAAATAGGTACAATAATCCACTGTGTTCACTCATCAATACAAATCGTCTGCCCAGAAGATAATGTCTCCACATATTTAATGCATGAATGATCATTTCCAACTCAATATCATATTTTGGATAGTTATTCTCATGCTCATTTAGTTTACATGACTCATAACATGCTACTTGTCCTTCCTGCATAGGGACTCCACCAAGCCCTCTCTTGCAAGCATATGTACAAACCACAAACTCTTTGTCTCGATATGTGATCTTTAACATTGGAGCATGTATCAACAAATAATTCAACTACTCAAAACTGGCCGCACATTCCTCTATCCATTCAAACTTCTTACTTTTCATTTGTAATGATGTAATATGATAAGAAATTTGTGAGAATTTCATGATGTACCTCTTGTAATAAGTTGCTAACCCCATGAAGGACCTTACCTTATCCACATTCCTAGGAGCTTACCACTCCATGATAACTCTTACATTTTCTGGATCTACTGTTATGTCTTCCTTGGAAACCACATGTCCCTAGTAATGTACCTCTTTTTGAAATAAGCTACACTTGTTGAGCTTAGTATACATTTGATGCTCTCTCAACAATGTCAATATTGTTGCTAAGTGTTCGACATGCTCTTCTTCATTTTTAGAATATACAAATATATCATCAATGAATACAATAACAAAATTGTCCAGATAAGGACACAACACAATATTCATTAAGCACATAAAATTAGTTGGAGAATTAGTCAAAACAAATGGAACTACAAGAAACTCATAATGTTTGCACCTCATCTGGAAAGATGTCTTGTGAATGTAATCTTCTTTAATGCGTACCCGATGATATCATGATCTCAGATCAATCTTGGATAACATTGTTGCTCCCTTCAACTGATCAAACAAATTATGAATCCCTGGCAACAGATACCTATTTTTATGGTCACCTTGTTCAAATGTCGGTAATAAATGCATAACCTAAGAGTACCATCTTTCTTCTTACAAAAAATACTAGTGTGCCCCATGGTGATACACTTGGCCTAATGTATCCATTTTCAAAAATTTCCTTCAACTGCAACTTCAAATATACCAACATTGGTGTGCTAATCATGTAAGATGCCTTAGATGTTGGTACTGTCCTTGGTATGAACTCAATAGAAAAGTATACTTCCCTGTGAGGTTAAAACTCTGAAATAACTGCGGGAAATACATCCTGAAACTATTTTAGAACTGGTTACTTGATTAACACATCCACATCCTCAACTTCCTTAACTTTGTCATTGGAAATGTTCACTACAAATAACAAACACCCTTTCCTACGAATATGCTTGGTGTGCATAACTATCACCATCCTAAATGATGTTGTTTTCTTCTTACCCCGCAAGACTCTTTGTTTCCCATTTTCATCCAAGAACTCAATAGCCTTGTCATAACAATCCACCTTGTTCCTATGAATATACAACCATTCCATACCCAAAATCATGCTATACGATCCCAACGACAATACATTCATATGTGATGAGGTAAACATACCATTCAAGTCAAATGCACAAGCTCTTACTCAATGATTAAATCTCTTCTTTGTACCTATATCCAACTACACTAACCAAGATTCTACATGCATTTTCTTATTTAAACCACACTTATCCACCAGGTCAGGATTAACATAACTATAATTAGATTTAGGGTCAATCAAAATAGTAAAAACTTGATAAAAAATCTTACCATCCATCTCGATAATAGACACTTGGTGATCTTCCTTCCTATTATCCAGTGCTGCATAGATCCTAAGAACACTTTTCCCAACATCTACCATTGTACGTGCCTCCTGTGCACTGTAGGTCTGCGGTCTACCACCCTGGTGCTATGGACAATCTCTCCTACGATGATCTCCTCCACAAGTCCAACACTTCACGGGTTCCCCATTTGCACTCTTATTCTGCTCCTCAGACTGAAGTCCCTATCCTCTACAAGATGTATTTGACTTCTTAGGTGGCGAAACATTCTTTTTTTTACCTATATCTTGAGGTATTTCTTGCTTCTTGTCCCATTTTCCTTTATTCTTATCATTAACTTTCTAGCCTTGCTTAGTCTCATATCTGCACTTCGATTGCCATAACAATGCTTTAGTTTCTGAATGGACTCATCCAATGATCTAGGCTCATCAAACTCAATAATATCTTTGAATTCTATTGGAAAACCACTAATGAATCTCTAAATATTTTCCTTCTCCTCCATGAGGTAAGGCACATACCTCAACAACTCCAGAAGTCTGCTAGTATGCTCCTCAGCGGTCATAGATCCCATCTTTATTTTAGCAAAATATTTTCCCCTATCATCATAGTATCTCTATGATAGATACCTCTTCTGGAATAGTCTCTCAAATTTGCTCCAAGTCAATTCCTCCTCATAAATATCCCTGACGTTCTTCATATCTTCCAACCAAATGTATGCTTTACCTTTGAGGATGAATGTAGCTATTTTGGCCTTCATGTTTTCTGAGTAATCATGCAACCTGAAGAAAATCCTCATACAATGCAACCATGATTCTGCATCCTGTGATTTCTTCATTTCCCCATCAAATTGAGGTGCATTTTATTTCTTAAACTCATCCGAAAAATATCCACTGTCACTCCTCTTCTAAAGATTATAATGATGACGATCATTATTCTTGTGAGAACCATAATTAGAATAGTACTTGTGTCTATCACCTCTCCTATCTGGGGTATCCAAGAAACTTCCATCTCTTATCGTATAATTTCTATATGAACCGTGTCCACCATGATAATTACTTCCATATGCCCCATTAGTCCTATCCTCATGTTCATAGCTGATTCAAAGTGGTCCCGTCACTGCAACTTTGAAAAACTCTAAAGGATTAATGCATTAAATTTTTCTTGTTTTTCCCGTGCCTATATGATTTTTCATTGTCTGCTTTACAACTCCCTATTTATTCCTTCAAACTTCTCAATGTGTATGCTAAGTCAAAATATTTCCCAACGCCATGCTACTCATATGATTCATAGGGAGAATATTTGTAGTCTACCATCTTTCTAGTCATCTTTGATTTTTTCCAGCAAGGCATCTTATGTCAGCTAAACCAAATCACAATAAACGAACGTACATTACCATAGTTTGGGGAGAATATCTCATCTGCAAGAGAAAATAATCAACATTTTACATGTATAGACATAATAATAACAACATATAGACATATAACAAATATTTATATCAACACATAAACGCCATTCTAGCTAGAGTCCAATCATCAATGCATGACCATATCAACTACACAACATGACCTCATGCATGACAATAACAACCATACCAATGTACACTGACAATACGCGAGAACTTAACATGTATAAGCAATACATAACCAATCATACACTCATGAAAACACATGTGAAAACAACATCATCAGTTCTCCCATGAAGACATCACTTCAACTATGATCAACACCATGTGGATGCAACAAGCACATAGACCACAAGCATAAGAAACACATATTCCAGTGACATGAATGCATGACCAAAACACTACCCATATAGCTTGAGGGGTCAACCATGCTTTGATACCACTCTGTAACACACTCCTCCCACATCTACCCTAGTAACCGACCAACCAGGGTAAACATTTGATTAAACAGAACTATGATATGATTCAACCTCCTAGGTTACCTTAAGGAAGTGGAACTGAGACCACACAACATCACAGACCTTTTGCACATGCTACAGGACACCCAGGAGCCATCCCAACCTTCCAGGAGGCTAACCCCTGATCCAAAATTACCTTTTTATGCATCAATCCCTCAGTTGCTCCCTTGACACAAGAAAGAGTGTGACAGGAAACCTCCAGTTGCACGCACATCATAGGTATGCATGCGACTAGGGACTTTTCCCAATAATTCTGAGCCTGAAACCCTAATTTATGTGCCACTTTTTTAGGCCCAGAGCTCAGGTCACTTCCCAAAACTCCATGACACTTTCAGAACTGAAAGATAGCAGTATAATAACGATGTAAATTCAAACACTTGAACAAGGACTTGAATAGACCCCAACTAACCATGACATGCATTTCGTAAAACATGTAATCTACAAATTTAAACAACATATCTAAGCATAGGGGTCTCATACTTATCTGAGAATCACTAAGAAGCATTGTTGCCTCATCTCATTAACTACATTATCATCTATTTGATCATAGGCACATTTCTCATTCATTTACAAATCAAAACATGATGAGAGCCATACATTATAAATATCATAAAACACATTCATAACCAACATATAAACAACATAAATGTAATGCACACCTCCCCTCACATCTATCCACTTTCACCGGCTTACCCGGGGTAAACATGAGATGAGGGGCAGTTATGACCAGACTCAACCTCCTAGGTGAACTTAAGGAAATGGAGTCGACAAGGAAACCTTACTCACTTCTCTCAAGTGCCATAGGACCATCCAGGAGTAACCCACCCCATCCATGTGTCCATCCCTGAGGTCACCCTACCTTTTAACTGTTTTTTACTGCCATTCACGCCCTTGCCAAGGCATCATTGCAGCTGGACCTCTGAGTCGCATGAATAAGCTTGCATCAATGCACTTGTTGACTAAATTACCTAGTGTTGTATCAGCGATTGCATGTTTTAAGGCTATATTCCAGGGCTAGGGCTAGTCCTCTACCAAAAAATCATAAATTGCACAAGGAAAATGCTTGTAAACCAAAAATTGACACTAGGACTAGGCCTAACCATCACCAACCGAGACTGAAATTCTGTCAAACACTTGGAAACAATGCAATGTACAAGTCATGAATACAATACCGAGCATAAGGGATTGAAAATTCATATGAGACTTATCAAGAAGGATCACCACCCCCTCCCATTAGTTGTCTTATAATTAATTAGGCCTTGCACCCATTATCTTTTCAGTTATAAGTAAAAACATGAAATGAACCATGACTAGAACTAGTCACATAACCATGATTATAACCAAAATATAACAACATAAATAACCATAATATAGAAACCATTAAAGCCACATAAATACAAGTACAAAAACAATAGAACTTCACACGCAAGAGCCAACCAGGCTTGGCACTTCCACGTACCACCCAACCATAGACATGGTTGAAGAAAATATCTCTTTCAGCCAGTATCCCCCGTGCCATTTTCCAAGCATGAATGTGGAATCTCATGGATAAAACAATCCAAAAAAACCAAGGTAATCTAGAGGTTAAACCACCTCAACCCTCACCATTCTGTGATCTCACCTAAACCAATACCGAGATCACAAAACCGAACCTCATCACTATCCTTGAGTAATTTTTTATCTCCTTGTCTCTAGGCTTTACCACCATCCACACCAGATCACTAGGCCCTTACCGAGACACCACTCTCAGGCTTTACTGTGTATCCCATTGTTGTAACATCTACGACCACCCTCCAAATTTTGCCATTGCTTAGATTTTGGAACCTCACTTCCCTTCATAGGAGCATACCTTGCACTCCTATCAGGTATGTGTGCTTTGATTCATGTTTATATTTCAATTTTTCTTATGTTCATTTTCTTTTCCACTTAGAAAAATTTCTCTAAGTCACAAGTTGACCTCTTGCCTAAGTATTGCACAACAGTTCTGTGCTTGCCTCTAGAAACTGCGCAATTCTTGAATCTAGTCTTGTCCTTGTTTATTAAAATTACACATTATTGACTGGCGGCCCAACCTTGAGCTCAAGAACTGTGCAGTCATGATAGGCAACCCAACACTAAGCTTAGAAACTGTGCAATCACTCATTGAGCTCATAAAATGCACAATGCACTGATTCGTGAGCTTCCAACATCCCCGAAACTGCGCAATCCTTTCCTCTGAGGTGCATGGAAAGTTTTTTTGAAAAAGGAAAAAAGAAGAAAAAGCACCCCTAAAATCTAGGGATCCATTTTAGTAGCCCGGAGGAAGAACACTTGCTATTTTTGGAAACTTCCTCCAAGTTTCTCTTTTCCCTTGATTTGTGGCATGCACCTCATAAACCCCAATTTTCCAAATCTACTTAATTGACGCCCCTAGAGTTTATTCTTACATTTTATCTTGCAGCTCTAGAATTCCAGAGGAGATCAAGGAGCCTTCGTTGTGATTGTCGTTGATTTTCTGGGTGAGTTTTCCATTTATCATTTTAGTCACTTTTCTTTGTTTGGATTGCATGAGTGTTGTTTTGCATGTTTATTTGCATGCGTGATTATGTTTTAACATAATTTAGCATGTATAAGTGTTATTTCAAGTTTTCATTTTCCTTTCACAAGTGTCACATCGATTTATGCAATTTTACACCGATGGTTGTCGTAGCAATGACTCTCCTCACCAATCTCCTTTACTTCTCATTTTTTCAGTTTATGCACTTGATTTAGTTTGTTTTATTAACACTTAGTGAGATATGCACTCATTCCTTCACCATATCTCATATCTTCTTGTTTTTCACACTTCCCTTGGGCATATCTTCCTTTCCCTTGGCCAAAAATCATTTTTCGTAACTGGGAATTGCGCAATTTGGAAGCTCAAGCTTCAATCTTGGCTTCTGGAACCATGCAATGCATAGTACTGGCTACCATCATTATGCCTTGTGTAGTGTTAGGCCTCATCGAGTAACCTTGGCCACTAATATTGCGCAATGTGCAGTATCTCAAGGCTCACTGCCCAAGCTGAACTGCGCATTGTGTAGTTTCAAGCCACAGGCTTCATCACTAAGAGCTGGGAATGTGTAGTGCATAGTTTACCTAGTTATTCATACCCTCTTTGTTGAGGTATAAAAGGTGTCTTTTTAACTCCTATTTATCCTACATTAATTATCAATCCACGTTTATCTCAAGAGTGTACTCAGTCTGAGGCGGAAATTTAATCTAAGAGTAATGCTTCTCAATTTGTAGTACAGTGTTTCAAATACAAGAGTAAACAGATGCTTGAAAATGAAATCTAATTGCAATGACATGAAACTTAAAGCTCTAAAATCCAATCACTCACTCAACAATCATCAGTCAAGGATGCAGTAGTAATAACTCTTTCCTTTGTCAACTGATGTAAATGAAATCAAGCATAAACAAGATCCTCAATCTGAGAACTTAGACAATAATATCCAATGTCCTTTACAGTTGATGATCTTACACTCCACAATAAAGAAACTAATTGGAAATGGTAACTAAGTTAAATCAAGAATGATGCTAATGGAAATAGAATAAAAACGCTCTCTGCAATCACATTCCAAAGAAAACTGAATACTTACAGGAAAGGAATAAACAATAAGCTAGTTATCAGAAATGAAAAACAAAGCTATTTAATGGAAATTAACAGAAAATCTATTTAATGGAAATGAACAACAAATCTATTTAATGGAAATGAACAGCAAAGCTTTATATCTAAAAAGCATAAAAATATAAGTTACAGAGGAATAAATAATATTTTTATGTTGGAAAGGAATATCAATGCAATTCACTCACAACTGATGCAACAAACCGATTTCATAAAACATTGAAAGAGTAAGCTATAAAACATGGAAATTGTGAAGCAATGTGACTAAAGGAAATGAGAACTAAAGCAAACCATCACACGACTGGAATTGGAAATTATTGGTACAGATAGCAAGTGGATCCACCAGGGCCGGGCCCTTAGCCACCAGTGAAGCACCGCCGAACTACTCCAGTATCAAATAATGGAACAAGAACCGGATTGTGTATTAATCATATGTAATAGATTTTGCAAGCAATCACACTCTGTTTTAACCAACTAGAGTTGATGAGTAATTGTGAAAATACAACAGGAAAAATGAATAATAGTAATACTCCTTCGATTTCTACAAGCGCTGTCCTTTTATAACAACCAGCAGACAAAACAAGAAACACAGATAAGCTTTGAGCAGCGATCCCTCAGGATCGAGAGATCCTGAGGGATTCACTCTATCTTATATCTTTAGCTATCGTTTTGTCTTCTTACGTTGATGCCGCGTTGTTCCTTTCTTTGCTTTAAATTTGCGCTCCGATTACGACCTTCTTGTCTGGATATGGCCTTTTATTGAAGGGACATCAGTTACTTCTGCTTTGTCTTTTTCTCCCAAATGGTGGCTTCCCACTTCATATATTTTCTGCATATAAGAAAAGACAATCTTTAATAAATTTGCAACAATCACTAATCTCCTTAATTCTATCATAATTCTTCAATATATTATCATTCTAGAATATAAAGGAGTTATGATTAAAGGAAAAGGATAAAGAAATAGATGGAAAATTCATACCTTTTCCAATGCTCAACACTCTTCTCACCCAAAATTGTGAAATTATTCCTTTCATTTTCCCAGTGTGCTACATGAACATGTCTTTAAAGTTGTTTTCCTTATAGCTCACATTTGCTTTCCATCAATGTATTTTATGTCCCACAGGTACAATAGTTTTTGGGCATCTCTCCATTAGTCACTATCACAATGGAATCAAAGAGAGCTGCCTCAAAGGAAACCATTGAAATCAGTACAGGGGAAGTAGTTGAGCAAGTCCCGGTTAATGTGCTAGTTTACTCAGACACTCAGTTGTTCATAGAGAAAGTAGCTAAACTGAAATGGCAACATATCAAGGATGAATTCATGAGGGACTCTCAGGCAGAATTAGAGGACAAGAATTTGTATCTTAGCATCGTGCAGTGAGGGATTTACAAGGTTGCATGCAGGTATCCAATATTCCGATGTGCGGATGTGATCAACTATGTTGTTTCTAACATTGATGTGACAACCATGACATTGAACACCACCAATAATGAGAAGCTTGCTACGTTCATGGCAACAAACTTCAAACATATGTATCATGTTCCTAAGATAGTGAAGAACATGGACTCATTGTTCTATGCCACACACAAATATAAAAACAAGATAGATATCATCAAGGCTTGGGTGAAGGATCCAACCAATTTTATACATAAAACCACCCATATGTATAAGACAAGAGCACTTAGGAAATCCTATCAGCTTCAAGTCATACTATCTTGCAGAATCTATGGCCGATCAAACATAGATACCTTTCCTGAGGGGTGGGCTATCTTGTTGAACCAAGTAGTGAATGTGGGGAAGTCGTTCAACTGGTCAGAACTATTGGCTCATCAGTTGATGTTGATATTCAACAAGATGATGAGCTTAGTAAAAAGAGTCGCCTTCACTAAGTGGGCCCGCAGGATATTTTTGGCACAAGTCTATTTTTAGACTATGTCTATTTTTAGACATGTCAATCATATTCTATGAGTTGCAGGATGCTATTTTTGGATGGTTGGTCAAGTTGGAAAAATAGATGGACTTCTATTTTTAGACATATTGGGCGGAATCTATTTTTAGATTGCCAGTCTAAAAATAGATATGTTGAATATTATTAGCTCTTAATAATATTTGGACTCTAAACATTATCTTATTCTCTTGGAGCACTTCAGTTAAGTGCACAGATGTGGCACAAGAGCTGAAAAAATGAATTACGCTACTCTTGAGGGTTTACTGGAGCTAATGCATGAGGACTTCAGTTAGAACTCATGTGACAGAGTTTGGTGGAGTTGTAGAAGTAGTTGGTGGAGTTGTGTTCAGTTTAACTCAGTTAGACAAAGTTGAGCTAGTTGTATCTAGTCTAACTGATTGATACAATAGTGAGAGTGGTGTGAATTAATTAGTTAATTAATTCACTAAATATTAAATCATTAATCAACTGAAGAATACATTAGTTAACTACATTGCATGGACAGTTCAATGGAGACCAGTGGAGAGGTAGGTGAAAGAGCAAGTGTGACTATCAGTTGTGACTATAGTGATGCATTGATTGCATCCAACACTCAGTGGAGATGCCAATGAGGATTGTGCAGTGCAAGCCAAGTGGATTCGAGTTCATTCAGAGCCATTATTCAGCAGGGATTGCGCAGTAGAAGCAGGCTAGCAGGTGGCAGAGATCGGTGCATGGATTTGCTAGATCGGACCTGATTAGTGTGTAGTGATTGTATTGTACTGAGAGCTTGACATGTTCAGCTTTGTATGAGGATTGTTACATGATCTCTATGAAATATATTATATACAGATAGTTGGGGTTTTTAGATTCAAGCTTTCCCGTTAAATCACTGTGTTAATGTGTGTGAATTTTTATGGTTTCATGTGTGCATTGTGATCTTGTTTATTTCCGCATGTAATGATCAATGGTGGAATAGATTATGTATTGTGCATGAAGTCCAATAGTGTGTGATCAGGAGAATATTGGATATATAACACATAATTTATATAATTTCTACATGGTATCAGAGCAGTTGATCATTGGAGCAGATTGCAATTATTGAAGCGGTTGAGTTTTGTGCTGGTGGAATTCGAATTTGTTGCAGTGTTTTCTTGGTGTCGAAGTTGAGAATTCATTGAAATGTCTTTCAATGGATTACGATTGGAGTATGCCCTTCAGGGCATCTCAAATTATATTGCATGGAAGGACAGGATGGAGGTAGTGCTGGATGATAATGGGTTGAAGGAGTTCATAGATGCATAAATTCCAAAACCTGCTTCTAGCGATGCAGCTGCACTTGACGCATGGCAAAAGAAGACAAAAAAATGTCGAAGGATTATGTTGGAAGGTGTGAAGGATCACATAGTGTCCAGCCTTCATCTTAAAGATTCTCCATTCTTGATGTGGAAGCTTTGACAAACTTGTTCCAAAGCAGAAGTGAGCAACGAAAGTTGGCGCTTAAAGACAAGCTCAGAAAAATAAAAATGGTGAAGGGCGAAAGTATACCCAAGTACCTCACGAATTTTTTCCAGTGCAAGGATGAGCTAGGAAGTGTGGGTCTTACTGTAGATGAAGAGGACTTGGTGAGCTTGGCTCTCCTTGGGCTTCCGAAGAGTTGGGATTCCTACAAGGACTCTGTCAATGGTCGGGAGAAACTGCCAGGATGGGAGCGACTTTGGTCGGATCTTGTGCAGGAGGAGATATGGGTACCATGATGGATCTTCATCGAAGAATGAAGATGAAGAAAATTTCTCTTTGGCTGCCAAAGCAAGGAAAGGGAAGGGAAAGAAAAATCCTTCTCAATCCGGTGCGAAAGGCAAGAAGCAGGACTTGTCCAAGGTGAAGTGCTTTCACTATCACCAACACAGACATTACGCCACTAATTGTCCACAGAAGAAGAAAAATAAGCAGGCTGTTGGATCTATAGCTGGAGAGGCCTTAGCCTCGTAGTTTGAGCTGGGATTTTTGCTGATCACATGCTTGGTCTCAAGTGTGATGGGATCAGTGTGGTTTCTTGACAGTGGTGCGTCTTTCCATATGATCAGAGACAAAGATTTGTTCAGTGATCTGGATGAGAAGGATCTTGGAGTGCACATCGAGATGGGCGATGATGGTAGATACAGTGCGACTGGTATCGGGACCATTTCCTTTGAGAGGGAGTCTAGTAAACCTTTCATATTGAAGGATGTCATGCATGTTCCAGGATTGAAGAAGAATCTGATCTTGGTGGCTATGTTGGAAGACAAGGGATATGATGTTGTCTTTAGCGAGGAAAAGGATTTCCTGCGCAGTAAGGCAACTGGTGAAACCCGAAGGATAGAGGTTCGAGTTAAGAACCTTTATCAATTGTAGGTAGATGGTTACGCAACAATGGAAGGCAAAGTAGAAGGAGTGGTGAGCTGGGATGAGGGCGAATTGTGGCACAGGAGATTGGGCCATCTTCACCATAGTGTTTTGAAACTTTTACAGCAGATTTCTACCAGGCTTCCCAAGGGTACACTTGCGCAGTCAGATTAGTGCAAGGGATGTACTTTGGGAAATTTTTTGAAAGCCACCTTTAATGAGAAGGATAGTCACGCCACGACGATCCTTGAGAGAATTCACACATACGTGTGTGGAACTTTCTCAGTAGCTTCGACAGTAAAGCACAGGTATTATGTGATATTTGTTGATGAATTTTCTCATAAGTGTTGGATCTTCTTCATGCAGAAGAAGAGCGAGACATACTCAAAGTTCTGTGAGTTCAAGGCACTGGTTGAGAAAGAGTTGGGGAAGTAGGTGAAGGCTCTAAGGAGACATAATGGTGGTGAATTGATCTCTGGCGAATTCAAATACTTTTGCAGTGCAGAAGGAATTCGAAGAGAGCTCATAGCACCTCATAACCCACAGCAGAATGGGGTCGCGGAGAGAAAGAACAGAACGATCGTGTGTGCTGCATGGGCAATGTTGCATGATCAGGGCCTTCCCATACACTTGTGGGCTGAAGCAAGCAACACTGCGGTTTATGTACAAAAATGTTGTCCTCATAGAGTACTTGGCATGAGTACACCCGAAGAGGCATTTTCTGGTAAGAAGCCTGATATTTCTCATTTGAAGATTTTTGGCTCACCTGTTTACATTCATGTGAAGAAGGATGCCAGGAAGAAGATGGAGTTGACCGCAAAGGTTGGGATATTTGTGGGGTACACAGAAACACCCCACAACTATCGTGTGTATTTTCCAGATATTCAAAAGACTGTTGTGCGACAGGATATCAAATTTCTTGAGGAGAAAGCCTTGAAGTTGTCGCTTGAGAGGGAGCTACAATTGCATGCAGATGAGGAGCTACTAGTTCCTAAGGATGAGCCTCAGGATGTGGATCAGCCATAAGAGGAGTTTCATAGAGTGGAAGAAACCACTCATGCAGTGCCAAACATCAAAGGGCGGAAGCGCACTACAAAAGATGAGTGACTGAATCTTGATGCAGTGCAAAATTTAGGAGCACCTACATCATAGTGTAGACAGAGACAGTCACCTGATCGATTTACTGGATACATGGCTATGATGAGCAAGTGTATCTTGACGGAGCCATCCTCTTTCGAGGAAGCTGTGGAGGATGCTGCATGGGTAGATGCCATGGTGGAAGAGTATGATTCGATTGTCAGAAACAGTGCATGGGAGATTGTCCCAAGGCCGGAAGGGAAATCAGTGGTAGGTTCGAGATGGATCTACAAAGTGAAGAAAGCTGCTGACCAGAGCGTCGAGAAGTAAAAGGCAATATTTGTTGCTCGGGGCTTCTCATAGATTGAGGGGATCGAATATGAAGAAACCTTTGCACCTGTCGAAATGTATTCTTCCATACGGAGCATCCTTTCTCTCTCAGCGCAGATGGGTTGGCACATTCATCAGATGGATGTGAAGACTGCGTTCCTCAACGGAGTCATTGAGGAGGAGGTGTACATAGAGTAGCCTGAAGGATTCGAAATCTTCAGCAGCGATTCGCATGTGTGCAGTCTCAAGAGAGCACTATATGGGCTGAAACAAGCACCTCGTGCTTGGTACACACGAATAGACAGTTATTTCACTGGACTTGGTTTTACCAAGAGTGAGGCGGATCCTAACCTGTACCAGATTGTGGTTAGGGTAAGTTGCTGATCATTGTACTTTATGTAGATGATTTGATACTAACAGGTGATGAACTTTTGATACACTCATGCACGGCTGATCTTGCAAAGGAGTTTGAGATGGACTTGAGCCTCCTTCATTATTTCCTGGGATTGGAAATTTGGCAGCGGAAGGGTGGACTGTTTGTGTCTCAAGGCAAGTATGCCCAGGAGATACTGGAAAAGTTCAACATGCAAGGCTGCAAGTCTATCGACACTCCTCTTCCTGGTGGTTGGAGGAAAGAGGATGCTATATCGATAGAGGTAGTGGATGCCATTGTTTATCGACAGTTGGTTGGTTCGCTCATGTATTTGGTCAATACACGACTGGACACATGCTATGTTGTTAACCAGCTTTCACAAGCTATGGTTAAGCCTACCAAGCTCTTTTGGAAGGCAGGCAAGCATGTCCTGAGGTATCTCAGGGGAACATCAGGATATGTACTATGGTACAGACAGTCGGATGAGGTGAAGCTGCATGGCTTCACAGATGCAAATTGGGCAGGGAGCCCAATGGATAGAAAGAGCACATCTGGAGGGATTTTCAGTATCAGGTCTACAAAAGTTTCTTGGTACAACAGGAAACAGAGATCCATGGCACTCAGTTAAGCAGAGGCCGAGTACATGGCAGCAAGTTTGGCTGCATGCAAGGCTATATGGATGAAGAAGATCCTGGTCGGGTTGTTCAGTTCACACTTAGATCCTACTGTGATATATTGTGATAATAAGACTTGCATTAAACTCTCGGTTAATCAAGTATTTCATGATAGATCTAAACATATTGACATCCGATATCATCATATCAAAGATTGTGTGTAGTGGAAGATCGTGTTACTATCTTACATTCCTATGGAGGATCAGGATGCTGATATTCTGACAAAGGCACTCACTAGGAGAAAATTCGAATACCATAGAGACAGGATCGGGGTGGCAGATAATCCCTATATTGTTGAGAGGGAGTGTTGAGATTCAACAAGATGATGAGCTTAGTGAAAAGAGTCGCCTTCACTAAGTGGGCCCGCAGGCTATTTTTGGCGCAAAGTCTATTTTTAGACTATGTCTATTTTTAGACATGTCGATCATATTCTATGAGTTGCAGGATGCTATTTGTGGATGGTTGGTCAAGTTGGAAAAATAGATGGACTTCCATTTTTAGACATATTGGGTGGAATCTATTTTTAGATTGCCAGTCTAAAAATAGATATGTTGAATATTATTATCTCTTAATAATATTTGGACTCTAAACATTATCTTATTCTCTTGGAGCACTTCAGTTAAGTGCACAGATGTGGCACAGGAGCTAACAAAAGGAATTACGCTATTCCTGAGGGTTTTTTCGAGCTAATGCATGAGGACTTTAGTTAGAACTCATGTGACAGAGTTTGGTGGAGTTGTAGAAGTAGTTGGTGGAGTTGTGTTCAGTTTAACTCAGTTAGACACAGTTGAGCTAGTTGTATCTAGTCTAACTGATTGATACACTAGTGAGAGTGGTGTGAATTAATTATTTAATTAATTCACTAAATATTAAATCATTAATCAACTAAAGAATACATCAGTTAACTACAGTGCATGGACAGTTCAGTGGAGACCAGTGGAGGGGTAGGTGAAAGAGCAAGTGTGACTATCAGTTGTGACTATAGTGATTCATTGATTGCATCCAACACTCAGTGGAGATGCCAATGAGGATTGCGCAGTGCAAGACAGGTGGATTCGAGTTCATTCAGAGCCATTCTTCAGTAGGGATTGCGTAGTAGAGGCAGGCTAGTAGGTGGCAGAGATCAGTGCATGGATTTGCTAGATCGGACCTGATTAGAGTGTAGCAATTGTATTGCACTGAGAGCTTGACATGTTCAGCTTTGTATGAGGATTGTTACATGATCTCTATGAAATATATTATATACAGATAGTTGGGGTTTTTAGCTTCAGTCTTTCCCATTAAATCACTGTGTTAATGTGTGCGAATTTTTATGGTTTCATGTGTGCATTGTGATCTTGTTTATTTCCACATGTAATGATCAATGGTGGAATAGATTCTGTATTGTGCATTAAGTCAAATAGTGTGTGATCAGGAGAATATTGGATATATAACACATAAGTTATATAATTTCTACAGTTGAGATTCCATTTGAAAAAATCTCATAATCCACCTAAGGGAAAGAAAGCATGCTTCTACATGTCTGCATAGTTACTCGATGCAATCTATGCACAAAACCAGTTCCCTGATATGAACTGGGGATGGACACCTAGAAACACTTCCATACATATCTATTGCATGCTACTCTCGTATTATAGTCATCGCAGAGTCATGGAGAAACTTACTAATTATTTTATTATCCCTCTCTAAAAACTCATCTTTCAGGAGGACCCACCTTACATGTCCCAAGAATCTATGGAGGTGATATCATAGATTTCCGATTGGTTTGCCTTAGTGGATGGCACATTGTAATATTATTTGTAAATATTATATGGGTGAAATTCCATGTCTGTGAGTTGATGGAATGTGAAGAGGTGTGTAATGTGAGGATTCATGAGGGGAGTCCACGAGTCACCAAGGTGAAATTCCAAGATTCAACCCCCTTTGGTAATAAATACATCCTCATAAGACTTGTAAAGGACTTTTGGGAACCAAGATTTTGTCTAGGCTTAGGTGTAGAAAGTTCTTGGGAGTTTTGTGTCAACATTGGATTCTTCGTAGCGTAGAGGGAGTATAATTCTTTGGGAGGAGCAGGTGTTTTTGAATTCATGTTCCACTATTGGGGCAAGTGATTCGTCATGTTGTATGTATGAATGGAACTTCTACTTATAATAAAATCAGAGCCGACATGTCTTTATGCATATACTGTTTTGGTTATTTTTGCGATGTATGTTTTTTAACTTACACATATTCTTATGAACTATTTTGTTTTCATTTGTACAAACCTTTTTGAATATATGCTTATGTTTTAATCCACCACCTTTAACTTGTGGACTATTCTGGTTGTTAGTTGGTGTGATGTCTTTTTAGCTTGTGTTCCTTTCAAGTTGTGTACTATTACAAGCTTCAAAGGGGCACACTTACTTCACACTTTTATGTTAGAAACGCTCATCCATCATATTGACTTTCCACAAGGTCATACACTTGTAACCAAAGACATCGTATACCACTCTATGCATTTTGAAATCCAAGGAATATCATTAAACACGCCACTGCTGGGACTCCTACTCCAAACGACATGAGGTCTAGTTGGGACTTCATATTAGGGAGATCCCTTAAATGTTGGTGGATCCAGCACTGTGAAAATTTATGGCACTAGAAGGAGGCCCAGATGACAAGTTGATCCCTTTAAGTCTGTTTTGAATTTTTACGCTCATTTTTATGACTTCGTCCCAAATCATACACTCGACATGTTTTTCTAGAAAACTCAATTTTCATGTGCCAGTGGATATCATCAATGAATTTTCGTATCTCAAATTCAATGGTGAAGGTGAGACAACCGTCATTGAGCACACAAATTGTTTTCTTCAATTTTGCATAGATTGCAACATCCCACTTGCGGATGTTGGTTGTTGGCTTCCCTTTCTTACGTTCGAAGGGCGTGTAAGTAAATGGTGTTACACATTGGCTGATGCCTCAATCCAATTTTCGAACAATTTGTCACAAAGTTTTTTTCACATTTTTGATGACTTTGATTACAAACGTCTCTATGAAAAAATTTTATAATTAAAAAAATCCCACTTGAGGATGTTGTTTGTTGTTTTCCCTTTCTTACGTTTGAAGGGTGTGTAAGGAAATGGTGTTACACATTGGTTGATGCCTCAATCCACTCTTTCGAACAGTTTGTCACAAAGTGTAACATCTCACTTGAGGATATTGGTTGTTGGTTTCCCTTTCTTACGTTCGAAGGGCGTGTAAGGAAATGGTGTTACACATTGGCTGATGCCTCAATCCACTCTTTTGAACAGTTTTTCACAGAGTGCAACATCCCACTTGAGGATGTTGGTTGCTGGTTTCCATTTCTTACGTTCGAAGGGCGTGTAAGGAAATGGTGTTACACATTGGCTGATGCCTCAATCCACTCTTTCAAATAGTTTGTCGTAGAGTTGTTTCAAATTTTTGATGACTTTGATTATAAATGTCTCTATCACAGAATTTCATAATTAAAAAAATCACCTGATGAATCTGTACGCCATTTTCTTAATCTATTCTCGCTTCTATGTTTTTAATTTCTATAATATGAAGTTGATTGGGATTTCTTAGCCAGGATATATTTACAACTTGTTCATATTTCACTTACTCCACATGAGTTACAATCTCTTAAATCACACTCAATGAATCTCATGCGTAAATATTCTAAATCTACGACGGACAGAGGTGTTATTCCAAGCAACCTCTCATTCACTTTTCATCCTACAACTTTACTGTCACAGGATCTGGTGGAAAATTTCCACAAGAATTTTGTTCCAAAAGCACCATATTTTCCCACACCAGATACTTAGGACACCTGCATAGTTTTGGGCTGCAAGCCTGGTGAGTGTGTTGAAGAGTTTTCTCCTCATCCTCCACCCTTTGGTCCCTCTGATCCTCCGAATTTCGATTTTGTGTGTTATTTTGTTCCAAAATATTCCTTTGATGTTTATGAGGATTAGGTGTTGGATGGAGTTTCTATTGTGCATCTAAATTGGAATTTCATTTACGATGAGTATTTGGCAGAGCCTTTTATTGAACAAGAATCAATGATGAGGGATGAATCTCTTCCTTCTGCATCTCTTCTGCATTATCCTGACAAAGTTCACGATTTTGTCACTCCTATCGAATCATGTGAAATTTTAGTTTCTAATGCTATTAATACTTCTGATCATTCGCAGAATTCGTGGAATCCCAGTTTTTCATTTGAATGCAGATAGGATGAATCTTCTATTACTGATCTTCCCAACATCTCATCATACAATTTTGGAAATATAGAGGGTGAAATTTCTCGTTTTCCATATTCCCCTCTATACAATTCATTAGATCGTGCGGATACCTCCATTTTTAATCTTGAAATTTTTTATAATGGCTGTTTTGACCTCTTCATTTTTTCAGTTGGTCAGGATTCTGATTTTCTTGTTATTTATTTTTCCAAGGCATCGATATTTGACAACCTATCTCCGATGAGTTGGATCCTCCTCAATATGTTGAGGCACTTCATCTTGATTTGATTGTTATGTCAGGTTCTCGAAACCTTGAGGCTAGTCCCACCTCCGATCATAATAATATTGAATCTCTTGAGGATCCTCATAACTCCCCTATACATGATGAAAATATTCTCGATTTACAATTTTCGCATACTCCATCGGTTTTTGACGATCCTATCACCCATTCATTGGAGGAATCATATTTTGCGAAACAAAAATTTGTTTATTTCTTTATGTTTTCTCACCTTCATGGTTCAAAATTTTGTGTTGTAAGTCTTCGGTTTGTGATGTTTCACCACACCATGATACGTCTGCATAATGTTATCCATGTGCTTTTCATCATTTCTTTTATTTGGTTTGCAATGTCATATCTTTCTTATGCATTTTTATGCATGTATATATTTCATGACTTGCATTCCCTCGCCCACACATGCCTACCAATGCACTGGTTGCTGCATTGAAATATCACTTTACTCAGTTGGCATTTAACATTCTGCATAGGTTAGAAGTAGGAATAGTATTTGATTTTCATTGTTGTTCACTTTGATTTTATTTCACTTGTTTGTTTTAGTTTTTATTATTTCCTTTATTAGTTTGTTTACAGTCTTAGGTTAGTTTCCACATGAGACCATGTTTGGTTGTTGAAGCAAGTGTGGTGAAATCCAAGAGAATTTTTTTTTTTCTATCCACACTTGTTTTTTTGGCTATTCCCTATCTTTGCACGAATATTGTTGTTTTGTTTTCATTAATGATAATCAGATGGAAAATACGTTCAGTATGGGAGAGATTCATGGTGAAATCATGATGTTTAGGTTTTAACTAGTTCCACCCACTCTAATCATTTCTCTCATATTTAGTTAATCCTTGTCACTCTATTCTAGTAGAGTAAGGAGGGGAGGAAATCCTTAACAAGTATTTCAAAGGTGTACATAAACATACTTCTCTAAAGGAACAACCTATTATGGTCTCAATAATTTAGGATCCCTCTTTCACCCTATGAAATAAATAAGTGCATATGGACAGTTCTTTGAAAATGAAAAATGAAAAAATTAAATAAAGGGAAAAAGAAGAGAGAGGATTCCTGCACATAGAAATGAAGCAAGAAACTATGCCAGGGTACTGTCTAGGCTTTCTGGTAGTAGAAAAATGTTTGTGTTTCTGAAGTGACTCTGTCAGGGTACCTTCGATGTCTGATGAAAGCAAAGCAACACCGAAGATGAAAATAAATACTTTGAAAATTTTCTTTTACTTGTGCATTTAAATACTCATCCCCAATCGAAACAACTTAGTGTGACTTGGCTTGTTTAGTGTTCCATAGACGAAGATTTTGGAAGGGGATATGTATTCAAGTCAGAATAAGTGAGGGAGTTGTGATAATCAATGAATTAAAAAATACTTCTAGAAAGGTGAGACCCGGTTTTACACGAAGACGAGATTAATTTAGAGAGCTAGAGTTCTATCGATGTGTCGCCAATGTTGTAGCGACTACGACCACCCTCCAAAATTTTGCCATTGTTTAGTTTTTTGGAATTTGCAACAAGAAACAGTGAAATTGGAAACCAGAAAGGACAAAAAATGCACCCACAAAGGCCGTGGAATCTTGATGCACCAGGAATGTGGAATTTTGATGCACCAGAATAATTGTTGTGGAATGTGAAGCATCTAATTTATTTTTCCCTTAAATAAATTGGACAATAAATTATAACTCTAAGGATTTTAACTCTAAATCACAAATGTAATATTAAAGACCAACAACTATATTACTTCATTATGAGAAGAAATAAAAACACATGATGAAACAGGAAAAACTAATTGTACCCAACAATTTTTGGAAATTCTTCTTATAAGCTATATTCATCATCATAAAGATCAAGTACAAAATTTGTGGCACTCTTAGGTCCGAAAATCCTGAACCTCTTTCATCATCAAAAAAGTCTTATATACAAAATTCAAAATGGACAGTTATAAAACTTTTCAACTTCCTAAACTACTTTCATCCAACTATTACATTTGAAAATAGAAAATACATGTCTCTTCAGAAAATAAAGTAAAGTAAAATATCAAATAAAAATTGGGTCATTGAGCAACTTGAGAATATGGAACAAAGGAGGTTCATGTTTCTGTCTCTTTTGCTTGTGGATACATCTACTCTTTGCATCTCCTCCATAGATCTACATTCGAACTAGGACAATTAACAAGTTTTACATGTGCCATTCTAAAATTTATAAACCTAGAATATGTTGGTTTCTCAACAAACAAAGTCTTCATCATCCACAATAGTTGAAAGTCCTTATGCAGATAATTAACAATGGTGGCTCCTTTCAGAATTGTAGTCTTCTCATAGGTGTTCCCTATTTTTATTTTTTCCTGCACTAGTAAAGTTTCATATGTTTCCCAAGGGATTAAATTTCCTTCTTGGTCCCAAGAGGATGGTAAACCCACCCTGGTTCTCTTATCAAACAAAATATTGAATTTTGTTAATTCTACCTTAATTTTATTCATTTTTTTCTCTACAAATTTCCTGTATTAATTATTCACTATTGTGTTGTTCAATTATAACACACACTAGCCAAATTCCTTTAGTTCTTGTGTATACTTGGAATTTATAAACTCAATAATTCTCTTAGCATATAGGGCTCTATTTTGTGACCTTTGCTTATTTTCCACAATGATTCCCTCCAAGTCCCTTACAATGTTATTCTCCTCTGCAATAATAACAAGTAAATCCCACACATTTTTAAAAGTCTCAATAATATCAATCCATATGATCTCCCTAGCCTGTATAAGGGACATATTCCCTTTTACTTTCTTTGTTACCTCCTTAATTTCCTGACAAGCAGTTTGGTAATCTCTTCTATATTTTAGACCATTTTCTTTGGTCATCATCACCTCTTTTTTCTGACTTTAATCACCTTGCATGCACTGTCCAATTCTCTTTGAGTATTTTTCAAATCAATTTTTACCATCCTCAACTCAGTCATGACTTGAATTAACTTGGTAGTGGGATATTTAGAGTCAGATGATACAACAAAGGTATAGACATGAGAATCAAGTTTCTCATGTAACATATCATCCATTTCCTTCAATTTAGATATTTCCTCAATATTTTGTAAAAGGTCCCACAACATCTATTCTTTTTCTGTTTCTACTTGGGCCACCTCTGTAGCCATTGGGTGTTCACTAGTGGGAAGTTTAAGTTTCTTATTTAAAGCTTTAATTTCAGATACAAAACTCTACAACAACTTTTGAATCATTGATTTATCCTTACGATCAAATCCAATTTTAATAATGATATTCTTTAATTCTTCATTTTGTGTGGTGTTATCACTCCACCGGATCTCTAACGCTGAGAAAGAGTCCAAACAAAGGTAACCACAAACCAATCTTTTAGCTTGGTAGCTAGCCCTACCAAACCGGATAGGGCTTGTTGTGTCTCAATCTAGTCTCCTAAACTGAGTTCATTTAATTTTCAACCAGGATTTGTAAACTGCTGAAGTGAAATGTACCATATGTACCTAGGTGCTTGTTTCCTAGTGCGTTGTGTGTAGTGTTTTGTGATGTTTTGGCCTTTTATGTTGATTTATGATGTTTTTGGTCTTTTGAAGTTTTGTGTTTACAATGAAAGTGCCTAGGAAATTAATGAAAAGAAATTGGTGGTCAAAAACACAGTTGAGCCTAATGTATGGAATGGAAAATGTAATCACAGGGCTCTCTCCACAAAGTCACAACCAAGAGGGCTGGATGAATTAGGGTTTTAGGCTAGGTATGAGTATATGGGTTTGTTTGTTTGTTTGAATTGGTTTGCTGGATGGGTGAATTAGGTCAAAGAGGCTAGGTCAGGGCAAATAAGATTAGGATTGGATTCCATTCAATGGGGAAAGGTAGGTAGGAAGGCTAACACTTAGGGTTTTTGAATGGGATGGATCAGACAAATGAGGTGCTAGAAAGAGCAAGACAATGCATGTATTCTTTCTAAACTGAAGAAATGAGACAAATTATGAAGATTTTCCCAAAACATAGCATAGAAGATACATTATGCTTATTAACTTGAAAATCAACATATAGTAGAAATTAAATGGATCATGGAGAGTACAAAAAATTCATACATATGCAAAAAAAGAAGAAACAATGTTTAATTTCCATATCACAGGTATCCCAAATAAATAGTTGCAACTCTTTCATTAAATTATTGCCAAATACTGAATACACTAGAGTCTCTGATCAATACAACAACATCCAACATGTATAATGAGTAAAGAGGTGAAAGATATAGGAAAGAAACAACTTCTCCCAACCTCATGGGTCGAATCCCTGAGTTGTGGAGCCAATCCACCAAATTCTAAACTGAAACCTAGAGTGTAGGGTGGTCATATTGACTCATCCCTAACTTTAGTGAAATTGATTCATTCATCCTCTCAAAGAGTTTTCACCTAATGTATTTACCCCTATGTAAATAAAAAACATCAATATTACATTTAAATCCATGAATTACATCAGTAAAAACTCAAATATTCCATCACAATCTCAGAAAATTTTGAAAAAATGGAAAATATCGAAGAATTGGCAAATGCGTAGTGCCTGAAGCAGATGCGCGACACCAACTTCAAGGTAAGTTTTGGAGGCCTTTCTGAAGTCTAAATTGAGCGAAGGATAGCTCTTTGGAAATCATGTCCTGTCTAGTTTCCATATATGTGCTTAGTTTCCAAAATGGTGTTTATTTGACCCTCCAAAACTTCATTCTCCCAAGACCGGTAAAATGCGCAATGCCATGAAGCTAGGAGTGCAACACCTCCTTGCAGGCCACTTTTGGAGGCCTTCCCAAACTCCAAATTGAGCTCATGATATCCCATTGGAAATCCCTTCCAATATAGTTGTGATTTTAAATATCAAGCAAGTAATTTGGATAATCCATCAGGGAGAAAAGGTGATTTTCCCAAGACTACTCCAGAAGTGAATCAACTCTCCTATAGAAACAATATTTTTAGTATTCCTCCCAAACCATAACACCTGTGTAAAAAATGAAGGAGGTTTTTCTTCCTTGTTCTATCATTAACAAAATCCTCTTTCGTTTTTTTGAAATTCATCTCCATTTGGTTAGAAACATACTTTGAAGCAAAACTGGCCATATGTCTAGCAAATTATTTGTCCCTTGGAATGAATTCTTGAAAAATGATGGAGATATGATGTTTATGAGATGGAATGGGCTCATAATTTCTAATATTACCTCCCTTATGCCTCCTCTCTTCCCTCTCTTCTTCCTCCATGTAGTCTCTATTTTCCTCCTCCATGGTATTTTGGTCTAGAAACCCTAGGGATGAGGAAATGTGAATGGGGATAGGTTTAGGGAGTTGGGAATGGGGTGGAAAAAATTAGGAATATAGGGGAAGGGGTTAGTAAACTTAGGGAGGTGGTGGGGGGTTAAAATTTTTATGGAATTGGGATTAGTAATTTTATTACAGGTTTGATGGTAATGGGTGGCTAGGAATTAGGGTTCAGGAGAAAAGGTATTTAGGGACAAAAATATAGTAATGTAGGGGTAGGGATGGGTTTCACTGTGATGTGGGAAGGTAATGTGGGGTCTTAGAGAACTATATTGGGAATAAGGGAATGAAAATAGCGTTTTCAACTAGAAAAAATCCACTTTTAGCACGAAAACTCAAATACCATGAAAATGCTCTTGAAGAATGCAAGGATAAAGCATTTATGTCTTACTTACTTGTTAAGAAGTGATAAGAATCTTTGCTGGAGGTTAGAAGAAGTTTGGATGAGTTTTGGAACGTGTTGAACAAAAATTCCAAATGCGCAGCGCCTTTGAGAGATGTGCAACACCGTCTTGCCAGATGCGCAACACACTTAGCAGATGTGCAACGCCAGTTCCAGATGCACAACGCCTCTTGTCTAGAAGCACAATGCCACCAAACGAATTCAAAATTTTTCCCTCCAAATTAGAATTTCGAGTTGTGGAAGTGGTGGCTCGATGTTGTGAGAGACAAATGAGAGTGAATTTGATGTTTTGATGAGCTTTATACTTGGTGGATTTGATGTTTTGGGCCTTGGGAACCACTTTACCTTTTTTACATTCACCTTTGAACCTTCAAACTTTAACCTTTCACTATGACTTCATTCTTTGACAATTTATCATTTGATTGGATTGAGACACTTTAAATTTTGACATTCTGGTGCTTTGGCATATGGATGCTTTGAGTTGGCAGCTTTGGAACCATGATCTTATTACAAATTGAGTGACATAAAATTACATAATAAAAAATAAAAATTACATTTTGAAATAAAAATTACATCTTGAAATGAAAATTACTCACAAATAACCTTTACATGGTAAAGAGAAATTTATTTGATCACTCTCTTACTTGCTACTCTTATGCAATGGAAATGGAGCATTAATGAAACCTTGAAAAACCCTAGAAACCTAATGAAACCTTGACTGAGTGGACTTCATGATGACATGACTGTACAAGTGGTATGATTTGATGACAGATGTACATTCAGTAAAGTATGAAAACGAGCCAGAAAGTAATGGAAACTTAGGAAAATTGAATTTTTTTTATTTTAGGGCTACCATCAGTGAGTAAATTTTGGAATGATGACCTAGTTAAATGACAAAATTTCTGAATGAGATCCTAATATGATATGAAAAAATGATTTTTGATCCCTGATCGCAGGATGAAATTATTGACACTAACATGTGGAATAATCCGTTGATTTTTCTTTCTCCAATTTCAACTGTTTTATCACCTTTCCAGACATATTTTTAGCTTTAACAACAACAAAAGTAGTTTTGTTTAGATCATTAAAAATCAACCGACTAATCTGCATATGAAGATTGATTTTATCTTGAAGAGGAATTTTCTTTGCATCAACTGTTAAATTAACAGTCTTGAAAGTAGCAGAAGATGCTACAGTCATAAATCAAGGATGATAAAAATATATCCTTAGTTGATCTTTCTCCAAATCCATTGCTGATAGTAATCTAGTTTTCTCAAGAGAAATTTTATCTTTTGGCTGAGATTTTATACTCTCTCTTATTCTCTTATTTCTTTCTTTGATATATCAAAATACATGTTCAATAATTGGAATAGAATCATTACATGTGTCCTTTGGAATCGAAGATGAGGGAGTACATGAGGTTTCCCCCAACTATAAAGAATATCCTCGTATTTTTGGTGAGTTGATCTCATCAATTGTCTTTTTTCTCTTAGATTCTTTATCTAAATCATCATCCAAATCAATTGTTTCTCCTCTTCCTCTTTTAAGATTCTTTTCAGCGAGATGTGGGCTTTCAACTTCTATTTGCCCAGGCATAAAATATTGTACTCCATTTTCCAATTTCTCCATTTATGGTCTAGACTCATGAACAAAAGGAGCATATCCATTCTCCAACCTGTGGTTTGAAATTATATGCTATGGGTCATAAGACCATTTTCTCCTAATATTAAATGCATGCCCTCCAACATTTTATGGGCTTCTTCAACTTCTTTTCTAGTATTCACAATCAATGGGCCTATAGTCATGGGAAATTTGAAAAAATGACCCTTCTTCATAGGAAAAAAATGAATTTGGTCCAAATTGAGGCTTTGCCTTATGAATTCCAAGGAAAACATTCTCATTGGAACAAAAGTAGGTAATCTAAAAGGTTCAACATCAACTCCATATAACCTTATTTTTGTGTGATATTCAAAGGAAAGCCAATCTCCAAACTTCACATCTTTGCTCAATTGTAAAAATGATTGGGCTTTAGGCAACATACATGGTGCATGTGAACCATTCATAATTGAATATAAAATTGGAAGAAAATAAGAAGTAAAATAAAATAACCCTACATTTCCCGCTTCCTTCCTTACTACATCTATCCAAAAAACAACTGACTGCTTGTTTCTATTTATGTTCATAACATTCAACCCCAACTTTGTGAAAATTTCCACATGATTATACATAAAAAAATAAGTAACAAGAGAGGGAAACCTAAAACAACTAGTAAGTGATAGGTTCATAAATTGAATATTTACAACATCGTCCAAATAAGGAGGTCTATCCAAAACTACTCCAAGCTTCATCATGAGGGAAAAAATTCCCAAAACTAACTTATCCACCATAACAAAATCTTATTTGCCCAAAATTTTAGCTAAGACCTCGAGGACTGGTCTCATGTCTTTAACAAAGAGGTATAAAGAAAATTTATCTCAATCGACTGAGGATTGTGTTTTTTCTGGCATAAGATAAAAAGGATTTGGGAAAATTTGGGTCCATGCAGATCTTGAAAGTACGTGGTTAGAGACTCGTCAAAAAAACTCATGAATGAACTTGCAGAGGGATAATAGAGAGAATATTGAATTAAGAGGGAAAAAACTTGAAAAAAACTTTCTCCTAATTAGTTCATTACAAAAAAGTTTGAGGGTACATTGTCGAAAATATCCAATGGATGAATTCTAGAAATAGATAGGTTTGAGGAAAAAATGCTAAAAACACCCCCGACTTGACTAAAGCAAAGTAGACTGGACAATTGGAATGGTTCAGTATGACATGCTGATAGAATTGCAGGTGGTCGTTTGTGCAGACGGTATTAGAAATGTCATTCTCATTGTCCATAAGGGGAATGTGAGTAGATGACCCAGATACCACGTTTTTCTTTGCCATTTTTATGGAATTTAAGTAAAATTTCATGTAAATACCTGGTGCTGATGAAGAAAAAGTGACTGGACGTTGGTGAAAGCTCTCGGAAAATTCAGCAGCTCAAGAGGAGGACGTGGGAAAAGACAATCACAAAGGGGATTTTAGAGATGAAAGGAAAAAATAGTGGGAAAAGACATTATGTGAGAATTGAATGAGTAAAATAATAGGTGACAAGACACATGAAATGACAAGCATCATGATGTGTAGGATGGCATGGAATAATGGAAAAGCAGGCTTGCTTGTTGGTGTTGTTGGCTCACTTGTTGGAATCATTGTGGGGGAACTTTGCTGTGTGCGAAGGTTTTCGGATTTGTACACCTGGGTCGCTCATCTCAGGTCAACGCGTGGGATTCAACGTCCTTGCGGAGGCACCCCTTGAGATAATGCCTGTGTTGTTTGTGGTGTCGGGTTTGTAGCATCGTGCAGGCACTGACGCATCAACGGTCCCGGTGTTGCAAATTTTCGGCTTGTTAACTCCATGTTGTCACATGATTGTCCCCACTCTTATTGCATTAAATTTCTTTGACAAGTGTTTAGAGAATATAGATAATTTATTTTGAAAAAATTAAAACTGAAAAAGTAGCGCCTATCTCTCTTTGTTTTTCTTTTGCATATAAATATTTGTTTTTTTCCTTTTTCGATTTTTTACAAACATATCAAACGTAAAAATGAGTTACAATATCTAGCTCCACCTAGGGATAATGTTCTTTGGCAGAAGAACACTAAGAACCACATATTAGTGCTTTCACTTCGGGCATGGAGTCAAAGGTAACTTACACATTGCAATGCATCACTCACCGATATATGTACAATGATCAAATCGATATATAAAATTATGAAAATCATGAAACTTAGTGTTGGAAGTAGTGTTTGAGACACTGCCCATTCACTGGCAGCTGCAAAAATTCTCCTTCCAAATTTTCCAAAATGAAAGTGTCGTTAGCTTTGGATTAAAAATTTTTGAATGGACCATACCAAAGAGGATCACATTTCCCACGCTTTCCTTTTTCTTCTCTCCTAGTGTCCCATCTCAGAACCATATCACCTGGTTGAAAAATAATGTCTTTTGCCTTTTTTTCAAAGATCACCTTCATCTTCTCCTGATAATTGATAAGATTTTCCTTGACCTTATCTCTGTTTTAACTCAATTCCACCAATTTATTCATTCTTCTAATTAAAGGGCTTGGTTCTTCTTGGAATCCTTTAATAAAATCTACAACAAGATTTACCAATTGACTAGGGAATAACGCTTATGTCCCATATACCAACTCAAAATGTGATTTACCAGTTGATCTTCGAGTAGTGACTTGTCTTTACCATAAAGCAAACTTAAATTTAGAATCCCAGTGCTTTTGATTATATGCAATAGTTTTCTTTAGAACTATTACCAATGTTTTATTTAAGGACTCTGCTAACCCATTCCCTTGGGGGTGATGAGCAGTAGAGTGAGACAAATTCACATTGTATTTTTGACAAAAAATCAATTTCTTTCGCAGATTTTAAAACTTGGGAATTATCTATGACTAAATTCTTTGGGCAACAAAATCGACTAAAAATATTTTCTTCTAAAAACTTCATTACCACTAAATCATTTTCCTTTCTTGTTGGTACTACTTCTACCCATTTTGTAAAGTAGTTTGTCCCTGTTAATATCCATCTGTACTATCCACTGGATGGTGGATTTATTTCTCCAACAAAGTCTAAGCCCCATTTCCTAAAATGCTCTTCCACAAACACCAGAATTAAAGGTACTGGTGCTAATTTCTTTTTCTCAGCAAAAGTTCGACACTTCTCACATCTCCTTATAGATCTGTAAACATCTGAAAATAAGGAAGGCCAGTAGAAACTAGCTTTCAATATCTTATGAGTTGTTACTTTACAACTATAATTACCTCCACAAAGGATATCATGATACTCCTTGATTATGTTAATGGTTTATCCTTCTGTTAAACAGAGCAGTAGAATACCGGTCGAATCCTTCCAATATAACTATCCATTCACTATTATGTATTTTTGAGCTTTCACCTTTAGAGCTCTGTATTTTGATCTGTTTAAGGTAGAAGGAAAACAAAGAAAACATAAATAATGTACAATATCCTTGTACCATTTAGAACACAATAATTTGCAATAAATTTTAACATCAAATTTGGACTTCTTTTGTTCTTCTGTATTTTTGTTTTCTTCAGCTTTAGTTAATACATTTATTCCTATGGCCTGAAAATTAGTTTATGTCAAGCTCTTGGCTGAGCCTTTTCCTTTCACTAACTTAGTTGGCTTTATGTCGAAATCATATTCTTGAATTCTTGCTATCCACTTTCCCCTTCTCCCTTCAACATCACTCTTAATTACAATATATTTGACAACAACATTTGGTACATATGCATTTATTTGGGACTGAAGAATATAAACCCTGAAAGCCTTAAGTTCTTTGACCAGAGCATAGGCCTGCTTCTCTAAAATATTGTACTTAAGCTTTGTATCTCTTATCACTTTACTAAAAAATTCCACAGGTTGTTCTCTTTGCTCTTCATTTTTCTGTAGAAGCACAACCGCAATAGTAAAGGCAGAAGAAAATGAAAAAAATTGAAAATTATTTTCATAATTGGGACTTATTAACACATGATTTTCTTGTAAATCTTCTTTAATTCTGGAAAAATATTCTCTTGCAACTGCACTCCATTCAAACTCAAGTCCCTTCTTCAACATTTCAGTAATTTTTTTAACAATCTCAGCATAATTGGGAACAAATATTTTGAGGGAATTTGTTCTCCCTAAAAAACTTTGAATTTCCTTTTTCCTCCTTGGTAGGGGTATATTTTTAATTTATTCTACTCTCATAGGATCTATCTTCATTCCTTCCTTCGAAATAATATGGCATAATCATTTTCCTTCCTTTAAATCAAAATGAGATTTTTTATGATTCAAAGATAGACCATACCTTCTGCATTTTTCGAAAGTCTGTTGTAAATACTCCAAATTCTCTTCATCTAATTTTTAGAAAACAATTATATTTCCATAGCCCTCTGAAATGTGGCTCCAACATTCATCAGTCCAAAAGGCATTTTGGCATACATGAAAGTGCCACAAGGAGTTGTAAATGTTGTTTTATTTTGACCCTCTTTTTCTATTGTAATCTGGTTATAACCGGAAAATCCATCAATCACTGATAGTCTACATGATCCTGTTACCTTTTGTAAAATATAGTCCATTTTAGGTAAATGATAGTTATCTTTCAAGGATTCCATGTTCAAATTTCTGAAATCAACACGTAATCTTATTTCTCCATTTTTCTTCCTTACAGGCACTAGATTTGCTACCCAATCTGAATACCTTAAGGGAACAATTATTTTTTCGTGTAATAATTTTTTGACTTCTTTTTCAATTGAAGGTAAAAAATATGGAATTTATATGCCTTAAATTTTTCCTAAAAGATTTAACCCCTGGTTTGAAAGGAATTTTATGCTGAATGATACTAGTATCATAAGCCTTTAAATCTTCATATGCTAAAATATCAAAAAAATTCTTGAAAAGACTTATATACCTCTGTTTAAAATGTTCTGGAAAACCTTTGAATAATCTTACCATTTTAGGCTATCGATCTATTCCCAGGTTACATTCCTCTATGTCTTCTTTGAGATCTGCCTTCTTCCAATTTCTAGCAACATCATTAGCACTAAACAACATTTCCAGTGATACCTGACCCTTTGGTATTACATTATCTTTAAGCTGCAAGATTTTTTTATTCCCTATTGAATCCTTGAATGAAATTTCATTATTTTTTCACTCTCCAACTTCTTCATCCTGATCAATTTCCAAATTAAATAATTCTCCCATCATTTCCAAAAAATCCTTAATTTGTTCTTCATCCTAAAAAACCTAACAATGTTTGACATTATCTAGAATTGAGGGCATGTGTCTAATTCATACCTCATATCTTAGTTTGGATTAAGAGGAGGTTTTAAAGTGCTGGCTACAACTGCTAAAGAGTTAGCAAGCATGTTTCCTTCTCTAAGGATAATCTATATATTAAAAGCAAGAAATAAATTTTCCACTAAGTCACAAACTTCATTTCTGTAAGTTCATAACCTCGGATGTCTTTCCTGGTAGTGATTCTTAACCTTCTTAATCACCAATTTAGAATCCCCAAAAACAAATAAACATTGTACTCCCAATTGTTTAGCAATTTCCAATCCAAGGATTAAACCCTCATACTCTAAAATATTATTAGTAGAATCAAATTCTAATTTGTACGAAAAAGGCACAAGATGACCTTTTGGGGAAATCAAGATAATACCTGCACCAGTGACATATTTTGAATAAGAACCATCAAAATAGAGCTTCCATACTCCATTTCTATCAGCTCCTTACTCTTAGTTACTGAAGGGAGCTGCACCTGAGTATCGTAAGCAACTTTTGCAACTTATTACAGCATAAAACAGGAAAAAATCATCTTTTCCTTGAATATACACATGAGAATTAATTGAACTATCCTCAGTAATGGTTTTAACAAACCTAGTTTCTCTATACAACCTTCTCTCCTCACCTCCAAAAACAGGGATTGTGGCATAAGTAAAGTCTAACCTAAAAACACCTCCCAACTTAGCCCCCTAGGACTTGGAAAGAAGCATCCCAAAACGAGCTGGAATATATGCCACCACCACATCCATCATGAGACATCTGGCTATAATTTGAGCTAAGGAAATAACCATATATTTAATCAATCCCACACACTTAACCCTTTTATAATCTAAAGAGTAAAGATCCTTATAAGGTTTAGTGATTTGTAAGTTCAATTGCTTCATAACCGACAGTGGCATTAAATTGTGAGAAGCCCCTGAATCCAACATACAATTATGAAGCATAAAAGAATGCTATAACAGATAAATGTAAAAGGGAGGAGTAGATGAATCCACTTATTCAACATGAGGACCAAAAATCACCATTGGTCTCTCTTCCAACAAATTTACTATGTATGCTACATTTCCATCTTGATAAAGGTTAATAAAATCTCAAATTTTCTTTTTATATGCAGGAGTTTTAGCCAACTTAGCCAAAGGAAATCATATTTTTATTTTCTCCAATTCTTTTGTTAAGTTAAAAGAGTAACTTTGCTTTATTAACTTATCTGGATCTTCATCATTCTTCTTTAAATTTAAAATTTCCTCAGATGAATGAGTGAATTTGTTCAAATTTTCACATCTTTCTTGTGAAATTTCTACCTGTTAAAATGTAGTTTTTGTATTTTGAATCAATTTGTTGCTTAATTTTATCAAGTTGTTTCAAAGGTTGATGTGGAGTCGCCATATGTTGAGGTGCCAGATCTTTTTTCACCTCTTCAATATTTTTCAACCTTAATCTTTTTCTTGATCTCAAATGATATTTCGTATGTAACTTAGCTTGCATAAGATCAGTAATATTTTTGCAATATTGGTCAATTTATTTCTCATCAAGAGACTCTTTTGTTTCAGCATTAAACTTCTCACTTTCAACATCTTCTATTTCATCTACATACAATCTGCATATTTGGTTCTCGTGTTCCTTTGCACTCTTCCATTGAATCTTCAGAACAAACTTCTATATACAAAGGAGGTTGAATCTGATCTTGATACTTTCTTTCTCTCTACATAATTTGAAGAGGCCATCTTCTGAATTGTGGGTTAAATTTCGATTTTGACCCTGTTGAATTTTCCTAGGAGGTTTTTTGTTTTCAAGTTCTAATTTCACTAGTTTATTCGATAAATTTTTAATGACTTTAGTCATGTCTTCCAATATTTGATCATGTAAAAGTTCCTCTTTTCCATTTTCTTTATCATGTGCTTGCTTCTTTCCTTTAGACTTCATAGTTGCAGTCAAGTTTTCTTCAATTTATAATGCATCTGTTTGGATCAGATCCAAAGTGGGGGACTTTCTTCCCCTCAAGGTGAAACCAAAATCCGATTCAAAGGCTCCAGAAAAAACAAATTTTTCTGCAGAAGGTGGAGGTTTTCTTTCTGTTGGAAGGCCTTTATATAACTTGTTAAATCTTTTAATAAAATCTACAACATTTTCTTCTTGTTTCCTTTTAATAGGATTAAATTTTGTCAAAAAGTACCCATGATCCTTCTTCTCGCCCCATCTCTAAGTGAAACTATTTTCCAACTCTTCCCAAGTATTAATTGAATTAGTTGGAAGTGTTTTGAACCACTTTCTAGAATATCCATCTAAAGAATGAACAAATATCCTCAAAACCACATCAAGATATTCAACATTCAAGTTTTCAATGAAGGCACAAAATGTAGAAATATATTTCTCTACTGAGATTTCATCCTCCCCTATGAAACGAGGCAACAATTTAAGGTTGTCCTGTGGCATTGCACTCATTGGTTGAGCAAGGTTTAATGGAGCATACCTATTCATAAGAAAAGCAGGGAATTCCATATTTAGGTTTTTATTAGTACCTTCTTGAAAAACAAAAGGTGGATGCTGTAACACAGATATAGGAACTGGTTGCTTTAAAGAGGAAATAGCCTGTTGTAAAGCTGAAAAATGAATGGTTGTAACTTCTTGAAACTTAAGAAAAGAAAAAGAAACTGACTCAAACAACCTTTCCTCCAAATTTTGTTTGGGAAAAAATATCTGTGATGACACAATACCTTCTTCAAAGAAATGAAAACTTTTTATCACCTCTTCTGAATGAAAAATAGAGGTTTTTTTATTAGAACTGCTACTAGGAGCATACGAGGTAGGGCTTGGAGTTACTGGGGATTTGGCTTTCCAAAACCTTCTTGATACTAGATTTTCTGGATCAGACAAGACTGGAAGTTTTTGCTGCGAGGTATCCCACCTCGTGTGCAGTCTTGAGGAAGCCTGGTCTATGGTTGTGATGAAAAATACATACTAACTACTCTCTTTTTTTGTCAATAGAATAAATGGTTTCTTTATAAAAACCCAAGGAAAAATAGCTTCGTGTCTACATTCCCCGGCAATGCCGCCAAAAAAAAGTTTTACCTTGAGAGACAATCTCAGGTTGTGTTGAGATTAGTGCTCAAGACATTTATCATAACTTTGAAATAAAAACATTTTTTACCCTTTAATTTTGAAAACCCCAGAATATAATACTTAAAACCCTTTAATCTCTATAACAGAACAAAACTCTTTACAATGCCTTCAAATCGTGGATACAAATGAATAGAAACGAGATTGAAAATACTTGTGGAAAAATTCTGATAAGAGGTTGCTATTATAGAATCTATTATCTTTAGTTTTAGAAGAAAACGGTTAAGAAGAAATGATATTTTAGAATAAAGGAGCACTACATTAAGGATTTTAACTCTAAATCACAAATGTAATATTAGAAATAAGAAACTAAACTACATTACTTCATTATGAGAAGAAATAAAAACACATGATGAAACAGGAAAAACTAATTGTACCCAACAATTTATGGAAATTCTTCTGATAATATTTATTCATCATCATAAAGATCAAGTACAAAATTTGTGGTACTCTAAGGTTCAAAAATATAGAACCTCTTTCATCATCAGAAAAGTCTTATATACAAAATTCAAAATGGACATTTATAAAATTGTCAACTTCCTAAACTACTTTCATCCGACTATTAAATTTGAAAGTAGAAAATACATGTCTCTTCAAAAAATAAAGTAAAGTAAAATATCAAATAAACATTAGGTCATTGAGTAGCTTGAGAATCTGGAACAGAGGAGGTTCCTGTTTCTGTCTCTTTTTCTTGTGGACACATCCACTCTTTGCATCTCCTCCATAGGTCTATGTTCGAACTGGGACAATTAACAAGTTTTACATTTTCCATTTTGAAATTTGTAATCCTAGAATATCTTAGTATTTCATCAAAAAAAGTATTCATCATCCACAACAGTTGAAAGTCCTTATGCAGATAATTAACAATGGTGGATCCCTTCGGAATTGAAATCTTCTCATAGGCGTTCCCTATTTTTCTTTTTTCCTCCACCAGCAATGTTTTATATGTTTCCCAAGGGATTCACTTTCCTTGCTGGTCCCAACAAGATGGTAAACTAGCCCTAGTTATCTTATCAAACAAAATATTGAATTTTGTTACTGCACCCTTAATTTCATTCAATTTTTTCCCCACAACTTTCCTATATGAATTATTCACAATCATCTTGTTCAATTTTAACACACATTGGATCGTATCCTCAATCCTGAATTCCTTTACTTCCCGTGTAGACTTGGAATTTATAAAATCAATAAGTCTCTTAGCATATAGGGCTCTATTTTGTGAATTTTTCTTATTTTCCACAATGATTCCCTCCAAGTCCCTTACAATGTTCTTCTCCTCTCCAATAATAACAAGTAAATCCCATACATGTTTAATAGTCTCAATAATATAAGTCCAAATGATCTCCCTAGCTTGTATAAGGTCAATATTCCCTTTTACTTTCTCATGTAGCTCCTTAATTTCCTGACAAGAAGTTTGGTAATATCTTTTGTATTTTTCATCATTTTCTCCGGTCATCAGAACCTATTGCTTTGTGACTTTAATCACCTTGCATGCAATGTCCAATTCTCTTTGAGTATTTTTCAAATAATTTTTTGCCATCCTTAACTCAGTCATGACTTGAGTTAACTTGGCAGAAATATCTTCAAATTAATATGATATAGCAATGGTACATACATGAGAATCATGTTTCTCCTGCAGCATATCATTCATTTCCTTCAGTTTAGATATTTCCTCATTCTTTTGTAAAAGGTCCTACAACAACTGTTCTTTTTCTGTTTCTACTTGGGCCACCTCTGTCGCCATTGGCTGTTCACTAGTGGGAAGTTTAAGTTTCTTCTTTAAAGCTTGAATTTCATATTCAACACTCTGCAACAACTTTTGAATCGTTGATTTATCCTCAAGATCACTCCAATTTTAATAATGATCTTCTTTAATTCTCCATTCTGTCTGGAATAAGCCGTTGAATTTTATTTCTCCAATTTCAATTGTTTTATCACCTTTCCCAACATATTTTCGGATTTAACAGCAGCTAAATTAGTTTTGTTTGTATCATTAAAAATGAAACGACCAGTCTGCATATGAATTTTTATTTTATCTGGAAGAGGAATTTTCTTTGCATCAACTGTTAAATTAATAGTCTTGAAAGTAGCAGAAGATGCTATAGTCATAGCCAAAGGATGGGAAAAATCTATCCTTAGTTGATCTTTCTCCAAATCCATTGCTGACAATAATCTAGTTTTCTCAGGAGAGATTTGAGCTACTGAATGATATTATATGCTCTCTCTGATTTTCTTATTTATTTATTTGATCTGTGAAAATACCTATTTAATAATTGGAACATAATCATGACATGAGGGAGTACATGAGATTTCCCCAACTGTAAATAATATCCTGGTATTTTTGGTGGGCTGATCTCATCAACTGTCTTTGTTCTCTTCGCTTCTTTCTCTAAATCATCATCCAAATTAATTGTTTCCCCTATTCCCCTTTAAATCTTCTTTTTTGGGGGATCTGGGGTTTCAACTTCTATTTTCCCAGGCATAAAAGATTGTCCTCCATTTGCCAATTTCTCCATTTATGGTCTAGACTCATGAAAAAAATGAGCATATCAATTCTCCAACCTGTTGCTTGAAATTATATGATATGGGCCATAAGCCCATTTTTATCCTAACTATAAATGCATGCCCTCCAACATTTTATGGGCTTCTTCAACTGCTTGTCTAGTATTCATAATAAATGGGCCCACGGTCATGGGAAATTTGAAAAAATGACCCTTCTTGATAGGAACAAAATGAATTTGGTCTACATTGAGGCTTTTCCTTATGAATTCTAAGGCAAACATTCTCATTGGAAAAAAGTTGGTAATCTAAAATGTTCAACATCTCCTCCATATAACCTTATTTTTGTGTGATCTTAAAAGGAAAAAAAATCTCCAGACTTAACATCTTTGCTCAATTGTAAAAATTATTGGGTTTTAGGCAACAAACATCGTGCAAGTGAACCATTCAGAATTGAATATACAATTGGAAGAAAAGAAGAAGTAAAATCAAGCAGGCCTTCATTTCCCACTTCCTTAATTACTACATCTGTCTAGAAAACAACTGATTGATTGTTTCTATTTATTTCCATAACATTCAATCCCAACTGTGTGAAACTTCCCACATGATTATATAGAAACAAATAAGTAACAAGAGAGGGATACCTAAAATAACTAGTAAGTGATAGGTTCATAAATTGAATTCTTACATCATCTTCCAAATAAGCAGGTATATCCAAAACTACTACACGCTTCATCATGAGGGAAAACATTCCAAAACTGACTTATCCACCATAAAAAATTCTTCTTTGCCCAAAATATTAACTAAAACCTGAAGGATTGGTCTCATGTCTTCAGAAAAGAGGTCTAAAGAAACTTTATCTGAATCTAGTGAGAATTTTGTTTTTTAGGCATCAAATAAAAAAGGATTTGGGAAAATTCAGGTCCAGGCAGATCTTGAAAGTATGTGGTTAGAGACTCATCAGAAAAACTCACGTATGAAATTACAAAGGGATAACAAAGAGACTGTTGAATTAAGAGGGCATAAACTTGAAAAACACTTTCTCCCAATTGGTTCATTACGAAACATTTTTGATGGTACATTTTTTAAACTAACCAATGGATGAATTATGGAAATAGATAGGTTTTAGGAACAAATGCTAACGAAAACCCTGACTTGACTAAAGCATAGTAGAGTGAACAATTGGACTGGTTCAGTATGACATGCTGATAGAATTGTAGGTGGTCGACCGTGTAGACGGTATCAACAATATCATGCTCAGTGTCCATAAGGGGAATGTGAGTAGATGACCCGTCTAACACATTTTTATTTGTCATTTTTATGGAAATTAAGTACAGTTACGTGTAAATACTTGGTGTTGATGAATCAAACGTGAATGGACGCTTCTGAAATCTCTTAGAAACTTTAGCAGCTCAAGAGGAGGACATGGGAAAATACAATGAGAAAGGTGCTTTTATAGATGAAGGGAAAATATGTTGTGTGCGAATTGAATGAGTGAAATAATGGTGAAAATACACTTGAAATGACAAGTAGGATGATGTGTAGTATGACGTGGAATAATGACAAAGTGGGCTCGCTTGCTAGCGTCGTTGGCTCGCCTGCTAACGTCACTACAGGGGGGACTCCGCTATATGGGAAGGCTTTTAGAGTTGTTCCCCCACAGTAAATATAGGTCACTCATCTTAGGTCAATGCACGGGACTCAACATCCTTGTGGAGGCACCCCTTGCGATAATGCTCGCGTTGTTTGTGGTGTCGGGTTTGTGGCATCGTGCGGCACTAACGCATCAATGGTCCCGATGTTGCAAATTTTTGGCTTGTTAACTTCATGTTGTGAGACGATGGTCCCCACTCTTACTACGTTAAATTTCTACAAAAAGTGTTCAGAGCATAGAGATCATTTATTTTAAAAAATTCAAAATTGAAAAAGTAGCGCTTGTCTCTTTTTATTTTTCTTTTGCATGTACATATTTTATTTTTTCCTTTTTAGATTTAAGAAAAAAAAAAAAGTAAATCACAACTTATACAAACATATCAAAGGTAAAAACGAGTTACAACACTTCTCAATGTGTCTGCTAAGTCAGAAGAGTTCCCAACACCACGATGCTCATTTGATCCATAGGGAGAGTCTCATGAATTATAGTCTACCATCTTTCTAGTCATATTTCATCTTCTTCCTACAAGTATACCATGTCATTTTAACCAAAACATAACATAATCAACATACCTCCGTATAATTTAGGGGAGGATATCACGTCTGCAAGAAAAACCATATTTTCACAATACATGTATATATAAATACAACCATATCAGTATATAGACATCATTTTAACCATTATCCGGTTAGCAATGCATGACCATACCAACCACATACCATGATCTCATACACGAGAACTATCACCATGTCAATGTATGCATAACACCATATAAACACTAAAATGCATAACCAATGCATAACCTACATACACTCTTGGTGACCACTTCCAACAACAACACCATCGAATTTCTCATGGTAACACAACTGCAACCATGACCAAAACGTTTCTTACACAACAATCACATAGACCACAAGTATAAATAACACATATGCAACTGACATGTACACATGAACAACACATTTCCCATCAATTCCAAGGGGTGAACCATGTTTTGATAGCACTCTGTCACACCCTCCTCCTACATTTACCCAAGTTAACCAGTCCTTTGGGGTAACCATGTGATGAGAGGCTAATATGATTTGATTCAACTCCCCATGTAGAGTTAATGAAGTGGAATAGATAAAACCAAACCAATTTGACCTTCCTCAGGAGCTACAGACCCTTCAGGAGACAACCAACCCTTCTAGGTGCTTAACCTCTAAGACAACTTGAAATTTTACTGATATGGACCCTCATTCGTTCCCATGACAAAACATGCATGTGACTACAGCCTTCTAGTCACTCCCATAGCAAGGCATGCCAGCGACTGTGGAATTTTTCAGCTAGTTTTGAGCCATCGACCTTGGATTCTGAGCCACTTTTTCAGGGCTAGGTCTTAGGCCACTACCCATAAATTCATGAAACCTTCAGAAATGATAAATAACAATGGAATAAGGATAATAATGCGATAATTAGTACAAGTACTTGATTTGAAACCTACTAGCCATGACAGGAATTTCATCAAACATGTCACAAATATATAATCTACAGGTCACAACAACAAATCTGAGCATAGGGGTCTCATACTTATCTCAAATTCATAAAGAAGCATTGAATCCTTATCCTAATAGCTCTATTATGTTATGCAACTATCTCACAAAAATAGAAGAAAATATATATCAACGACTTAGAAATCAGCCTCTTCGAGGGGGAAACCTCCTTTACATTACATAAATGAACAATCCTTGGATGATACAAATGAAAAAACCTACTTTCTATATGTAGGAGTCTAAGGGGTCCCAATATAATCAGATCCTACATAAAAATAATAATGTAAGGGCACAACAATAAAATAAAGGGCTTCTATGGGGCACAATAATAAAAATATGGGGACTACATGGGCAGAACAATAACAATAATGGGGATACACTAAAAATAACAATAAGGGGCTACACTAGTGTTATAGGGACCTAACATTCCCCTCTCCTTCAAAAAGTGTTGTCCCCAATGCTTGAATAGTTTTGTATGCTTCTGTATAAAATTCTCATCCTCCCATGAGGAATCTTTAGCATGTAAGTTCTTCCACTTGATGAGATATTTTGAAATTTATAGATTTCATGGTTGTTGAGTTCTTGTTTCCGTGACTACTTTAGGTTCCAATATGATTTTTCCTACCTCATCAAGTTCTGGAAATATTGTTTGAGTTGGGAGCTTGTCACCTATAACCTTCTTTAAGCATGAAATATGGAAAATTGGGTGCACTCAGGAAGATGTCAGAAGCTCCAATTTGTATGCCATAGCACCAATATTTTGCAACACCTTGTAAGGGCAATAATACTTTGGTGATAATTTATTATCCTTCTTAGCTTGCTTGAGGGAAATTTTTTTGTATGGTTCTAGCCATAAAAATACCTAGTCACCTACCTCAAAAGTTCGTTTGCTGCGATGTTGATCTTCCTGTTGTTTCATTCGATTATGTGCCAAAGTGACATTATCCTTTAATAATTGGAGAACTTGTTGTTGATGCTCGATGTGATCTTCCACTGCTTGAACCTGTAGTGAGCATAATTGTGCAATTACACCTCGTTGTTCTTTCTTCAGAAGTTTTGTCATGACATTAGATCTGATTATATTTCCTGGTTTCCCAGCAATACCCCATAATTCAACTTCCTTTCCTTCCTAAAATAATTTCAAGAAAATTTCTTGAAAATTGAAAGTTATAGTCCCCAAGGATTGTAACCATTGCACTCCTAGTACAACATCAGCACCACCCATTAGAATATAAAGCATTGGACTATTCAATACATATTCCCCCATGGTTAGCTTGATATTATGGCACTTTCCAGAGAAATTTATAATTCCTCCATTTGAAACCATCACTTGACACTTTGTTGTTGGATATAGGGAGAAATTCAATTCCTTGGCTATCTTATAATGAATTAAATTATGGGTATTACCCGAATCAATCAACACTATTAAATTTTTCTTCTTGATATGTCCTTATATCTTGAGAGTTTAAAGAGTGGTAATTCCTGCCAATGCATTACAATATATGGTGAGATTTATTTATTCTCTCTATGGTTGGTTCTTGGTGTATATCATTTTATTTTGAATTCTCTTGTTCCTTTTCTTCCTCCTCTTCACAATCTATGTAAATTAATTTCTTCCCAGCACACTTATGACCTTTATTGTATTTTCTATCACAACTGTAACATAGCCCTTTTATCTTTTTTCTTCCAAAAGTTGTGGTGTCGACTTTGTAGGTTGTGGAAGACTAGGAGTAGCAACACTTCCATATTTATAGTTTTGAGTGGTAGGCTTCCTTGTCGCCATAATTTTGATTTCAAATTTTCTTTCCAACATGAATGCCTTCTCCAACGAATCGCGTTCCTAAAGGCAAAGCTAGTGTTGGATATGTTATCACTCTGAAATTTCCCAAGGGTTGTTATGTGTGTTAAAATAAATAACAAAGGTAAATAAAAACCTACTTTTGAGATTAGGATCTAGCCTTCCTAATGCTCAGAGAGGGCTCTCTCTTAATGATTTAACTTTGTTATTTTTTTAATTGATTTTAAGCTAGTTATGTATGATTGTTTGGTTTGATTTTTAATTATTGGTGGAATGACTGATTTAGATGGATAGGTGCTTGTCTATTTTCCATTGGGCTATGGAGTCAATATATCAAGAAAAAAAACATAAACAAATGATAAAAGCAGTGTTATAGGGCAAGGTAGCTGAGTAAAATCAGATCTTTTATGTTGAATGGTGAAGTGATTTTCAATCGTGATCAAGGAGCAACTAACGTTTCCTTAAACCGGATAATGAAGGAAGGTGAAGGAGTTCAATCGGGATTAGAGGGAAATTAGGGATCCTCTGAACCAGATATCAGAAGAAAACATAAAAATGGATAACAATTCAAAACAGAGTGTATTTAAACAAGTTCTGCAATAATATTCCTGTTATAACATTTAGATTTAGAAAAACATGCAAGTTTATGGAATACTTCAGAAAATAACATGAAAAATTGAAATATACTTCACTGAAGTAGCTCAACACATGAATCCTGTAAAGAAGTGCCTTTATTACTTATCCTGTTTGTCAAACTGGAAAAGGTACAACAAACCCTCAAGTAGTAGATCAATTCAACTATAGAAATATTCATGATCCACACTCAATACTTTGAATTGATGAAGTATTTATACAAAAATTAATACAAAATATCTTGTCAACTAACCAGGATTTATTCAAGGGAAATAAAATATCTTCACGCAAGAAGATAGAGACACGTGTTTAACTAAATGCTAGTTGTCCCTGTTTATTTGATTTATTGTTTGATTCTTTCATATTTGTTGTCTTTCATGCTGCTTGTCATCTGACTTTTCTTTCAACTCGGTCTTTTATCTGCATTCATTTCATCTGTCTTTATATGTTTACTCTTCAAAATGCCACTGCTTTATCTGCCTGCTCTGTTTTCTCTTTTACCATGTCTCTCTTTTACCTATTTTTACTTTTACCTGTCACAGTAAATCACACAATTTTTCCCAGGCTTCTTCATTTGGAAGTTTAATCTTTACCATCCTCCTGTCAATCTCATATGCCTCAATATAATTTTTAAATGTAGGCTTGTTTAAAAAAATATGATTTACCTCATGCTGGAGGTAAAAGAGATTTTCAAATATTTGAAAGAGTATTTTGCCGGTAGGAATTCCTTTCAATGAGGAATTGTTGGAATTTTCCTTAGCTACTTCCCTGATCTTTTTATCATATTATTCATGCCTCATTAGTCTATCATTGATTACTAATGGATTAGGTGGACCTTTTTGTTTCAAAACATCAAATTTGTTCATGAATCTGTTCACTGCAAGCTCCATAGTTTGAAACTTGTATTCAAGTTGTGCCATCAGATTTCTCTTGGAAATCACTTTCTTCACTTATAAGATGGTTTTTGTTCTATCACTTATCCCAATTCCTTCTAATTCCTGCTTGTTTTTAGAATTTATGAACTTTATAATCTCAGTGGCTTCCTCTGGGTTTTTCCCAAGATCTTCTTTGACTTTCTAAATTGCAATACCTGCTTCCTTTATCAAATCTTTTTGCTCAAATATAACTTGGATAGAAGGCCAAATATCATTAATAGAGTTAATGATATTGGTCCACTTTATTTTCTATGCTTGGGCCAAAGGTTATGCTAATGTTAATTCTTTTCTTAACTTTTGGATCATGTCATTCAACCTGTTGGATTTCTGTGTTTCAGATTTATACATGATTTGAGCCAATTTCTTTTCATCTTCTAGAATTTTTACTTGTTCTTTAAGCCTATTGATCTTAGTAGTTTGAATTGACATATCTTTCATTTCCTTAATCAATATACTTGCCTCCTCATTGGGATGGGTTGATGCTGCTGCTGGTGTAGTAGCTGGTGTAGTTGCTGGAACTTTTGTTGTCATTGGAATTGCTGTAGTAGCTGGGACTACTATAGATAATAGAAATTTTGTAGTAACTGGGACTAATGTTGAAGCTATAGCAATGGAAGTAACAGTAACTGCTTCCATGTTGGTTTTTTTTTCCTGCACTAATTTGTCCATTTCAGTTTCCATATCTTTCAGTTGAGCTGTCAATTGAATGATAGATTCGTCATTTCATCCTTCTGATTTTCATTCTCCAAAACTTCTTTAGTTTGTGGATGTTCTGTTGTTGGTAAATTCAGTTGTTTCTTCAATGCAACTATGTCTGCATTCTTCTTCTTGATAAGCTCTTCTGCTGCTTTGATATCATTTGGATTATATCCAACCTCCATGATCAATTCTTTAAGTGATTTTATTCTATTATATTTTCCTTGTGAAGAATATTTCTCTAGTTTTAACTGTGTCCTGATATTTTCTAGAGAATTCTGTAGTTTTTGGACACTTAAAACCTTGTTTTTCATAGTGGAATAGATAATTTCTCCAGCTTGTTTATGAAACTCAATCTGATTTATGGGATGTACATCTTTAGCAAGAACTTCAAAGGTTGTTTTCTTGTAATCTGTTAATGATTTTGGAGCTTGTACTGTTGGCTATAAAAATGTCATTTTAATCTTTCTAGTTTTGTAATCAAAAGTTGAAAGTAATATGTTTTGGTTACTAGGAGTTTGTTTTCAATACTGGGCATAAGTTACAGATTTCAATGCCTCATTCTTGATTTTGATTTCTTTGTATTTTTCTAGTATATCTTTCTCTTTATCCACTGGTTTTCTTGATGATGAAACCTCTGCACTATGTTGTTTCTGAATGATTTGTGCACTGGAGGTTGATGGAAGTTGTGTTTCTTCTGAAACTTTTGGAGGTGCATAATCTCTAACCACTATATCTACATCAATGACTTCAACTGTATCAACTATTTCTTCCTGTTCTATCACTGGATTCAATTTTGCCTTTTTCCTGTACATTAACTTGAATTTGGTATCAGAAGTGGTTTCAGCTGAATAAGAGCCTTCCTCTCTTGTCCTCTTTGAATTTCTGTCCTGTGGGGCTGGAGTAAGCAGGATGGAACTAGTATCAACCTGCTTTTCCATCTCCTATAAAGTATTTTCCAACCACTCTGACTAGTTGGAATACTTTTCAACATCAGGATTTGACTCATGAATAAAAGGGGTCAATTTGAATTTGACTCTTAACTTACTTATGACTCCCAAGGGGTCATATTTCCATTTGAAACTGCTACTGAATTTGAAATCTTGTAAATACTTATCTGCTTGATTACCATCAATCCTACTATTACAAATAAAAGGACCAAGCTGGTTCTTAATCTTAAATAGAGCTTTCTTCTTTGCTGAAAGGAAGTTGACTTAATCTGAATTCAGGGTTTTTCTAATGTATTCCAATGCAAATAACCTCATTGGGAGGTATTTGGGAATTTTGTATGGTTTAAGATGGCTTCCATACACCCTAATTTCTATATGATTCTGGTATAAATACAAGTCTCATGTTTTACTTTGATCTGACAATTGTAACACCTTCCTTATCTCTTCACTGACTCTAGGTTGAATGCTACTACTTAGCATATTATCAAATGGATAAACAAATGAATCAATCAAGTCTTTATAGCTGAATTCTATGGAATCCTTTCTGATCAAGGATGTCCAAAAGACTACAGATTGGGGATTATCCTCTGTGTCCAGTTTTTGGAGGTTAACTACAAACCTTTGTGATCGGAAATATAAGAACAAATGGAATAAAACTGAGGAGTATTTAAATAATCCTTCCTCTGGTAATTTGACCAGCTGATCATGGATTGCATCTGCTAGGTATTGGGAAAAATTAAAGGTGGAAGCCGAAGGTTGAACTGGGAAAAAAATGGATAGGAAACCAAGGTTAGAAGCATCTGCATGTTCATCAGTAAAGTACTCTAAAATGCATGACAACATTGTAACAATCTGTGTGGTTCTCTCTGAAAATACAGAAGCTGAGTATGGAGGATTATTTTTTGGGGTTTCTACTGATAGAGGAAGGAAGGTCTGGAATATTTGAAATCTTTTTGGGAATTCTAGCTTTAGGTAGAGTTCGGTGAGGATTTCAATGGGTAATGGGACTTCATCAGGCTTTGGTTGGATCTGTAACATCTGATTTATAGATTGATCAGTAATTGTGAAAATGACTTCTGATTTGGGGTAATTAGAGCTCTTTCATTGGGAAAATAATTGATCTGGCGGAGTCTAATAAGTTCACGGAATTGAAAGGTATGTGGGAAGATGTATTTAGGTAGGTTTGATTCCCATAGGTGGATATCATTAACCTCATCAATGAATTTTTCATGGCTCTAGCAGTGGAGCTCTTAAAGGTTAAAATCAGTGATAGTATCACTGAATTTGAAGTCCTTGTCAGCTAGAGGGGTGTGGTCAACATCTACCACAGGTGGTTGTAGAGGGTTAACATATATAATGCTATGGTAGGCCATCGTTTTGTTTAATTTATCAATTTATTACTTTTTGTGCTTAATTTAATGGTCTGAGGTGCTTAGGATTACCTGGAAAACGATTGAATTCAGTCTGCAGAAGGGGTTCTGGCAGCAATAGGCTTCAATTATGATTGAGAATGTCTTCAAATTGGGTCGGTAAAGGTTTCTTTTGGCTTCTTTTTCGCAAATAAATAATAATAAGGGAATAACTGCAAATGGATAGGATTTATTACTTGTGAACTTTGTTTAATTGAAAATGGCGCGGGGCTTTAATTTTCAAACATCAGTGGTTTCATCGCGTAGTGGAAAGGTGGTATGGCAGGTTATCGCATCGCAAAAAGTAGATTGGTGGTTTTAGGATGGGGGGGTGTGATATATTGTGGGACTGCCACGTGGCAGGGGAGCGGGGTGTGAAACCACCCATTTCACACCTCCCACCCCCCTCGACTTTAAACATTGGATTGTTAGGGGTGTTAAAGTGTTGATTGACCATTAGATATGATAGGATGGATCGAGCAAATGGATGAGTTGGGGGGTTAGGTAATATATTAAAGTGGAAGGGTTTATATGAAGTGGGTCGGGATTATATGAAGGGGTTAATATGTTAGTGGGGAGTAATATGTGTGGGTTTAAAATAAAGTGGGCCCCGGGAAATTAATATAGTTGGGGAGGGGGGGGTTTCTCTGAAATATAAACTATATGTTTATTTAAATAACATAAGGGGTCCGGGAAAAAATTTTAAGCAGGGAATTGATTTAAAAGGGAAGTGGGGCCCGATATATTTTAACCATTTAAAACTATGCAAAAAGTGGGTTTTGCATGTTTTTAATGAAAAATGGGAGTTAGTAAAGGGAAATTTAATTTTCAAAGGGAAATGGGTTTTTAACTAAGGAAAAAGGTTTTAGGAAGGGGAAAGGGATTTTGGATAAGGGGAAAGGGGTATTTTGGAATATATTAGTTATATGATATGAATCAATTGATGTTTTCCATGACTTGTAAAGTCTTCTACCTACCCTTTATTTACCCTAACATTTATTACTTCGTTTATTGGGTGCATTTGAGCTTGTTGACCCTTTTATTTTATTTTGATTAGCAAACTAACTTACTTCTAACCTCATAACTTCCAATGGCTCAGATTAAACTGATGAGCTCATTTTTATCCTCTACCTAACTACTAATCTGCCAAGATTAAATGGTTTGGCCATATACTTATTCACTAACTATCATTACATGAAATTTAAAAGTATGAATGAATCAATATTAAACAGTATGATCATCATGAATTGTGGCATTTTAAACAAGCTTCACACAAATTTATTTGCATAAAGTAAACTAAGAGTAGTGGCATTTGAAGGTGCAACAATTTCAGGATCTATTTTTGTTTCTTTTTGTGGGGTTCATAATTTATATATATATATATATATATATATATATATATATATATATATATTTTATCTTTCTTTTATTTTGGTCCTTTGATTTTTCTTTTAGGACATAACCTCTTTTCATTTTTTAATATGAGAAAACATTTGCAGAAAGCAAAGGTATGTACACTATTACAAGACTTAACATAGTCAATTCAAAATTATGATCCCTATTATTATAGGACCCTAACAGTGGCTCCACTTGGGGATGATATATCCTGGTGAGATGTAAAGAACTTTCTAATCAGTGGCGTTGTAACTTTGATCATGCTTGCCTTGGAACTGATTTCTATGATATCCTTTATTCTAACATATGATGTTATATCTTATAAAGCTTAGGGCCTTCTCTTCGGGCTTCAACTTTAGAAAATAATCGTCCAGTCCAATCTAAACTTTTCTATGGTATTTACAATGAGCAAAGTAAAACAGATGAACTAATGGTAAATCTGGTGAAAAGTAGTGCTTCAACATTCTAAAATTGACTATTCCACCTGCTAGATTTGTTCCATCTAACTCCTTCAAGAAAAATGCATCGTTGCCTCTTTAACCATAAATGGTGTATGGGCCTTTCCAGAGAAAATAAAATTTACTGTGTTTGTCTTTTTCTTCCCTTCTGGAATCCCATTTGAGTGCTTTATCACCTATGAATAAATCATCTACTTTAGTTTTCTTATCAAATATATTTTTGATTTTGTCTTGGATCACTTGTGATTTGATATAAACTTCTTCCCTGGTTTGCTGCAAATTAATTGTCTGATTTATCCTCCTTTGTATGTCATTTGATTCTACTTGCAGCTCTTGAATCATTTTCATCACTGGCACTCCCATTGAGGATGGAAAAACAACATCCATCCCATATAACAATTGATAAGGAGATGTACCGATAGATTTCTTGGTAGTTAGTCTGTCTGCCCATAGGGCATTAACCAACCTTTTATTCTAGGTTTTCTTGTTATCTTCTAACAGTTTCTTGTTGATGTTAACTAGGATTTTGTTTTAGGATTCTGCTAGTCCATTACCTTGAGGGTAATAGGTAGTAGAATGGCAAAGGGTGATGTGGTATCCATTACAAAAATCAACCATTTTCTTAGATTTGAAGGCAACAACATTATAAGTGATGAGATTTCATGGGCATCCAAATCTAGAAAGAATATTGTTTTCAAGAAATGAGATAATGATAGAATCTGTGGCTTGTCTAGAAGGGATGGCTTCTATCCACTTGGTAAAGTAATAAGTGGCTGTCAATATCCATTTATGTTGGGCTGAGGAGGGTGGGTGAATTTCACCAATGAAGTCTAAACCCCATTGTTGAAATGGCATTTCTGTAGAGATAGGTTTGAGGGGTAATGGTAAGAGTTTATTCTTCCCTTCAAATATATGTCATTTGTGACAGGAGGTCACATACTTTCTAACATCTACAAAAAGTGTGGGCCAGTAAAAACCTGCCCTTAAAATTTTATCAATAGTTGTTTTCTAGTAAAGGTGTCCTCCACGGTCTCCTGCATGAAATTCCTGCATAACTTTGTCAGCTTCATCTTTCAATAAATAGTTCAATAGGATGCCACCATGATATTTCCAAAATAAAGCATTATCTAGGATACAATATTTCATTTCTTTCATTTTTAGGAATATACTTTTAGTTCTAGATAAACCAGGAGGAGCTTGTAGGTTGAGTAAAACAAATATAATGTTTGCATACCAGGGTGAATCTATAAAAGGTTCACTGATATGTGGAGTTGTCATCTCTTCCTGATCATCTATAGCTGCAATAAAATTTATATCTAAGGCTCAACAGTTTGATTCAATTTTGTAGGCTTTATTTCAATGTATATTCCAGTATTGTGGCAATCCATTTGCCTCTTTTTCCATCAGGCCCATTCTTAGTTAGAATGTCCTTTACTATTGAGTTTGGAACATATGCAATTATGTGTGAGTATAAAATGTACACTCTGAAATATTGTGTGGCTTTCACTAAAGCAAGAGCTTGTTTTTCCATTATATTGTACTTTAGTGTTGCATCTCTCAAGAATTTGCTGAAGAAAGCAATGGGTTGTTCATAACCCTAATCATTCTTTTGCAACAAGACTGTTGCAATGGTGTGTTTCGAAGCAAAAGAAAAAATTATGAAATCTTTTTTTGAAATTAGGACTTATGATGACAGGTGTTTTAGTAAGGGCTTGTTTGATTGCTTAAAAATATTGTTTAGTCTCTATTATCCACTTAAGTGTTGAATCCCTTTTTAACATGTTATTTAATTCTCAAATTAGTTCTACTAAATTAGAAATGAATCTTCTAAGAAAATTTATTTTACCTAAGAATGCCTGCAATTCTTTGATGTTTCTAGGATGATTGATGTTTAATATTGCTTCTATCATAGCTGGATCAATTCTAATTCCCGCTTTTGAAATTATATGTCCCAGGAGTTTACCTTCCTCTAATCCAAAGAGTGTTTTTTAGGATTCAAGGAAATACCAAATTTTCTGCATTTAATGAAAACTCTTCTCAAATGATCTAGATGTTCATTATCTATTTTGGAAAATACTAGGATATCATCTAGATAAATGACTAAAAAGTCGTGGATTTCCTTTGCAAAAGCTATGTCCATAGCTCTTTGGAATGTAGCTCCAACATTCATCAGTCCAAAGGGCATTTTCAAATACATGAAAGTTCCCCAAGGAGTGGTAAATGTTGTCTTTTCTTGATCTTCATGTTGGACTAGGATTTGGTTGTATCCAGAAAATCCATCAAGTAATGAAATTCTGGATGACCCTACTACCCTCTGTAGAATGTGGTCCATTTTAGGGAGGGGATAGTTATCCTTTAATGAGACTTTTTTAAAGTTTCTAAAATCAGCATAGAGTCCGATTTCTCCTGTTTTCTTTCTAGTGGGAACTAAATTGGAGACCCAATCAGAATATCTAATGGTTGCTATGATTTGAGCTTCATACATCCTTTTAACCTCTTTTTCTATTAATGGCATAAGAACAGGGTTAATTCTCTGAAGCTTTTGTTTAAAGGGCTTTTGATCTTATTTGATTGGTATATTATGTTGGATAATGTTGGTATCATAAGACTTGAGGTCTTCATAACTCCAGGAAAAGATATCTTGAAACACTTTAAACAAACTAATGTACTTCAGCTTTTCAACTGAGGGTAATGCTTTGGATACCTTGACAAGCTTGGGATTTTCTTCTGTTCCTATATTACATTCTTCTATATCTAACCTTAGGGGCTCCATTTTGGGTTTTATAGCTACATCATTAGAGTCAAAAAGATCTTGTAATGGGGCTAATCCCTTAGGCAAAAAATTATCTTTAAGGTTTAAAACTTCTGATTCATCATTAGTTAATTCATCTATTTCTATTGTTTCTAATTTATCTATTTCTACTTTAGTTAATTTAGTAGGTTCTGTTTTATCTACATCATTTACATCTATCTCTCTATTTATAGTATAATCTAATGTAGGATCTGTGTCTATATTACAGTTTTGAAATTCTCCCTCAGCATTCATAAAATTGTAAATTTGTGAGTCTTGTGAAAAAATCTTCCAATATTTCAAATTATCAGGTATTGTTGGCCTATGTCTCACCTCAGTAGTGTACTATTGATTTGGCTGAAAAGGTAACCTGCATGTGCTGGAAAAAGTGGCCAATATGTGCACTTGCATATTCTTCTTTCTTGGAATAACATCAAAGTTAGTTTCAAGAAAACAATTTATCAAGTCTAGTACGGTTTCTCTGTATTGGCCAAGTCTAGAATTATTCACAAGATACTCTCCTTTAGTTTGTTTTATGATAATTTCCGAGTCTCCCATGAAAGAAACTCTTTTGGCTCCAAGTTTTCTTACAATCTACAGACCTAACACTAATGCTTCATATTCTGCCATGTTATTAGTGCATTTAAAGTTTAACCTGAAAGCATGTCCCTCTGAATGATCATTCTCTAATTTATAGATCCATACTCCAGCTCCCGCTCCTAATCTATTTACATAACTATCGAAATCTAGACGCCACACAGACTCATGAGTTATATTGTCACTATCAATTTCTTTGTGTTTATGTTCTACAATTGTGGTTTTGTCTTTGCTAGTGTCTGAATTACATAGGATAAAAGAGTCCATATCAAAATGCAAGGAACAGATAGGATAATTTTGTGGTTTTTCTGCACTACTGACCATGTATTTCATCAAGGCTTCTCTATAAATATTTTTTGGCTAACCAAATATAGAAATTGTAGCATATGACATTTCTAACAGTAGTGATCCCTATAATTTTTCTCCCCATGAGCAAGAGATAATAACATTCCATATTTTGGAGGGATACCAGCAACTACAATATCCATGACAATACTCTTAGCTAGGTATTGGACTAGAGTTACACACTGATCTTTTATCAGGCCAAGACATTCAACTTGACTAGAATCAAAGGAGAAGAGGTCTTTGTATGGTCTGGTGATGTCTAAGTTCAATTTTTCCATGACAACTTTTGGCATTAAGTTATGAGATGCTCCATAATCTAACATAGCATTGTGTAAGATTTTATCATGAATATTCAAGCTAATGTAGAATGGAGGGACACCTCCTTATTGATGTTTTCCATTTACCGCAGGACCAGATAACAACTCTATTTGATCATCATAGAGGTTAACAACATCTTCGCATTCTCATATGTTTAGTGTTTCAGTGATTTGGGCCTTGTATGAATCATTTTTCACCAGCTCTATTAAAGGAACTAATATTTTTAATTTGGCTATTTCAATTTTGATATTGAATGGAATTTGAGTTTTGCCTAATTGATTGATTTCATCTTTTCTACTTGTAGTTTGTGTATTTTTCTCTTCTTTATCTATAGTTGGTAATTTAGTTTGTGTTTCAACTATTTTCTTTTCAATTTTCTTATCTGGAACAGTTTGAGTGGAAGTTGAAGTTTTAGCAACAGTTGATGTTTGAGTTTCATTTGATGTAATGTCTACAATCTTTGGAGTGGAATTTTTCTGAGTTTCTCTAGGGAGAATTTGTAGAACTTTGGACACAGGAGCTTCTATTGTTTTCTTGGTTTGTGTTTGGATTGATTTCTTAACAGGAGCTTCTATGTTCCTTTTACTTCTAAGGCTACACCATTTATGAACTTCGTATATTGCAGACTCATAGCCTTGTTTATAGTCAAAGGACTCTCTAGATTCTAATTGTAATTGTTGTAACATGTATAATTCATGTTCTTCTTGGGTAAGAAAATTTGTATTTTCATCATTTATTCCCATCAATTTTATCTGGGTGTCCTGGTCTTCTTCATTTTGTTAGGAGCTTTTAGCATAGTTTTCTTGGAAAGGTGGTCTAATATGTTTATCAAGTGTTCCTTCTCTTAATTTACGAGTATTAGGATTTTTCCTAAAGTTAGGGTTTCTGATTTTGGGACCTTGTTGTTGATTTTCCCACTGAGGTTTTGTTTCCATGTTTTCTAATATATCCATTATTCTCTCTATACTTTTATCTAAACTATCTATCTTAATTTCTGAAGTGGATGGTTCTTCCTTAATGGTTACTCTCCTTTCATTTCTCATCCTAGCTCGTTTAGCTAATAAATTAGCTTCTACACTAACTGCATTACTTTGCATATGTTCTAAAGTTTCAAGGTTTATTTATCTCAATTCATAGGACATATCAATGTCAAAACCATTTGGAAATTTGATTAGGGCCAAGTTTGGTGGAGGTTTGATATTTGCAGGAATTACATTATAAATGGTGTTAAACCTAATACATTAATCCTAAACAGATTCATTAGGAGCTCTTCTAATTTTCTCATATTCAAATAATATTTGCAAAGGGTTTTTCTTTCTTTCCCATCTATTGATAAACAATCTATGGAAAGCAGCTAAATCAACAATATGACCAGCAGGTAAAGCTTTAAACCATTTTTTAACATCTCCTGCTAGTGTTTGTGCAAATAATCTCATTTGTACATCATCTTCATCTACTTCATGTAATTCAAAGTAATCAGTCATTTTATTTACATGTTGTTGAGAAGTATATTGACCAATACCATCAAACTGAAATTTTTTACTTTGGTAATCCTGTGGCATGGCATGTAAAGGGGCTTGTAAGGCCAAAGGGGCATATCTGGCTGCCATGGCTAAGATGCTAGCTTGGCTGTGAGGTAAAGTTGTGGTGCTTGGAGATGAGGTCGAAGTTCTTGGAGATGAGCTTGGAATGCTAGAAGATGAACTTGGAACACTTGAAGATGTACTTGAAACAGTTGAGGATGTAGTTGGAATGCTAGAAGATGAGAATGAAACTTTAGGTTGAAGAGGAAGCTTTGGGATGAATGGTTCTATGGAATGAATTGTAGTGGATATTATAGATGAGCTGGTACTAAATAAAGCGAAATTTATAGTTTCAGAAGGTTTTGTAGAACGCTTAGGGGTAGTAGCAACTAGGGAAGCTAATTCAACTGATTGTTGAAAAAAGACTTCATCTATATCTTTAATCAAGGTTGAGGTAAAAATATCAAGTTTATCAAAAGTCTCTAAAACTTATTGATCTGAATCAAGTGGGATAGTTTCCTTCTTTGTTTCAATAAATTGAATAAGATCAGGGTCTTTTACAATATCATAGATTGAATTTTCAGATTTGGTTCTAAATAAAGAATGCTCAAATGATAAATCAAATTGAATATCTTGTATACTTGATAATTCTTTTGGAAGTGAATTTGCTTTGATTAATTGACTACTACTTCGTAGACTTTCTATTTTTTTAGATTTTCTTAAAATTCTGTTAGGATCATCAACAATTATAGAAAGTTGTGGATTAGGATGAACCCTGGTATACTATGTTCTTTTAGAAGCCAAAATTTTAATTTTCAATAATAAATTTTAACAACCCTAAATAAAACTTAAGGTGAAAATATGAGAAAAAGTGTTTCCTTTAAGATTTATTTAACTAGGAACTGATTTCCCCAGTGGAGTCGCCAATATGTTATCACTCTGAAATTTCCCAAGGGTTGTTATGTGTGTTAAAAGAAATAACAGAGTTAACTACAAACCTACTTTTGAGATTAGGATCTAGCCTTCCTAATGCTCAGAGAGGGCTCCCTCTTAATTATTTAACTTTGTTTTTTTTTAATTGATTTTAGGCTAGTTATGTATGATTGTTTGGTTTGATTTTGATTTGTTGGTGGAATTACTGATTTAGATGGATAGGTGCCTGTATATTTTCCATTGGGCTATGGAGTCAATATATCAAGAAAACATAACAGAAACAAATGATAAAAGCAGTGTTACAGGGCAAGGTAGCTGAGTAAAATCAGATCTTTTAGGCTGAATGGTGAAGTTATTTTCAATAAGGATCAAGGATTAGTTAAGGATTCCTTAAACCGGATAATGAAGGAAGTTGAAGGAGGTCAATCGGAATTAGAGGGAAATTAAGGATCCTCTAAACCAGATATCAGAAGAAAACATAAAAATGGATAACAATTCAAAACAAAGTGTATTTAAACAAGTTCTGCAATAATATTCCTGTTATAACATTTAGATTTAGAAAAACATGCAAGTTTATGGAATGATTAAGAAAAGAACATGAAAAATTGAAATATAATTCAATGAAGTAGCTCAACACATGAATCTTGTAAAGAAATGCCTTTATTACTTGTCCTGTCTGTCAAACTCGAAAAGGTACAACAAACCCTCAGGTAGTAGATCAATTCAACTATAGAAATATTCATGAATCCACACTCAATACTTTGAATTGTTGAAGTATTTATACAAAACTTAATACAAAATATCTTGTCAACTAACCAGGATTTATTCAAGGGAAATAAAATATATTTATGCAAGAAGATAAAGACACTTATTTAACTAAATGCAAGTTTTCCTTGTTTATTTGATTTATTGTTTGCTTCTTTGATATTTGTTTTCTTTCACACTGGCTTCTCTTTCACGCTGCTTGTCATCTGAATTTTATTTTAACTCTATATTTTATCTGTATTCATCTAATTTTTATCTATTTGTTTACTCTTCAACCTGTCATTGCTTTATCTGCCTGCTCTGTTTTCTCTTTTACCTTGTCTCTCTTTTACCTGTTTTTACTTTTACCTGTCACAATAAATCACACAATTTTTCCCAGGCTTCTTGATCTGGAAGTTTGATCTTTACCATCCTCCTGTAAATCTCATCTGCCTCAGTATACTTGGTAAATGTAACCTTGTTTACAAAAAGATGATTTACCTCATGCTGGAGGTAAAAGATATTTTCAAATATTTGAAAGATTACTTTGCCTATTGGAATTTCTTTCAATGAGGAATTGTTGGAATTTTCTTTAGGTACTTCCCTGATGTTTTTATCATAATATTCATGCATAATTATTCTATCATTTATTACTAATGTATTAGGCAGACCTTTTTGTTTAAAAACATCAAATTTGTTCATGAATATGTTCACTGCAAGCTCCATAGTTTGACACTTATCTTCAATTTGTGTGATCAGATTTCTCTTGGAAATCACTTTCTTCACTTCTAAGATGATTTCTATTCTGTCACTTACCCCAATTTCTTCTAATTCCTAGTTGTTTTTAGAATTTAGGAACTTTATAATCTTAGTGGCTTCCTCTAGTTTTTTCCCAAGATCTTCTTTGACTTTCTGAATTGCAATACATGCTTCCTTTATCAAATATTTCCACTCAAATATAACTTGGATAGAAGGACAAATATCATTAATAGATTTAATGATACTGGCCCACAATTGTTGCTTTTCTTGGGCCAAAGGTTTCGCTAATGTTAATTCTTTTTCTAACTTTTGGATCATGTCATTCAACTTGTTGGATTTCTATGTTTCGGATTTATACATGATTTGAGCCAATTTCTTTTCATCTTCTAGAATTTTTACTTGTTCTTTAAGCCTATTGATCTTAGTAGTTTGAATTGACATATATTACATTGCCTTAATCAATTTACTTGCCTCGTCATTGGGATGGGTTGATGATGTTGCTGGTGTAGTAGCTGGTGTAGTTGCTAGAACTTCTGTTGTCACTGGAACTGCTGTAGTAGCTGGGACTGGTGTAGATAATAGAACTGTTGTAGTAGCTGCGACTGGTGTAGATAATATAACTGCAATAGTAGCTGGGACTGATGTTGAAGCTATAGGAAGGGAAGTAACATCAACTGCTTCCATGTTGGCTTGCTTTTCCTGCACTAATTTTTCCATTTCAGTTTCCATATCTTTCAGTTGAGCTGTCAACTGAATGATGAGATTCATCATTTCATCCTTCTGATTTTCATTCTCCAAAACTTCTTTAGTTTGTGGATGTTCTGTTGTTGGTAACTTCAGTTGATTTTTCAATGCAACTATGTCTGCATTCTTCTTCTTGATAAGCTCTTCTGCTGCTTTGATATCCTTTGGATTATATCTAACCTTCATGATCAATTATTCATGTGAGTTTATTCTATTATATTTTTCTTTTGAAGAAACTTTCTCTAGTTTTAGCTATGTCCTAATATTTTCTAAAGAATTATGTATTTTTTGGACACTTAAAGCCTTGTTTGTCATAATGGAATAGATCATTTCTCCAACTTTTTTATGAAACTCAATCTGATCTATGGGATGTACATCTTTAGCAAGAACTTCAAAGGTTGTTTTATTTTAATCTGCTGATGATTTTGGAGCCCGCACTGTTGTCTGTAAAAATGTCATTTGCATATTTCTAGTTTTGTAATCAAAAGCTGGAATTAATCTGTTTTGGTCACTAGGAGTTTGTTTCCAATATTGGGCATAACTTACATCTTTCAATTCCTCATTCTTGATTTTGATTTATTTGTATTTTTCCATTATATATTTCTTTTTATCCACTGGTTTTCTTGATGATGAAACCTCTGCACTATGATGTTTCTGAATGATTTGTGCACTAGAGGTTGATGGCAGCTGTGTTTCTTTTGAAACTGTTGGAGGTACATCATCTCTAACCACTATATCTGTATCAACGACTTCAACTGTATCAACTATTTCTTCCTGTTCTATCACTGGATTCAATTTTTCCTTTTTCCTGTACATTAACTTGAATTTGGTATCAGAAGTGGTTTCAGCTGAATAAGAGCCTTCCTCTCTTGTCCTCTTTGAATTTTTGTCCTGTGGGGCTGGAGTAAGCAAGATGGAACTAGTATCAACCTGCTTTTCTGTCTCCTGTAAAGTATTTTCCAACCACTCTGACTGGTTGGAATACTTTTCAACATCAGGCTTTGACTCATGAATAAAAGGGGTCAATTTAAATTTGACTCTTAACTTACTTATGACTCCCAAGGGGTCATATTTCCATTTGAAACTGCTACTGAATTTGAATTCTTGTAAATACTTGTTTGCTTGTTGATCAACATTCCTACTATTGCAAATAAAAGGACCAAGATGGTTCTTAATCTTAAATTGAGTTTTCTTCTTTGCTGAAAGGAAGTTGACTTCATCTGAATTCAAGATTTGTCTAATGTATTCCAATGCAAATAACCTCATTGGGAGGTATTTGGGAAGTTTTTATGGAGTAATTTGGCTTCCATACACCCTAATTTCTGTATGATTTTGGTATAAATACCAGTCTGTTGTTTTACTTTGATTTGACAATTGTAACACCTTCTTTATCTCTTCACTAACTCTAGGTTGAATGCTACTTCTTAGCATATTAACAAATGGATAAACAAATGAATCAATGAAGTTTTCATAGCTGAATTCTATGGAATCCTTTCTGATCAAGGATGTCCAAAAGGCTATAGATTGGGGATTACCCTATGTGTCTATTTTTTGAAGGTTAACTGAAAACCTTTTTGATTGGAAATATATGAACAAATGGAACAAAATTGAGGAGTATTTAAATACTCCTTCCTCTGGTAATTTTACCAGCTGATCATGGATTGCATCTACTAGGTATTGGGAAAAATTAAAGGTGGAAGCTGGAGGCTGACCTGGGAAAAAATGGATAGGAAACCAAGGATAGAAGAATCTACATGTTCATCAGTAAAGTACCCTAAAATGCATGACAGCATTGTAACAATCTGTCTAGTTCTCTCTAAAAATACGGAAGCTGAGTATGGAGGATTATTTTTTGGGGTTTCTACTAATGGAGGAAGGAAGGTCTGGAATATTTGGAATCTTTTTGGGAAGTCTAGCTTCAGGTTGAGTTCAGTGAGGATTTCAATGGATAATGGGACTTCATCAGGCTTTGGTTGGATCTGTAACATCTAATTTATAGATTGAGCAGTAATTGTGAAAAGGACTTCTTGATTTGGGGTAATTAGAGCTCTTTCATTGGGAAAATAATTGATCTGGCGGAGTCTAATAAGTTCATGGAATTGAAAGGTCTATGGAAAGATGTATTTAGGAAGGTTTGATTCCAAGAGCTAGGTATCATCAGCCTGATCAATGAATTTTTCATGGCTCCAACAATGGATCTCTAAAAGGTTAAAATCAGTGACAATATCACTAATTTTGAAGTCCTTTACAGCTAGAGGGGTGTGGTCAACATCTACCACAGGTGGTTGTAGAGGGCTAATAGATATAATGCTCTGGGAGGCCATCGTTTTTTTTAATTTGTCAATTTATTACTTTATGTGCTTAATTTAATGGTCTCAGGTACTTAGGATTACCTGGAAAATGGTTGAATTCAGTCTGCAGAAGGGGTTCTGGCAGCAATAGGCTTCAATTCTGATCGGGAATGTCTTCAAATTGGGTCGGTAAAGGTTTATTTTGGCTTCTTTTTCGCAAATAAAAAACAATAAGGGAATAACTGTAAAGGGATGGGACTTATTACTTGTGAACTTTGTTTAATTGCAAATGGCACGGCGGTTCAATTTTCAAACATCAGTGGTTTCATCGCGTAGTGAAAATGTGGTATGGCGGGTTATCGCATCGTGAAGATTTGTGGTTTTAGTATTGGGGGTGAAATAGATTGTGGGACTGTTGCGTGGTAGGGGAACGGGGGTGTGAAACCACCCATTTCGCACCCCCCCCGGCTTTAAGCATAGGACTATCAAGGGTGCGAATGTGCTTATTGACTATTAGATCTGATAGGATGGACCGGGCGAATGGATGAGTTAGGGGGTTGGGTAATATATTAAAGTGGAAGGGTTTATATGAGGTGGGTCGAGATTATATGAAGGGGTTAATATGTTAGCGGGGAGTAATATGTGCGGGGTTAAAATAAAGTGGGACCCGGGAAATTAATATAGTGGGGAGGGCTTTCAATGAAATATAAACTATATGTTTGTTTAAATAAAATAAGGGGTCTGGGAAAACATTTTAAGCGGGGAATTAATTTAAAATGGAAGTGGGGCCTGATATATTTTAACCACTTAAAACTATGCAAAAAGTGGGTTTTGCATGTTTTTTAATGAAAAGGGGAGTTAGTAAAGGGGAAGTTAATTTTCAAAGGGAAATGGGTTTTTAACCAAGGAAAAAGGTTTTAGGAAGGGGAAAGGGATTTTTTACAAGGGGAAAGGGGTATTTTGGAAGATATTAGTGATATGAGATGAACCAATTAATGCTTTCCATTACTTGTAAAGTCTTCTACCTACCCTTTATTTACCCTAACATTTTTTTCTTCGTTTATTGGGTGCATTTGAGCTTGCTGACCCTTTTATTTTCTTTTGATTAGCAAACTAACTTACTTCTAACCTTATAACTTCCAATGGCTCAGATTAAACTGATGAGCTCATTTTTATCCTCTACCTAACTACTAATCTGCCAAGATTAAATGGTTTGGACATATCTTTATTCACTAACTATCATTACATGAAATTTAAAAGCATGAATGAATCAAGATTAAAATGTATGATCATCATGAATTGTGGCATTTTGGACAAGCTGCACACAATTTTATTTGCATAAATTAAACTAAAATTAGTGGTATTTGAATGTGCAATACTTTCATGATCTATTTTTGTTTCTTTTTGTGGGGTTCATACTTTATATATATATATATATATATATATATATATATATATATATATATATATATATATATATATATATATATATATATATATATATATATATATATATATATATATATATATATATATTATCTTTCTTTTATTTTGGTCCTTTGATTTTTCTTTTAGGACATAACCTCTTTTCATTTTTTAATATGGGAAAACATTTACAGAAAGAAAAGGTATGTACTCTATTACAAGACTTAACATAGTCAATTCAAAATTATGATCCCTATTATTATAGGACCCTAACAGTGGCTCCACTTGGGGATGATATCTCCTCGTGAGATGTCAAGAACTTTCTGATTAGTGGCCTTGGAACTTTGACTGTGTTGCCTTGGAACTTTGACTATGCTGCCTTGGAACTGCTTTCTATGATCTCCTTTATTCTAACATATGATGTTATATCTTATAAATCTTAGGGCCTTCTCTTCAGGCTGCAACTTTAGAAAATAATCATCCAATCCAATCTAAAATTTGTTATGGTATTTACAATGAGAAAAGTAAAACATATGAACTAATGGTTAATCTGGTGAAAAGTAGTGCTTCAGCATTCTAGCATTGTCTGGTCCACCTGGTAGATCTGTTCCATGTAACTCCTTCAAGAAAAATGCATTGTTGCCTCTGTAACCATAAATGATGTATGGGCCTTTCCAGAGAAAATAAAATTTACCGTGTTTGCCATTTTCTTCCCTTCTGGAATCCCATTTGAGTACTTTATCACCTATGAATAAATCAATTGCTTTAGTTTTCTTATCAAATATCTTTTTGATTTTTTCTTGGATCACCTGTGATTTGATATAAACTTCTTCCCTGGTTTGCTGCAAATTAATTGTCTGATTTATCCTCCTTTGGATGTCACTTGATTCTACTTGCAGCTATTGAATCAATTTCATCACTAGCACTCCCAATGAGGATGGAAAAACAACATCCATCCCATATACCAATTGATAGGGAGATATACCAATGGATTTCTTGGTAGTTAGTCTATCTGCCCATAGGGCATTTACCAACCTTTTATTCCAGGTTTTCTTGTTATCTTCTAACAGTTTCTTGATGTTGTTGACTAGGCTTTTGTTTGAGGATTATGCTATTCCATTACCTTGAGGGTAATAGGAAGTGGAATGGCCAAGGGTGATGTGGTGTCTATTACAAAAATCAACCATTTTCTTAGATTTGAAGGCAGTAGCATTATCAAAGATAAGATTTTGTAGGCATCCAAATCTAGAAAGAATATTGTTTTCAAGAAATGAGATAATGACAGAATCTATGGCTTGTCTAGAAGGGATGGATTCTATGCACTTGGTAAAGTAATTAATGGCTATCAATATCCATTTATGCTAGGCTGAGGAGGGTGGGTGTGTTTCACCAATGAAGTCTAAACCCCATTGTTGAAATGGAATTTCTGTAGAGATAGGTTTGAGGGGTAATGGTAAGAGTTTATTCTTCCCTTCAAATATATGTCATTTGGGACAGGAGGTCACATACTTTCTGACATCTACAAAAATTGTGGGCCAGTAAAAACCTGCCCTTAAAATTTTATCAGCAGTTGTTTTCCGGTAAAGGTGTATTCCACGGTCTCCTGCATGAAATTAATGCATAACTTTGTCAACTTCATCTTTCAATAAACAGTTCAATAGGATGCCACCATGATCTTTCCAAAATAAAGCATTATCTAGGATACAATATTTCATTACTTTCATTTTTAGGAATCTACTTTTAGTTTTAGATAAATCAGGAGGAGCTTGTAGGTTGAGTAAAACAAATATAATGTCTGCATACTAGGGTGAATCTATAAAAGGTTCACTGATATGTGGAGTCGCCATCTCTTCCTGATCATCTATAGTTGCAATAAAATTTATATCTAAGGCTCGACAGTTCGATTCAGCCATGAGTTTGGCTAAACCTTGGCCTTTAATCAATTTTGTAGGCTTTATTTCAATGTCATATTCCAGTATTGTGGCAATCCATTTGCCTATTTTTCCATCAAGCCCCTTCTGAGTTAAAATTTTCTTTACTACTGAGTTTGGAACATATGCAATTACGTGTGAGTATAAAATGTACACTCTGAAACCTTGTATGGCATTCACTAAAGCAAGAGCTTGTTTTTCCATTATATTGTACTTTAGTGTTGCATCTCTCAAGGATTTTTTGAAGAAAAAAATGCGTTTTTCATAACCAATGCAAATAACCTCATTGAGATGTATTTGGGAAGTTTTTATGGAGTAAGATGGCTTCCATACACCCTAATGTCTGTATGATTCTGGTATAAATACCACTCTCCTATTTTACTTTGATCTGACAATTGTAACACCTTCTTTATCTCTTCACTGACTCTAGGTTGAATTCTACTGCTTAAGATATTAACAAATGGATAAATAAATGAATACCATGGGTGGATGCCATTTTTCATTCGGATCATTCCTCCCTCCTTAAGAAGCAATGGTCCCAATTGCGTGAAGTTCCCTCCTGAGAAGCCTTTGTTGAATATGAAGAGCCACTGAAGAGAGGGGTTTTGTGTAGTTAGCCCTTAACCGTGATGAATGAAGATCCGAGGATAGAGATACCATGTAATGCTTGTGACCAACTGTGATATTGATAGTGTGCAGCCTAGAAAATGGACTTCGATGAAGTGTGGGTTTGTGGATGAACCAAAACCATGACAAACGAAGATCCAAGGATAGGGATACCCTGTAATGCTTGTGACCAACTGTGTTACTAATAGTGTGTAGCCTAGCAAATTGACTTCGATGAAAAGGATTTTGTGCGGTTGACCCATAACCGTGATACTGATTGTTGATGAAGTAGCAGGTGCCTAGATAGCTTGGGATGGGAGGGCACATCTCCAAATAAACCAAGCCGAATGCTGCTATGCTAAAACTGATGAATGTGAAGCAGGTGCCTACTAAAGTGGGGTGGGAGGGCACGTCTCCAAAGGGAACCCACTCCGAATGCTCCTCCAAATTTAAAATGAGCATAACTCAGTCAATATGACTCAGAATATTTATTATAACCTGTTTTTAGAAATGGAATGATCATTTTGCATCTTCTCATGTGTTTGAAATCGATATCTGGAAACCCTAGACTCTCAGATTCATGCTGAAACTGTCCCACGGTCAAAAAATTTCTGAAAAAATAGCTGATTTTAAATCAACGATAAATCCCTCGTCCGGACTCCGATTCGACCGATTTTTTTTTTTTTTAAATCAGGTTATTTTTCAAGGGGAGCGTAGATCTGTAACTAGTTATTTGAAATTTCCCATTAAAAATGGAAATAAATGATAGGATATCCATCGTCCATGAATTGTTGTCAGAAAAATTGCTGCAACATTGCTGATTTTGAATCAGCGATATCTCCCTCATTCGAAACTCCAATTCTTCCGATTTTTTTTTTTAATTTGAGTATTTTCTCGCAAGGAATCTAGGTCTGGTCTTTTTTTTTGTAAATTTTTCACCAAAAGTTTCAGATCTGATCTGCAAACTCGCCACCCAAAAAAAAAATTATGGAGTTTGCTGAAGGTTGATGCAAAACATTGAAACTAAAATATGTTTCAAACCCTCATTCCCATGGAGGCGTAACCTGAATATGATACCACTGATCTAGATCTTGGGGGGAGGCCCCCAAGATCTAAAATGTTGAAATGGATCTGACAATATCTGCAAAATTAGAATGCTAGAAAAAAGAGAGAACACAATGCAAATAAAACCACAAAGAGACTTGTTTTATTAAAACAGAGAATAAATGTAGAAGCTACATTGTGGTTGACCATCTATCCTTTTACAAAGTGAGGCTTGTTATTTATAGCCTTTTTTTGAGTTACAATACCATGGGTAGATACCATACATGGATACCATGGGTCAATACCATGGGTGGATACCACTTACAATACCATGGGTAAATTCCATATGTGGATGAATACCATGGGTCGGCTCCATTTACAATACAATGGGTAAATTCCATGGGTGGATGAATACCATGGGTGGATGCCATTTTCCATTCGGATTCAGCAATAGATCTCTAAAAGGTTAAAATCAGTGACAATATCACTGATTTTGAAGTCCTTGTTAGCTATAGGGGTGTGGTCAACATCTACCACAGGTGGTTGCAGAGGGTTAACAGATATAATGCTCCGGGAGGCCATCGTTTTGTTTAATTTATCAATTTATTACTTTCGGTGTTTAATTTAATGGTCTCAGGTGCTTAGGATTTCTTGGAAAATAGTTGAATTCAGTTTGCAGAAGGGGTTCTGGCAGCAATAGGCTTCAATTCCGATCGGGAATGTCTTCAAACTTGGTCGGTAAAGGTTTCTTTTGGCTTCTTTTTCTCAAATAAACAACAATAAGGGAATAACTGTAAAGGGATGGGATTTATTACTTGTGAACTTTGTTTAATTACAAATGGCATGGGTGTTTAATTTTCAAACATCAATGGTTTCATCGTGTAGTGAAAAGGTGGTATGGCTGGTTATCACATCACGAAAAGAATATTGGTGGTTTTAGGATGGGGGGTGCGATAGATTGTGGGAATATCGCGTGGCAAGGAAGTGGGGGTGTGAAACCACCCATTTCGCACCCCCCCCGGCTTTAAACATTGGACTGTCGGGGGTGCGAAAGTGCTTATTAACTGTTAGATTTGATAGGATCGATCGAGCGGATGGATGAGTTAGGGGGTTGGATAATATATTAAAGTGAAAGGGTTTATATGAAGTCGGTTAGGATTATATGAAGGGGTTAATATGTTAGTGGGGAGTAATATGTGCGGGGTTAAAATAAAGTGGGACTCCGGGAAATTAATATAGTTGGGGGGGCTTTCAATGAAATATAAACTATATGTTTGTTTAAATAACATAAGGGGTCCAGAAAAACATTTTAAACGAGGAATTGATTTAAAAGGGAAGCGGGGCTTGGTATATTTTAACCATTTAAAATTATGCAAAAAGTGGGTTTTGCATGTTTTTAATGAAAAGGGGAGTTAGTAAAGGGGAAGCTAATTTTCAAAGGGAAATGGGTTTTTAACTAAGGAAAAAGGTTTTAGGAAGGGGAAAGGGATTTTTTACAAGGGGAAAGGGGTATTTTGGAAGATATTAGTGATATGAGATGAACCAATTGATGCTTTCCATGACTTGTAAAAGTCTTCTACATACCCTTTATTTACTCTAACATTTTTTACTTCATTTATTGGGTGCATTTGAGCTTTATGACCCTTTTATTTTCTTTTGATAAGAAAATTAACTTACTTCTAACCTTATAACTTCCAATGGCTCATATTAAACTGATGAACTCATTTTTATCCTATACTTAACTATTGATTTGCCAAGATTAAATGGTTTGGCCAGATCTTTATTCACTAACTATCATTACATGAAATTTAAAAGCATGAATGAATCAAGATTAAATTGTATGATCATCATAAATTGTGGCATTTTTGACAAGCTACACACAATTTTATTTGCATAAATTAAACTAAGAGTAGTGGCATTTGAATGTGGAACACTTTCAGGATCTATTTTTGTTTCTTTTTGTGGGGTTCATAATTTATATATATATATATATATATTTTATCTTTCTTTTCTTTTGGTCCTTTGATTTTTCTTTTAGGACATAAATAGCTCTTTTCATTTTTTAATATGGGAAAACATTTGCAGAAAGCAAAGGTATGTACACTATTACAAGACTTAACATAGTCAATTCAAAATTATGATCCCTATTATTATAGGACCCTAATAGGATGTTATCATTTAAGGTCCCTATGAAGACATCAATCCTATAATCCTCTAGAATATCAGTTGCCCTTATCAATTTTTGGAAGTCCTCAATGTGCTCCACCATTGAACTCTTTTGTTTGAGATTTATTAATTGGCTAAAGAAAGTGTTGCTCTTTGTATCTTCATAATGTGTTATCATTTCCTCTGTAAAAATTGACCAAGTGATAAGTGGTTTATGAGAAAAAAACCGTTGATACCATAAAAATTGATTGGGTTCCAAATACAAAGTTGCAATGCGTACCTTTTGTCTGTTTTTCACATTATGGAGATCAAAATATTGCTCCATCTGTAGTATCCATGTTACCATATCCTTTCCATCAAAATTTCTCATATCGATATTTGGAAAATGGTGGGTATTAAATCCAACGTTAGAGTCTATGAAATTATGATTAACATTTATTTTGTTCTCATCATGAGTTTCATCTACTACCTTTTCGCCATTAGTAAAAAACGTTTGTAGCAACTTTGTCAAACCTTCCATGTCTGCGCTTAGACCATTCTTCATGTCTTCCATGTTTCCTTTCTATTTTTCTTCTATATCATTGATCTTAGATTCCATGCCATCCATATTAGTTTCCATGAAATTCTTCAAACAACCCATGCCTTTCTTTAAACCATCCATCTTAGCTTCCATTTCATTTTTTGTTACTTTTTGCAAGAGCAAAATTTGTTGCACTTGGTCTCGTTTTTTGACATATCATGTTGCGCTTCTTCCTCTTCATGCGTCATAGTATATCTTTTTAAGGGCTTAATGGGTATGGAATTATTTTTAGGAGGTATTATAGAACCCAATACTACTAAAAATGGTTCAATATTCCCTTGGAATCACTTCAAACTGATTTTTTAAAACAAAAGTTATGTAATTTTTAAAAAACAACACACCTTTTTCTTACTTTTGAGGAGCTCGATACTGAACCATATGTATCTCTCTGATTTTGGATCCTCAAGATTTGAAATTTGGCTCTGTAGTATCCATCTAAGTCTTGTTTCCAATTCCACAGGTTAGATCTAATTTGGATTCTTCAAGACAAAGTTATGCCCAATCTCCCACAGTGACCTAATTATGGACTAGTTCAGTAGAGTGAAATTGTGTGGAATTCCACGTGTCACTGTTTTGACCTTCAGCTCTGAAATCAATAAATAAGAAACTATAGTCCATGCACTTTTGGCCACTTTTTACGGAATTCAAATCTGATGCCTAAAACGAAAGTTAGGACGATTTTATCTCGGTCACCATCTTGAGATGAAATTATGGAGCCTACATTAACCATAACTTCCATAGATCATATCTCCAAAAATATAGTGAACCAAGGTCTGAAATGTTTACACGATGTTCATCGGTATTTCGGCGCCACGTGGTAAAACTTTCAGATTTTGAAGCCTCGTAGAAAAAACGTTATAGCGAAAATTCCAAGATGACTTATCTAAAGAAGTGAAACCCTATAATCCCAAGCTCTAATACCAAATGTTATGAAACCAACTCAGAAAATTGAAGAAAAGATAGATCAACGACTTATTAATCAACCTTTTCGAGGGGGAAACCTCCTTTACATTACATAAATGAACAATTATTGGATGATATAAATGAAAAAACCTACTTTCTATAGATATGAGTATAAGGGGTCCCAATATAATCAGAGCCTACACAACAATAATAATGGAAGGGAAAAACAATAACAATAGTGGGCTTCTATGGGGCACAATAATAATGATATAGGGACTACATGGGCACAATAATAACAATAAGGGGGATACACTAACCATAAAAATAATGGGCCACGCTTGTATTATAGGACCTATCACATTATCATATATTAGGTCATATATTAATTGTACATTAATTTTCTAATAAAAACATGATGTGAGCCATACATCAAGTATGTCATAAAACATACTCAGAATCAACATATAACCAACATAAATACCAAGGATATAAAAACCATAAGAATCACATATGAACCAATACATTTACACATGAAATACCAAGGAGAAAGAGCTCTTATTAATGAATGCATAATCCAACCATGTATGGGACTTCCACAAACCACTCGATAATATATTGGTTGAACCAAATATTTCTTCCAGCTAATCACCCCCATGCCATATTCCAAGAATGAATGTGGGAATCATAACAAAACTAACCAGGGCTTCCTTACAATTTACCATATATATACCACCGATGGATTCCTAAGCCTGAACCCTCATCAATAGAACCAGGATTTACCACAATCTCCACTGGATCACTAGGCCCTAAACAAGCATGGATGCCTTCGGATCTCTCCACCTAAACTGTGAAGAATTTGTTTGTCTCAACCTCTCATCTTTACCATGTATCCTTCCATTAATTTTCAAGGGATTCCTAGGCCTACAAGGTCACCACCCTCTAGGATTTATAGTGTATCCTGCCATTATCTTTTAAGGGATTCCTAGGCCCAATCAAGGGTATTCACCTCTGAGCTTTACCATGTATCCCGCCATTAATATTCAAGGGATTATTAGGATCAATCGAGGTGTTCAAACCAGGCTTTACCATGTATCCCATCCCAGGATTCATAGGCCTTGTGAATAATCCTAAGACCACCCCAGTTAGCTTCAAATCCATCCCACAATATAGATAAACCAAAGACAAGAGAACCCACCACACCATGGCTATCTGAAAATGGCAAGGCAAGGCTAAAAATCACCATGACACTTGGAAAAAACCATGCTAATGACAACAAGAGAACCAAATACACACATGCACGTACCATGCATTCCAAATCTATAAAGGAAATCACAAATGTAAATCGATACCTGCAAGTAATCTTGTTGTAGTCGCTTGATCCTACTCTTCCTTGCTCGATATTTCCTTACCTTTTCCTTCTTTTTCTTTCCTTCACTTTCCTTGATCCAATGCTAGAGTGCTCTAAGAATGCTTCTAAGTGTCCAAGAGTATGTGAGAGAGAGAGAGTAGAGAGAGAGATCGAAAATTGAACAGAAAAAAGGTACCAACTGATCCTTAGAAGCATTTTTATTAATTAGGCCTATATTTTATTCATTTTCCATTATTTTCCTTAATTTTCCTCCTCACGTGCAATCTATGACCTTTCACCTTCATTTCCTCCTAATTTCCATTATTTTCATAAATAAAATGCCAATTAATGCCTCATGCCTTTCCAAAAAATTTTCCTTTGGCTTTACCAATTTCCTTAGCCATAAAAAACCAAATGAACACCCACACTAGGATTTCTTACCCAACATTAAGCTTGGAATATGTGTCCCATGACCTTGGTCATTATTTATCCTTTATTAACTTTATTACATGGAATTTTGACCAAGGTTGTTACAATGAATAACATAGACATATACCAAGCATAGACCACACTTCACTTTTAACTTACAAACCCATCTTTGTTGGTTTTATGGCTAATGTGGACCTACATCAACCATATACCCTAGTTTTTAACTCACATACCTCTCTTTGTGGGGTTTATTAGTAACTCACATACCCCTGTTTTGAAACACTAATAAGTTGTTGTGATTTAAAAAGGCAAGCACTTTTAGCTTGGAAACTCCTATTTGTTGGGTCTATGACTAACATAGACCTCCACCAACCACAAAATCCTCTTTATAATGCTTGTGAGTAAAAAAGGCAAGTAGTAGTAGGTCATTAACAAAGGTCTACACAATTGAAAGCATTGCATCATAAACATATTGAAGAAAAATATTATAGATGTATCTTTTTTTTGGTTATGTGGTGTAACTATTTAAAGTTACTTTTGATTCCATGGTATACACATTAACATATAAATTATTAAATGCCTTGCATTATGCGTGTGACTCTATTGCCATTTTTATTCATGAACCATGAGAGAGGCCCTTCCATAATTATTATTTTAAAAAATGATAGAGACATTTTTACATAAATAATTCAATAATATAAATGTTAACATAAATAACATTAAATTTTTTATAGCGAGGAGCTTGTTACTTGTGGCAATATTGTTATTTTTATTCACAAATTACTAGAGGGATTCTTCCATAATTATTATTTTCAAACATGATAAGGTTATTCTCAGTAGTTTTAACCCACATACTGCTCTTTTTTGGGTCTACGACTAATGTGGACCTACACCAATATCATACCCCACATTTTAGCTGACAAACCCATCTTTGTGGGGTTTATAAGTAACCCACAAGCCCTTCTTTCTGAGTTTTGTGAGTAAGAAAGAAAAGTGGTAGTTAGTTGTGAATAAAAAAGGCTAATAAAGTAGTTGGAAAAGGTCTACAAAGGTCTACATAATTTAAATCATTTCAACATAAATGTAAATAAATTAAATTAAGAAGGGTTTATGAGTAACCCACAAACCCCTTTTTTTCAGGCTTATGTACAAGAAATAAAAGTGGTAGTTGGTTGTGAATAAACCAGCCTAGATCCATCTTAACTTTGGATATACCAAGGGTTAAGAGGGCTCAAATCTCTTGAAATGCAAACATAATTTAGAGTAAACAGAGATTTGATCCCTTTGGGTGCTTGGTAAATCTGAAGTTAAGATGGATCTAGGTTGGTATAATATATATGTAGTTGACACAACAAAATTGGGATGGAAAACCCTTACCTGTTCCAGTCTTTGACAAAGGTGGTCATTCAGAAATATATCACTCCTCATAACATTTTATATCATATCAAGTGGCCCAGTTGGAATAGAAAGGTGATTTCTACCATATGGCGATCTATATTGAATTCTTTTTCATATATCCGATCAGTCCTTGCTTAGAAAGTGGGATTGGGAGTCAAGGTACGCATCGGCTTGGATTCTTGGTCAGGGAGTGGGAACACACATTTACTCTCACATGATCTCATTCACTTTCTAGAGTCTACAGATATTAGGACGCTCAACCAAGTTATAGATCCCAATAACACAACCGTATTTGCTCAGGCTTGAAAATATGCACAAGACCTTCAAATTATGAGTACACAACGTCAAGAGTGGTATGATTTCACTAATGCATTACCAGAAGCTCAAATTAGGATATAAGATCGGGATGACAAACTTTCCTGCGTAAATTCCAAATCGGGCCCCTACTCTACCAAGAACGATTACCTTTATCTATTTTATGACCATGAGCCCCAAAATTATGTATGTTGGTGGCGTTGTCTCTGGAAATTAAAGGCCCCATGAAAGACTAAGCTCCTCATGTGGTGTTTACTTCGTAACAAGACTCCCATGGGAGATAATTTACAACATCGGGATTTTCAAGGTCCCATTTGGTGCATGCTCTATAAGAATGATTCTGAATCCTTTCATCATTTGTTTCTCTAACTCTCCTCAGTAATTGAACTATAGCATTAGGTATATCATTCATTGAATATCAATTTGCGGTGGTCGGGAGACTCGCTCCAAGTCGTTTGGGAAGCCTGGTGGAATCATGCACACCCATCCAAACTTTGCAATCTACCACTTTTGGTTTGCTAGTGTATATGGGTAGGCATGAACAAATATATATTTCAGGACTCTATTCCAAATTGGACTGTATCGATCCCTCACATCATTTCTCTCTATAATTTGTTACCAGATGACGATCCTTGGCAGCAAAATAGGTATATTTGGGCCGAGACCATTGATAAAAATTTCCCATGGGCTTACTTCGATGGTTTGGCACAACAAAATGGTTATGGAGGTGGTGTTGTCTTATATTTAAATGATGATCATTTTTATAAGATGAATATTGGATTAGGGAGAGGCACAAACAACTATTTCGAACTTAACAATCTTCAACATCTTTTGACTTATGCCCTTGAGAAAGAAATTCGACATCTTCATATATTTGGTGATTTTATGATTGTCATTAACTGGTTCAATATGCAAGCTGAATACCATGTGCACACACTCAGGAATTTATTGGACAAAGTTCTCTCATTAAAACCCCGGTTTGACTATATATTTATTCAACATATTTACAGGGAAAGGAATCAAATTTTTGATATCCTTTCCAAGGAAGCAGCGCAACAACCTCGTGGTTATTGGATGATTTAGGAGCACAATGGACACGGTTTCCATTAGTTTTTTTACATGCCTTTTATAGATCAACATCTACAGAGCGAAGCATCACCTTGACTTTTGCATATTGTCTCTGAACCTCTTCGATAAACATATGTTTCTTTTTGTATTGTTCATAGTCGTTTCATATATTATGTTTTGTTTATCTACTGTGTAAGCATCTATGCTACAGTTTTGTACTTACCATCACAAAATTTTTCAGTATGTGGCAAGGCCACAGTTTTGGCATATGCTCTAATAGCACCATCTACAATATGTAATTTTCAATATTTCACATAATGAAAGTTAAAGCTTTTCCTTGGGAAAAAATATATATGCAGTTGACATTGAAATATATTATTTATAATTCATGTTCTCCACATTATATTTAATTGTTTTTATTATTAATATTTTCTAAATATTACATAACAAATTCAGATTAAGCATTGAAGGAATTATAAATGTACCTCACATTGAATTAGAAAGCAACTATTAATGGGATAAGAATTCTCTCAATCTTTCTATTTATATATGTTTCATGTTAAAATCACAACTATTAATGGAATAATAATTCTCTCAATTTTTCTTTTTATATATGTTTCATGTTAAAATATTTTATTCAACATGGGTATTGAAATATTTTATTTATAAACTAAGTTAAACTTTTATTAGTTATTGATATTTTCAAAATCTTATATATCAACTCCATATTAAAAATGGGTATTGAAATATTTTATTTATAAACTAAGTTAAACTTTTATTAGTTATTGATATTTTCAAAATATTATATATCAGCGCCATTTTAAAAATAAGATAAATTACATATCTCCCTAGTTATAAAAAGTGAAAATATTTTTTTTTTTTAATTTAAATTAATTTATTTTTCGTTGTATAAAGTAGATATAAAATTAGATTATTTAATGTGGACATTGAAATATTTTACAAAATATTTTTGTTATTAAAATATTTTTATCTTAAATATTACATATAAAGTAAATGTAAAATGAATTACACATCATGTCATATCAATAATATCATCTCCATATTAAATAACCAAGAAATTACATTTTATTTTAATATTTGTAAATGGATGACAACGTTTGTTCCATAATAAATTCTATTCTATACTAAGCTCTAGTAGCTAATTAACCCAAAAAAACAAATTTAAGAAAGTTTACAAAGATCTACATTATTCAAAACATTTCAACATAAAAATAAATAAATTAAATTAAAAACATTACAAATATATTCTTCTTTGTTCTTTAATAAAATCGGAAGTTGTTTTTTATAACACTGGAAATTGCAGAGATGTAAGGCTGTCAGTATGTCATAAGAGTCTAGCGACAACAACTGCGTGAAACATTGATGCTAATTGTACATATTATGATCGTACGCAAACGTTGATAACACTGTCCAACGTTGGTTTAAATTTAAGATTTTCATTGAAATGATTTTTTTATTTTTATTTTAATTAATTAATTATTTTAATAAATGTGTTTATTTTTACTTTTATAAATATTTATATTTTCAAAATTTTAATTTTAATTAATTATTAGATTATACATAGAGATGTAATTTTTCTTAAACTATTTTAGAATTTTTTTAACAACAGTCATAAATCAAAGATGTTATATAGTTATATCTTTCTTGCTCTTTAATTATATTGATTAATCAAAAAGATTTTTTGGGAGCTCAATTCACAAGTCTATGAAAATGTAGAGTAAATGTGAGTACAAGGTTCCATGTTCAAATCTCTTATCCGTCATGCATGGTAGTGGGTTGAAGGTGACACAATTCACAAAACTGGCCTAATTGCCAAGAAAATAAATTGTTCAATAAAATTTTTTTTTAACAAAGTTTATTTACATATTATGAATATTCATAATAAAGTGGGAGTGAATCTTTATCGTTTAGAATCATGTTATATATATTTTTAAGTGTATCTATTAATTTTTTATATAACTAGCATAACCATATAAATTAAATGGTTGATAAATGTTGATAGGCATCACTCTATAACAAGTGTTGCAAGATAACTTAGTCTCTGTTAGACAAATTACAAACCATTCTTTCAGAAAAATTGCAATTTGATATATGAAGTGGAAAAGTCAATTTCCTTGTTGCAAGATAGCTTTAACAAGTGTTGCAAGACAACTTAGTCTTTACAAACTATTCTTTCAAAAAAATTGCAAATTGATATATGAAGTGGAAAAGTCAATTTCCTTGTTGCAAGACAACTTAGTCCCTCTTAGACAAATTACAAACTATTCTTTCAAAAGAATTGCAAATTGATATATGAAGTGGAAAAGTTAATTTCCTAGAGAAATGATTTGCACAAATTTTATTCATTTTCCATTATTTTCCTCCATTTTCCTCCTACGTGCAATCTGTGACCTTTCACCTTCATTTCCTCCTAATTCCCATTATTTTCATAAACAAAATGCCAATTAATGCTTCATGCATTTCTAAAAAGTTTTTTCCTTTGGCTTTACCAATTTCCTTAGCCATAACAAACCAAATGAACACCCATACAAGGATGTCTTGCCAAACATTAAGCTTCGAATATGTGTCTCATGACCTTGGTCATTATTTTTCCTTTATTAACTTTATTACATGGAATTTTGACCAAGGTTGTTACAATGAATAACATAGACATATACCAAGCATAGACCGCACTTCACTTTTTAACTTACAAACCCATCTTTGTTGGTTTTATGGCTAATGTGGACCTACATCAACCATATACCCTAGTTTTTAACTCACATACCTCTCTTTGTTGCGTTTATGAGTAACTCACAGACCCCTGTTTCTAGGGTTTGTAAGTAAAAAATTGAAACAATAATAAGTGTTTTTTATTTAAAAAGGCAAACACTTTTAACTTGGAAACCCCTATTTGTTGGGTCTACTAACATATACCTCCACTAGCCACAAACTCCTCTTTATGGGGCCTGTGAGTAGTAGTAGGTCATTAACAAAGCTCTACACAATTGAAAGCATTGCATCATAAAAACATATTAAAGAAAAATATTATAGATGTATTTTTTTTTTTTTTTTTTTTGTGTTATGTGGTGTTATTTAAAGTTACTTTTGATTCCATGGTATACACATTAACCGATAAAGTATTAAATGCCTTGCATTATACGTGTGACTCTATTGTCATTTTTATTCATGAACCACGAGAGAGGCCCTTCCATATTTATTATTTTCAAATATGATAGAAACATTTTTACATAAATAATTCAGTAATATACATGTTAGCATATATAACATTAATTTTTTTTATAGCAAGGAGCTTGTTACTTGTGGCAATATTATTATTTTTATTCATAAATTACTAGAGGGATTTTTCCATAATTATTATTTTCAAATATGATAAGGTTATTCTCAGTAGTTTTAACCCACATACTGCTCTTTTTGGGGTCTATGACTAATGTGAACCTCCACCAATATCGTACCCCACTTTTTAACTCACAAACCCATCTTTGTGGGGTTTATGAGTAACCCACAGACCCCTCTTTGTGATTTTTGTGAGTAAGAAATAAAAGTGGTAGTTAGTTGTGAATAAAAAGGGTTAGTAAAGTAGTTGGAAAAGGTCTAGTTGGAAAGGGTCTACAAAGGTCTACATTATTTAAAGAATTTCAACATAAAATTAAATAAATTAAATTAAAAAGGGTTTATGAGTAACCCACAAACCTCTCTTTGTTAGGCTTGTGTGTAAGAAATAAAAGTGGTAGTTAGTTGTGAATAAACCAACCTAGATCCATCTTAATTCTGGATATACCAAGGGCCAAGAGGGATCAAATCTCTTGAAATGCAAACATAATTTAGAGTGAAAAGATATTTGATCCCTTAGGGTGCTTGGTAAATCTGAAGTTAAGATGGATTTAGGTTGGTATAATACATATGTAGTTGACAAAACAAAATTGGGATGGAAAATCCTCACCTGTTCCAGTGTTTTGGCAAAGGTGGTCATTTGGAGATATATCAATCCTCATAACATTTTAGATTGGATCAAGTGGTCCAGTTGGAATAAAGAGGTGTTTTCTACCATATGGTGATATGTATTGAATTTTGTTTCATATATCTGATCAGTCCTTGCCTGGAAAGTGGGATTGGGAGTCAAGGTACGCATCGAATTGGATTATTGGTCAGGGAGTAGGAACACACATTTACTCTCACATGATCTCATTCGCTTTCTAGAGTCTACTGATATTAGGACGCTTAACCAAGTTATATATCCCGATAACACAACCATCTTTTCTCAAGCTTGAAAATATGCACAAGACCTTCGGATTCTGAGTACATGGCGTCAAGATTGGTATGATTTCACCAATGCAATATCAGAAGCTCACATTAGGATACAAGATTGGGATGAAGAACTTTCCTTTGTAATTTCCAAATCGGGCTCATACTCTACCAAGAATGGTTACCCTTATATATTCGTTGACATGAGCCCCAAAATTATGTATGTTGGTGGTGCTTTCCCTGGAAATTAAAGGCCCCATCAAAGACTAAGCTCCTCATTTGGTGTTTACTTCGTAACAAGACCCCCACGGGAGACAATTTACAACATCAAGATTTTCAAGGTCCCATTTGGTGCATTCTCTGTGAGAATGATTCTTAATCTGTTGATCATTTGTTTCTCCAATTCCCCTCAGTAATTGAACTATGGCATCAAGTATATAATTCATTGAATATCAATTTGCGGTGGTCGGGAGAGTCACTCCAAGTCGCTTGGGAAGCCTGGTGCATGGAAAATTTTAGGGGCTAATATTTCCAGGTGGGCTAATTTGCCATGATTTTTCCAAAAAAAATATTTGCCAATTTCCTTTTTTTTATAAAAATGGTTTGCCCAAATTTTATAATATAAAATTATTTTACCTTAAAAATCGCCAACATTATATAGAGGCTATATATAAAACCATTATAAATTTGAATAATTTTACAAATATATGAATAAAATTTTTATAGTTTTCATATGAGGGACTAGTGATATTCACCAATGATTTTAGCCTTCAAGATAATTTTCCATGCTTCAAATTTTCCCTGGCCTGGTGGAATCATGCGCACCCATCCAAACTTCACAATCTACCACTTTTGGTTTGCTAGTGTATATGGATAGGCACGAACAAATACATATTCCAGGACTCTATTCCAAATTTCATTGTATCCATCCCTCACATCACTGCTCTCTATAATTTATTAGCGGATGACAAGCCTTGGCAACAAAATAGGTATATTGGGGCCGAGACCATTGATAAAAATTTCCCATGGGCTTACTTTGATGGTTTGGCACAACAAAATGTTTATGGAGGTGGTGTTGTTTTATATTTAAATTGTGATCATTTTTATAAGATGAATATTGGATTAGGGAGAGGCACAAACAATTATTTCGAACTTAACAATATTCGACATTGACTTGTGCCCTTGAGAAAGAAATTCGTCATCTTCATATATTTGGTGATTCTAATATTGTCATTAACTGGTTCAATATGCAAGTTGAATGCCACGTGCACACACTTAGGAATTTATTGGACATATTTCTCTCATTAAAATCTCGTTTTGACTATATCTTTGTTCGAAATATTTACAGGGAAAAGAATCAACTTTCTGACATCCTTTCCAAGGAAGCAGCGCAACAACCTCATGGTTATTGGATGATTCAGGAGCACAATGGACACACTTTTCATTAGTTTTTTACAGGCCTTTTATAGATCAACATCTACAGGGCGAAGCATCACCTTGAATTTTGTAGATTGTCACTGAACCTCTTCGGTGAACATATATTTCTTTCTGTATTGTTCATAGTCGTTACATATATTGTGTTTTGATTATCTACCATGTAAGCATCTATGCTGCATTTTTGTACTTACCATCACATACTTTTTCAGCATCTGGGGCCACCAGTTTTGGCATATGCTCTAATAGCACCATCTACAATATGTAATTTTCAATATTTCACATAATGAAAGTTAAATTTTTTCCTTGGGAAAAAATATACATGTAATTGACATTGAAATATTTTATTTATAATCCATGTTCTCCACATTATATTAATTGTTTTTATTATTAATAATTTCTAAATATTACATATCAAATTCATATTAAGTATTGAAGGAATTATAAATATACCATTGAATTAGAAAGAAACTATTAATGGAATAAGAATTTTCTCATTCTTTCTCTTTATATATGTTTCATGTTAAAATATTTTATTTATAAACTACGCTAAACTTTTATTTGTTATTGATATTTTCAAAATCTTATATATCAGCTCCATATAAAATTAGGTTATTTAATATGGACATTGAAATATTTTACAAAATATTTTGTGTTATTAAAATATTTTTATTTTAAATATGACATGTAAAGTGAATTTAGAATGAATTACACATCATGTCATATCAATAATATCTATCTGCATATTAAGTACTCAAGAAATTACATTTAGTTAATTTAAATTGTTATTTTAATATTTTTAAATATAGTTAAATTTACATGAGAATATTTCTTCCATAATAAGGTCTAAAAGCTAACAACAATAAGTAATTAACAAAAATAAATAAATAAAGTTTACAAAGATCTACATTATTCAAAACAATTCAACATAAAAATAAATAAATAAAATTAAACATATTAAAATATATATTCTTCTTTGTTTTTTGATAATATAGGAAGTTGTTTTTTATGACACTAGAGATTGCAGAGATTTAAGACTCTCAATATGTCATACGAGTTGCACGGACTGCCAAAAGTGGCCGGAATCCAGGCAAAAATAATTCAAGAAATCTTGTAGTGGCAGATAAAGTTTCACTGTTCAAACTTCTTATTAATCACAAAGATTACACATAGATATATACATGAAGTATAGTCTTAAGATAGGAAAACTATCTTGGATGCACAATAATGTGGTTGAGAGAATATCTCAACCATACACCAAACAAGGAACCTAGATTTAGCTAACTCCTATGAAATAGGAACAAACTCTATACATAGAAAGAATCACAACTGAGACAAGTAGGAATTACATTTTCTAACACACCTCCTTAATGACTACTTGTCTCGATATCCATCTGCAAAATACACATCAGGTCATGTCTAGTAATTACACTTTGTATCTTGTTCATGCAATTGTCAATTTCTATATAAAGGAACAACCATCTACCGGAATGCATGGGTTCCCAACCGCTCCAACCGCCAGTCTACTAGGAATTCCTTCACATACATGGTTCATCCAACCTCTCGATGAACTCCCCTTAGATATAAATTTCACCTCATGGAGTCTAAAACCAGTACAGCCCACCCAAGTGTATCCATCCTGCATGACATGCTCTTCCAGGGTGTTAAAACTCTCTGACAGAGAGAACATATAACAAAGGGGTATGCATGCCTCTCTGGGTCTACATCACGTACAAACAATAAGTGACATGTAGATTTGCTCTAATTACAAATTGTGACTCATACTCTACCATGGTCATGAGTTTATTCTACAAACATAAACAAAATTTGACTACATCATTCATATGCTAGAACACACCACTACTGTGGCTTTGTACTTTGAGTCTTTGGCATCTTCAGTTTTGACTTTGGCATGCTAGTCTGCAAATTCTAGTTGTGGTTAAACATAAGAAAAGGATATGTCGACGTCCATATAAAGGATCAACCATCCACTAGAATGCATGGGTGCTAACCGCTGCAACCGCTAGTCTCGTAGGATGTCCTTCGCATACATTGTTCCATCAACCATTATCACTGCATACATGTACCTGTATCTACAGATCCCCCTCCAATGTGGGTTTTATCAGATGACACGTAACCATGCTCTTCCTTCATCGGTGAACTCTCACCGACACTAGATCTGTCTTAGATCTCTTCGGCAAACTTTTACCGGACCTCTTCATTGGCGACCTTTCACTGAATCTCTTCATCGACGACCTTTCACCGGATCTCTTCATCAGTGGGCAAACACTGGCACATCCCTGTTTCTAGTCCACTTCACTGTTACTCGTGATTTCTGGCTGACCACAAACTGACACTGCAAAAATGGTTTTTGGTTGACCATGAACCTGTAATTACAAATTGGTTTTGAGATTACCGTGAACTTTTATGGGGATATACATGCCTTACAAGGCTTACAACAAAACTCCATCTCTTGGAGTTCTCAGGTACATACTTTATAAATACCACTACACAAACATCCTAGACTCTCTTACAAATGTGTGACTCATAATACAACATGCTAGTGAGTTTATCCCATAAACCCACACTAACTCACACAAAATTTCACCTAGATGTCCATCATCCTTTAATTTTTAGTGTCATTGTTGGGTTGTTGAACAAAATTAATATTTGATGCACTTCAGTCTTACTATCCACCACAGAGTATCTTTGCATCCTCTTTCTTTTTTTCTCATCTAATTGTTGTCTTGAATTCACCTGCGCAATTTGTTAGAGTAGCTAATTCTAACAAAGCCACTCCATTGAGCTAGCTAGGCTCAATGCTTCAATACATTCAATATTCTGAGGGCACAATAAATTCAGTCCACATATTGTGATAGCTCCAATAAGTTGGCCATACCTATTAAGCTATCTCAAAAAATATGAACCAAATCACCTCTTTTACCGCACCTCTAAGATGGTCTTCTTGTAGCCATTTCTTCAATTCTTAGGCTGCACAATACGTATAATGTAGTACACAAAACTGCAACACCACAATTCGTTTGCAAGTCTTGTCGCATACCACTGATCTCTTATCCAATATATCTAATGATGGAACTAAACTACATGCCTGCAAACACCAACAAATCCCTTTCGCAGGCGTTCGGTGAAAAACAAGCACTATCCATTAGTACTAACAATGACAAGCTCGTTAACCCGACTCCTTTCCAACCTGAGAAGCACTGGTTAGATAAAAAAAAAAAAAAAATGTTTGAATGGATAAATAAAAATCCCACTGGTCAGATCTACAAAAGAGAGTCTGAACCAGGAGAGTCTAGCTTCTGCAGAACGCTCTCAATTTAGCCACCAAGGTTTATCACAGCCACAAAGGCTCACCACAGCCACGAAGGCTCTCCAACCACTGAGGGCCACAAATCTGTCACTAAGGCACACCAACCACAAAGGGGCCACTAGCCATTAAAGCTTACCAGCTCTTCTCTAGAGCATGCAGCGACAAATAGGTCGGATCTGCCGTAACATCACCATAATAACGCAACTCACACAACAAACATCCATGCTCATTGCACCATATTCAACTTTCCATCATCGTTGATGGACATCTGGTACCGTACTGACACAGGGGGCTTCCAAACATGCCTCCTCACATTCGTTGTCAGGCTGCAACATTGAAGAACTATTGCGAGGTTAATCTCCTCACACTGGCCCAAATCGGGAGGCTCACCACACTTCCACTGCGCCACACTGTGCTTATCCTTCCATCATTCTTGCATACTGGACAAAATGTCTGCCACATTGCGAGTCATGAATCTATGCAGAGCAAATGGAATTTGTGGTGGCATGGGAGGATACGCAATTTCTCCCCAGCTTTATAGTCTTCAAGACATATTGCACAAGTCTCGGATGTGCAGTTTTCATCCACCATCAAACTGAATATCATACTCGGTAACGCTTTCAAAACGTCTGCTACATCATCTTCTGCATCGCATCACTACAAGATCTAAAGTGGGAACAATCGAATTCAAAAAAAAAAAACTATGAACATGAACCTTTACTTGCAGAGTTCCTTAGCAATTACACTGCCTCACTGCCTCCACAGATTCATGCTGATCCACGGTGCTCTCCCTTAGTCACAATGCCTTCCAAATTGTTGATCTTGCCGTCCACGCCAACGCTAACAGAGGCACAACACGCCAGCTCAGATCTGGCAACAATTACAAGGTTCACGCCTCTTCAAAGCCACATATGACTATTCTCAGGCCAAATTCCCACGCAGATCAGCATGCTCACCTACTTATGATCCGCCAACTCACCACACCGCTTCAAGAATATCTAGTAGCTCTTTTTTGAATTTCACATTCCCAACCCTATTGTCTCCATAACCATACAATGCAACACATCGATACATTTTGACAGGCAAATACTTTACAAAAACAAATACAATGACAGAATGGATGGAAGGGAGATTGGTAATAAAATGTGAGAATATGGGTGGAACTCCTTGAGCCAGTTTCGAGAAGCCCAATTCCGGGAACTCTGTTCATGTTCAAGTCTGAACAAACTCTTAATGTGTTGATTGGACACCTTGTGCTCCTCGTCATAAGCATATTTCCTTATGTGGGCGGAATGCCACACATACATAATAAATAACATAACTTCTGCAAACGCTAAGGGGAGGTATCCTTCCTGGGTAAACTTATAAAGACATGATGTGTAGTATATCAACTCCACTCAACATAGTAGCATTGGAGATCTTGTCCCAAGTTGTACGAAAACACCTTCTTCTACACACAAGCAACATCGATTCCTTACGAACTCCCAAGTCCCATCTCCAGATCTGGTGTATGATCCAACTTTGTAAGACACGGGCTTCGTGCCAACGCTGAACTCGCTGAAAAAACTATCTCAATGGCTTCCTGGGATCAAGGTCTCAGTGCCTCTGATCCCAAACTACTTGGCAGCAGTCCACAGTAAGCTTGTTCTAATCGATTCAGAATTGACCGTAAATTCTGCATCGACTAATTCTCAGAAAAGAACCCTGACATCCTCCACACGTCCAGAGCACCGAGGAGCACAACCAAAACGTTCTCTTTCATCCTCAGGGCCCTTCCAAACAACAACCAACACCTACGGTTTACTCGACTCCTCCAAGCGAAGGGCCAGACAGCTCCTGCACACTCAACCCGGCAGCGACCGTCTGAACTCACCAAAAAACAGCTCCAATCAACCTTCTAGTTTCCTCCCTGATCAGAAGAACCCAATATGTCTACATATTCACCAACAACGTTCCCCTGCATGGTATAATGGTGGCCATCACACTGAATAGCATATGGATCTCCTGGATGGAGTAATTAAATTATGAAATTCTCAGTCGAAGATCTCAGGCCCAACCGCTCAATCAAGGCAGTGATGGATCGAGCAACAAATCTTGTCCTCTGCTTCCGATTCTTCTTCTCTCTCATATTTTGATGACAAGGAAACTTTTTTTTCGAGAACACCAGGTCTGACGCCCTCTCTTGAACACACAACCATACACAAAAACAACGCCTTACACTTACACAGACTTGAGATTAGCACCACACTCGCTCTAGCAAATCGCTCACCACCATTGCAACTTTCGATGGACAAACAAAAAATAAAACGATACAAATACACTCATTTATCTTCCTCGGCCTAGGAGGGGCCAAGGGCCCTCATGGGCTCTTATATCAAGATAAAGTTTCAATGTTCAGACTTCTTCTTAATCACAGAGATTACACATAGAGATATACATGAAGTATAGTCTCAAGATAGGAAAACTATCTTGGACGCACAATAATGTGATTGAGAGAATATCTCAACCATACACCAAACAAGGAACCTAGATTTAGCTAATTCCTATGGAATAAGAACAAACTCTATACATAGAAAGAATCACAACTGAGACAAATAGGAATTACATTTTCTAATAGTAGTAGTGTTTGAATCATGTTTTTGATGGTGGAAATGGATTCAACACCATCAAAAACCTCTAAGACACCCAAAACACTGAAGTTTGATAGCTATAACCTCGATTTACAAAAATCCCTGCAAAATTTTTGATTTACAAAAATCCGTACCAAATTTTCTTAAAATCTTACCAAAATTTCCATGATTTTCAAAACAAAAACACAGTCTATTACATATCATGATCATCGTACGCAAACGTTGATAACACTGCCCAACGTTGGTTGTAATGTACAACGTTGATAACACTGTCCAAGGTGCACCATGCACTGTGCAACGTTGTTACATAAAGGCCACCAAAGTAGACTTTCGGGACAATTATATTTTGAATAAATCATCGTTCTGCACCTCATGCAACTTCTGTGTCTCGCTGTAATTATGATATGAAATGGTTTATGTCAACCAATAACCAGATTGCCATAAAGCAATTAATGTAGTTATGGATGGTGTGCCGAGAATTTTCGCTGGAATCCATTGTGACTATGGAGAACGAAGTGTCAATGACCATGGGAGAATTCGTTTTATAGAGCCTGGTGATGACCGCCACAACGAATTAATTACGCACCTTGCTCCACACCTCCCAACGCAAATCATGAACCCGCACCATTACTGTTTTGAATTTGAATTGACCTCTGGGACTTCCTGTAATTGCTGAATAGATTTATATGATCCCTTACAATAATTATTAAACATATAAAAAAATTAAAGGGATAAAAAGGTTGTTAATTGTATTTTTATTTTTGTTTAGATTATCTTAGTCTTGAAATAATTGGAATGTTTAATTTATAACTTGAGTAGTCGTAATCTAGAGTATTTATGTTGTTAAAATCTTTTGAGAATTACACATCGTCTAAACTATATTACTTAAAAAATTTAGAACCAAAGCTTAACATGACTAGATTTTTACCCATAAATTTAAAATCATTAATCTTTATATCATAAAATTTCTTAACAGAACACCTTGTCAATATCTACTCTATACCTCATAAACTAATTTTATTATATAATAATAATAATAACATACCCATACACATATAAATATGAAAAACATACATATGACAACCCATAAAAATAATAATAACATATATCAATTTTTTTATGTTATAACTTTTTTAATAATTTAATATACAAAAAATTAATATATTACAGAAAGGATCCTTCGAAGAAGAATGCAAACAAGTTAGCCAGGTTTGTCACGGTGCTCTACCACCTTCCTTGAGAGGCGAGTTACCATTATTATGTCGTGATAGGGTAGCATGTGCGAATGATAGACATAGAAGACCTGTAATTTCAATACCAATCTTCATCAACAAAATTTTATTTAATAAAATAATAATATTAATATTTTTTTTTCTATAAATGCATGTTAAATTTCATAACATTTAATAAACAAAATATCTTGTTTTTTAAATTTCAACATCAGTTAACATTATAATTACACATCTAAACTAATATTCCATGTCTAATATTTTTAATTGAGACTTAACCTTCCATACATCCTTAATATTTATAATGTTACAATTGTACATATCATATTTTTGTCTTACCAATTGATTGTGTATGTTTTACTAAAGTGTGTATATGATTTTTTATTTTTTTTTAAATATGTTTAAATTTAAGTTTTTGATTTATTATTTTTATTTAAATTAATTAATTATTTAAAATTTAATTATTTTAATAAATGTGTTTATTTTTATGTATATTTTCAAAATTTTAATTTTAATTAATAATTAGATTGAAAATAGAGATGTAATTTCCATGAACTATTTTAGAATTTTTTTAACCATAGTCATAAATCAAAGATGTCATATAGTTATATTTTTTTTGTTCTTTAATTATATTGATTAATCAAAAAGATTTTAATTATATTGATTAATCAAAAAGATTTTTTGGAAGCTCAATTCACAAATCTATGAAAATGTAGAGTAAAAGTTTTTTTGGAAGCTCAATTCACAAACCTATGAAAAATGAAAATGTAGAGTAAAAGTTTTTTTGGAAGCTCAATTCACAAACCTATGAAAATATAGATAAATGTGAGTACCAGGTCCCGTGTTCAAATCTTTTATTCGTCACCCATGGTAGTGGGTTGAAGGTGACACAATTCACAAGACTGGCCTAGTTGCCATGAAAATAAATTGTTCAATAAAAAATTGTAACAAAGTTTATTTATATCTTAAGAATCTTCATTGTAAAGTGTGAGTGACCTTCATCGTTAAGAATCATGTTATATGTTTTTTTTATTTTATTTTTATAAACTAGCATAACTGTATAAATTAAATGGTTGCTAAATGTTGATATGCATAACAAGTGTTGCAAGACAACTAAGTCCCTGTTAGACATATTACAACTATTCTTTCAAAAAATTGCAAATTGATATATGAAGTGGAAAAGTTAATTTCCTAGGGAAAGGATTTGCACAAATTTTGGTGGGCAATTTACCACTAGTAAGTCTTGAAATTTTCATTTTTACTCCTACTTATTAAAGTGTTGAAGAACTTAGAAATAATGCTAGCCAGTAACTCCTAGTAAGTATATTATTTACATCTTGTTCCTATATGTTTCTTATGGAAATAATTGCTGGAATTATGTTAGTAGTAACTGATGATAAATATGTTATTTATGCTAGTATGAGTTATTTTCAAGGATTTTAACTTTGTCTAGTTTTTCTTTAAACTTTATAATAAAAAATAACTACACAGATATCTAAAAATCATGGAATAAATGTTGTAACTATATCTAGAAATTATCATATAAAAATGTGAGATTGGTATCCACATGGCGTTGTAATGTGTAAAGGTTGTAATATGACCTTTAAGTTATGGTCTAATCAAATGTTTGAAAAATAATTTTTTTAATAATATTAAAAACTAGATATGTGTTTTTCAAAATTAAACATTACAATTTGCATTGGTCAATGCTAAAGTAATATTGATCAACAAACAAATCCATTCCTACATGGACATAGACACCAAAACACTTGTTTTATCATACATCTCAGGTTACTAATACTAACACAATCATATAAATTAAATGGCTAGTAAATGCCAATATGCATTAATCCATAATAAGCATCAAAACACACACACTTCATAATACATCTCACATTGTTAAAATTAAAAAAATTATAAAAAATAACTAAAATTATAACATTATTATTATTATTAATCAAAAGAATTAATATAAAAGTTAAACATATACACATTTATGAACATGGAACAATATTCTTAACCATGGAGATTCACTATGGTACCTCCAATTTTTGATGGAGATTCTTGATTTCTAATTTTATGTTTTGTTATAATAGTATAGGTTAATACCATAACTTATTAATACCACATGTCCAAAAAACATAACTCTATATGACACTTGTTCATATGACATTTTTTTAATTCCTTAGTTTAATGGAAAGGGAAACAAAACATAATTACTTTGGAGATAAATCTCAACCTTTCATTTGTGTATACTAATAAGAATATTCTAGAATATTTTGTGGAGGTGAAAACCCAACCCTCCACCTAATAATTATTGATAATTAAAGTAAAATTCCTTAAACTTATTCCAAAATAGACATGTTTATCGACATAAATAAATAAATAAATATAAATTAACTTATTATTATTATTGTTACTAATTTTAAAAAAAAAATATATATATATATATATATATATATATATATATATATATATATATATATATATATATATATATATATATATATATATATATATAAAAGTTAAGCATATATACATTTTAAAGAAACATGTAACAATGTTATTAACTATAAAGATTCACCTCCACTTTATCATGGGTTCTTAATGTGTAAATAGGTTTTGTTACAATAATATGGGCCAATATTATGGCTTATCAATACCAAATGTTCAAAAAAACATAAATCATTTCATGATATTTATTGGTATAACTTTTTTTTTTTAAATTAATGAATTAATTAAAATGGATAACTACTTTGGACATAAATCTCAATCATTGATTTATATATACTATTAAGAATATTTTGGAATATTCTATGGAATTTAAATCCCTACCTTTCTAATAATGATTGATAATTAAATTAAAATTGTGGAATATCTATTCTAAATAGACACAACTATAGTAAATAATAATAATAATATAGTTAATTTTTATGATTTTTAGTTAAAATATGAATATGGGTGATTTCTTTTTGGGCATGTGGTATTACTAAGCCATGGTATTGGCACATTGTATTGTAACAATGTCTATTTACATGTTAAGAATCTCCATCTAAAAGTGAGGGTGAATCTCCATGGTTAAGAATTTTATTGCATGCTTTTTCAAATGTATGTGTTTAACTCATATATTAATTATTTTTATAACTAGTACAACCAAATAAAATAAATAGTTGGTAAAGGTCCATAAGCATCAATCCATAGTAAGCATCAAAACACTTACTACATGATGTACATCTCACATCAGTATATTATAACTTTATTATTAATAATATTAATAACGTCAGTATATTATTATTATCATTCTTAATTTATAAGTTAAAAATATATATACATTAAAAAAGATTGGAAAAATATTCTTGACCTTGGAGATTCACTCCATTTTACCATGGAGGTTCATAATGTGTAAATAGGATTTGTTACAATACTATGGCTTATCAATACCACTAGTCCAAAATAAGCATAAATCACTTCATATGACACTTGTTCATATGATTTTTTTTAATTAATTAATTTAATTAAAAAACCAAAAAGGGCATAGCTGCTTTGGATATAAATTTCAAGTTTTGATTTGTGTAAATAATATGAATATTTTAATATTTTGTGGAATTTGAATCTCTACCATCGCCTTAATAATTATTGACAATTAAATCAAAATTGTGAAAGCCCATTACCAAAATCTGCACACCTATAGGCATAATTAACAATAATAATATATTTAATTTTTATGATTTCTTTAAGATGTATCATGAAGTAAGTGTTTTGATGTTCATATAAGTTTACCATCCATTTAATATATATTTTTACCATCCAAAATATATATGTCTGTGTATGTATATGTATATGTATATATAGTCTAACTTATAGAACAAATAGACTTTTTACATACATTTTTGAATGCATAAATGGATTCAACACCTGAGAAACCCCCTCAGACACTCGAATTATATAGATTAAACAACTTAAACTCAAGTTTTTAAAAAACTCTACCGATTTTAATGAAAATTAACAAAAATAAAAATTTTGAAAAAATTATTTCATCTATAATTTAGACTAAGCGTATAAACCTATTTTATAAATATTACCTTAAAAATGAGGTGGTAGTTTAATATTCCAAAACTGGAATATATATATATATATATATATATATCCTTTACACTTAAATGTGGGTAAGGAAATAATGTTTTTTATTAACCTTTGTATATTTAGCTAATGAATATATCAACTACTACATTGTTAATAGGATCAAGCCTTGTAAAGTAGAAACTTGTGCTCCAGGAAGTGGTGTTTAGTGGAGTTCGATATCCAACACAAAATCGCCACATTTTTTGAGTCTTGATTTTTCGATAAGTCAAAGTTTGAATTTTTATTTTTATTGTTTCTTGAAAAAATAACATGGAGAAATAATATAATGATTCCTAGTGATATTCGATTGGGATAGAGATAAAGATGGCAAGAGAAGGGGAGTAGGGGAGGATATTTATACCACCCAATATTGAGAAAATATCTAATGAATAATTTAGGTTACTTAAGAATTAACCAAAAATCTAAGAATAAAGTTATAAAGGTAAAGTTCCCCTCCCATAGGTGGTATTATTACTTCTCCCATAATCTGAGCTTGATATAGGGCAAAATCTACTAAGAGAAGCATGGTGGTTTGAATGTCATTTATTCACACTGTAAATTACAATGTGCTAAAAAGATGACTTAAATCTTTTGATCTTTCTCAACGTTTTATGCCATATAGTTAATGACTCTGATTTATAACTAGATATAAGTACCCCTCATAAATGTATTTAATACAAATTTAAGTATAGAACACTTATGTGCTACAAATGTGAAATAATGGCTTTTAGTGGCATAACATAAACACAATGTCCTTTCATATTGATTCCCCTAAGATGGGAAACCATTTGTCAACTCATGAATCTACATTGAGTTTCTACTTATGGAAGATTTTTCACATGAACTTATAGAACATTATCACATCATGAGTGCCTAATACCAACACTAGAACTAATGGGCCTCAAAATTAGATACAAATTAAGGTCCATCTAACCTTTCCTATACACATTAAACATTTTATTCAACACTTAATAATGTATTTTTCAAATTTAATGTGTTTTTAGGAAGGTTTAGAGATGTTTTTTTTATTATGTGTCTAACATTATTTATTTTTCATAATATTCTGATAGTACTGGGAAGATTCTGAAGATTTGTAGAATGAGAGGATTTAGGACCTACTCCCTACTACATGATTGTACATGATTGGATAATAAATAAATGAAATAATATGGAATTAATAAACATATTTTGAAGAGCCACTAATTGAAAAAATATAGGGATGTGTTCCCTCCTACGGGAGAAGCCATAACTCAACATTTAATGAAGATACATGCTGCTACGAACTAAATCCACTTTTTGAGGGATTTTGGAGGGGAAATAAACCCTCCTTTCAAGGATATTACTGTTGGAAATATTGTCATTGATGGAAAAGGAGCATAAAGGAGCAGCACCTGAACTATAAAAAAGGCAAAGGTAGAAAAGGAAGCTAAGAAGCACGACAGACAAGGAGAAAAGACAACAAAGAAGCAGAGGTAGCAGGGGCAACAAATACAGCAAAGGAAGCTAAGGTAGAAAAGACAATAGTAAGTAAGGCATGCAACAACAGTAATAATCCCAGGTTAGAGTGAATAAAAAATAGAAGAACAAGCTCAAGAGAGATCAACATGTTTAGAAATTGAATAAAGCTCAAGAGATATCAGCACGCTTAGAAATTGAATAAAGCTTAGGAAGGATAACGGAGATGCAGAGTATCATTGGTCGTAGAAAGAAGAAAATCAACTAAGGTAGAGAAAAATTAGAAGAATTCCAAGGGAGGTGAGCAGAAGGTCAGGATTATATCGCAAAAGTGAAGGCAAGAGTTGAAAGGATGAGATTACACCCCAAGATGAGTCAGGAAGGACAATCGGATTTGCAAGCAGTAGCGAGGACCGTAGATCTGGTGCAGATCAATAGTGACAATCACATCGCAACCATGAACATATCGCACATCATAGGGTACAATGTTTACGGTTAGGACTTCGCAAGTTAAGATATTTAACATGCGATGTGAAGTGGATCGGAAAGGAGACAAGCATGGACCATCGGATCCAACGAAGACCAACGACGAAGATCGAAAGTGCAAATCGCAAAGCTTAGTGCTTAAGTGTTAAGGCTATCGCAGGGTAAGTTATTTTGTGTGTGATGTGAAGTGGAGAAGGGACAGGTGTTGGAATGGCAGGGCACGGAGTGAGGACCGTTAGATCGTATGGAAAATCAATGGCGGATGGAGAATCGCGAGTTTGAACATCCCAAATGCTAGAGGACATCGCTAAGGCTTCGCAAGATATGTTAATTAGTTTGCGATGCGATAAGGTTAGGAAGATGCGATGCGATAAAAGGGAGGAGCGACGTATCGACACTCTGCACTAGCGCACATCGTAGATTATATGGTTTAGCATTATGGATAAGAGTTAAACTTGTGTTAGAGCGATTGCGATAAGACAAAGAGGTATAGCAAAACCGTTAAATCTTGCGAAGATATACGATGGAAATTACAGGGCAACTTCACATTGGCGGAATGATAAGCTCGATGTTAAGTTTTTCGAGATGCGATGTGTTATGATTGGTTCAAGGTATTGTGGTACCCTCTGGCAGGAAATTCCATGTGTATGCAAGAGATTTGGTTTTATGTGTAGTTTGGTTTAAAGTAGCGTTGTTTGATCGTTAATGTATGTATGTTGTATTTAACTCTGAAGTTGTATTCCGTTGCGTGTTAAAATGGATTTTATGTGGGCCATACCCCACAGGTCACAAAGAAAAGACCTGAACACATAACAAAGGACTAGGAGTTCGTGTAGAATAGTGTTACAGCAGTGAGTCAAACGAAAAGGATCGGGTAACAAAAGAAAAGTTTAAAGACAACAATAAAGGCTCGGGTAAGAAAAAAAAGGACCCAGAGCTCGTGCATAACAGTGCAATAGCATGGGTCAAGTCGGGGAAAAAGGAATTCATACAACACAGTTGGAATATAACTGCAGAAACATAAAAGACAAAGGGACAACAAGCAGAAGAGGACAAACACACATCAAATCTAAGAAGATGAAAGGGCTGAGTGAAATATTTTAATGTAACGATAAATTTATTATTTGTTTTATGTTGTTTGTGATGCAAAGGCAAATCTCCCAGGCAAAGAAAAACTCCATTTGATACTGTAATAATTGTATATATTTGTAATGTCCTGAATATGTTGAGTGAAGATATGAATGGGTGGAAGGTAAGAGTCATGCCTGTTCACTTCATATTCCCATATAGAATGAAAAAAACCATGAAATGATCTCTATAAATGATGTTATTGTAATATTCATAGAGATGTTAGAGAGTGGAATAATGAAAGGGAGCAGATAGAGAGGCTGTGCAGATCCAGAGCTGATATGAAGCAGTTTTGAAGGCCGGAAGGGCAACATTGAAGAAGGAGAAAAACAAATCTAATATCCAAGTAAATCAGCATATGATTTCATTGTAGTGTGAGGGAGTTGGTGCTTCCATATCAAGTTGTAGCTAGTTGAGGTAGGATCCTCCTGTGGGTGGTAGCCTGCAAAAATTATATGGGAATTGGAGCTTCCTTGCAAGTTGTAGCTTGCATAATTTGGGGTAGTAGCCTCCTATAGGTTGGAGCCTATAGAAAATCAGGCGTGAGAGGGATTTGGAGCTTGCCTTTGCATCACAACAATAATAAGATGTGGTTTTCTTCCATTATGGGTTTCCACTTATATCTGTTGTCTACGTGCTTGATGAGATGATTTAATCTGTTTAATTACTTGTTGTCCACACATTATGTTTTTTTATCGATTATGTTTTAAGTGGCTTATGAAATGAAGGTATAAATGAGTTGAATAAAAGTTTTAAATGTGCATGAATGTATTAAACTGATTCACCCCCCCCCCCCATCTCAATTTAACTAAGGGCTCATCAATTGGTATCAGATCCGGTTCCTTCTATATCAGTTTAAAAATTGGAAGGAGATCCTAGGTCCCCAGAATGGCTAGCCTATAAGGTTTCTCAACAAATAAAGTCCCATTTTTTACTGGCACAAACTATGCCTTGTGGAAAATAAGAATAAGGAAATACATAATGTGTCTAGGAATAAAAGTTTGGGTTGTTTTGGAAGAAGGATATGCTCCAAAGGATACTGACACAGAGAAAGAAACTAAGAAAATTTTCATAGCGAATGCAAAAGCCATGAATGCACCATTGAGCGGTCTGTGTGAAACATAATTTATCAAAGTAATGCACAGTGAGACTGCCAAGGATATTTGGGATACTTTAGAAAATATCCATGAGGGAGATAAAAATGTGAAGATGGCCAAACTGGAAGCCTATAGAGCTCAGTTTAAAAATGTAAAAATGAATGAAGATGAAGATGTAGCCAGTGTCTTCTTAAAGGTTGCAGAAGTTGTGAATACCATGAAAGCTCTAGGAGAAACCATTAAATAATGTGTAATTGTACAAAAGATATTGAGATCTTTACCATCCAGGTTTAACCCTAAGTTTTTTGCCATAGAAGAAACAACAAACTAGGAAACATTGACCATGAACCAATTGCCTGGAAACTTGACAACCTATGAGATGAGACTTCCAAAGGGAAATTCAAATGTGAGGGAGACAGCCTTTAAGACAGATAAGTGTAGAGAAGAGAAGGAAGGCACATGCTCCTGCTCTGATGAAGAAGAGGCCAAATTTATCAGAAGATTGGAGAAAGGCACATGTAAGTATAAAGGTAAACTTCCATTTAAGTGTTTTAATTGTGGAAGAGTGGGGCACTATGCATCTAAATGTCCTCATAAGAAAATGGAGAATCAGTCATGAGGTAAAGAGAAAACCAATTTCAGCAATAAGCCGAAAGGGAACAGATTTAATAGAAGAGCTTTTTATGCCCAACAAGAAAACAATGCATCTCAGAGCTCAGATGATTCCCCAATTGAAGAAGGAACATCAAAATTCATCTTGATGGCCAAGGAAGAGCCTAAGGAATATCTCTGAGAATTTGAAGAAGAAGGTGAGGTAGATCTTGAGGGGGAGCTAATTAGTGCCCTGGAGGAAATAGATAGACTTAAACTTAAAAGTAAGAAACATGAAAATATTCTTCTGAAATATGCAAATGCTAAACCAGATTCAGAAGATATTATTAAATTGAAGATTTAACTAGAAGAATAAAGGAAAATAGAGGATATTATGAGAAAAGAAATAAAGGAGAAAAATCATGAGCGAGAAGAACTGGAAGAAGAAGTGGGAAGCCTAAGGAAGAAATTAGAAAAGGCCCAAATTGAATTAACTATGAATATTTCTCAAATGAAAAGCTTTGGACATTGGGAAAAAATTCTAAATGCTCAAAGAGCTCCTCATATAAAGGTTGGGATAGGCTATAAAGGAGAAACCAACAAATCCAAGGCAGAAGATAACAAGCATATCATTTTTGTAAAAGCTATAAAGGATAATGAAGGATAAAAAAGGGAATCCACAGAATTAGAATCCAGCAAGACCATGATATATAATGAAACAACCATAAACAAGCAGCAACCTCAAGTGAGAAAGAAAGAAATGGAGAATCAATCAACTGCAAAAGGCTCATATGCTCCTAAGGATGAATTGAAAAAATTCGGAAGATGCCAAAGGAGCTTCCTTCCCCCTATAAGAAGCTTCACCTGCTTTGTCTACCACAAGCCTAGACATATTGTGGCATACTTTAAGACAAACCAAATCCATTCCAACCAGCAAAAGATGCAACAAACGAAAAGACTACCTCAAACAACTCTCTTTGCCAGAGACATATACTACTTCCATGGGTATTGTTTTTGTTGTAAAGGGTTCGGTTATAAAGCCATGGAGTGCATAACGTATATACAGAGACTGGAGTATGGAAACTCAAGGGGAATTAGGAACAATGATGGATTCACTCGTGTAATCAATCTATTCAGAAATGAAATCAAATGTTTTAGCTGCCATAAGAATGGGCACGAGTCTATTGAATGTCCTCTCAAAGACTATGATCCATATCCTCAGAAAGGTTATAGATAAAACAACTGCATGCAATGGAAAAGGAAACTAAATGAATGTGATCTAGTTCTAATTGCTCAAGATCAGGACAATCAATGGTATGTGGACAGTTGGTGCTCAAAACATATGACTGGAGACCGAAGCAAGTTTGTATCTTTTGATGAAAAGAAATATGGGAATGTCACATTCGGTAATGATAAAGTAGGGAAAATCAAAGGAAAAGGCACAGTCAGCCTAAATAATGGAAGAGGAGAGGCTGAGGATGTACAGTTTGTAGACAATCTAAAAGCCAATCTGCTAAGTGTTAGTAAAATGTGTGATAAAGGCTATGAGGTCCTTTTCAGAGCCCAAGGTTGTGAGGGAAGGTCAATCACCACATGAAAGACCTTGGTCAAAGGTGTTCAAATAGAGAGTAATGTTTATATATTAAAATAAAAGAATGAAGCATGCCACATACGAAAAATTAACGAATCTTGGCTCTGGCATAGAAGATTGGGACATCTAAATTTTGACCACATCATCAAACTGAGAAAAAAGGAAGCTATCAGAGATTTTCCTACAATAAATAAGCCACTAAATACCATGTGTAAGTCCTGCCAACTGGGAAAAAAAAATCGCACAACGTTCAAAGCTAAAGACCAACTATCTACAAGTAAGCCTCTTCAGCTTGTACACATGGACCTATGCGGACCTTCAAGAAAAAATGCACTAGGTGGAGAATCGTATTTCATGCTGATAATTGATGATTCTTCCAAATTAACATGGGTGGAATTTCTCAGATACAAATCCGAAGCATTTGAAAAATTTAAGATATTCAAGGCACTGGCAGAAAATCAAACTGGATGTAATCTAAAATGCATTAGATCAGACAGAGGAAGTGAATTCAGAGACGATGATTTTGCAGACCTATGTAATGAATGTGGTATAAAGAAAAAATTTATAGTTTCAGGTACACCTCAACAGAATGGAGTGGTAGAGAGACAAAACAGGTCAGTACAATAGATTTCCAGAGCAACAATACAAGAAAGAAGCACTCCCCAAACCTACTGGGCAGAAGCAGTACATACATTTGTCCATATTCTCAAAAAATCTCATCTCATACCAAAATGTGACAAGACTCCATATGAAGTATGGCATGGGAAACCGACATAAATCAAGCACTTTAGAGTCTTTGGCAACAAATGTTTCGTAAAGAATAATGATGAAAAATTGGGGAATTATGATGCAAGAGATGATGAAGGAATATTTTTCGGATACGCATCCAAGAGTAAGGGATACATGTGCTACAATAAAATATTGCATAAAATTGTGGAAATCATTGATGTGAGATTTGACAAATATCTACCAGACAGAACCAAAAAAACAAACTGCGCCAATCCTCCAGATGATCATGAAGATGAGAATCAAGAAAATGAAGAACAAAGTAAGACAACAGAAGATACAAAGATAAACTCAAAATGACCCTCGAGACACACTCAGAAGAACCATTGTGAAGACCAAATTATTGGAGACAAGAGTACAGGATTCCAAACCATAAGACAGCTAGCTGAACAAACCAAGGAAGTGTACCTAGCCATGTTATCACAGATAGAACCGAAGAATTTCGATGAAGCCAACAAAGACAAAAATTGGGTAAATTCCATGAATGAAGAATTAGACCAAATTGAGAAGAACAAGACCTGGGAGTTAATGCCAAGACCTTGTGGGAAAAAATTCATTGGCACTGAGTGGAAATTCAAGAATAATATGAATGAACAAGGTCAGGTAATTAGAAATAAAGCTAGACTTGTATGTAAGGGATAATCTCAAATCGAAGGACTTGACTATGATGAAAAATTTTCCCCTGTAGCAAGAATGGAAGAAATTAGAATGTTTTTTCCTTTTGCATGCTATCATGATTTCAAGGTATATCAAATGGATGTGAAGTCTGCCTTATTGAATGGAGACCTAGAGTAAGAAGTCTACATGGAACAACCTAAAGGATTTTCTTTAGCAGATAAACACGACTATGTGTGCTAATTAAAGAAAGCCCTATATGGTCTCAAACAAGCACCCCATGCATGGTATTTTAGGATTGACAAGTACTTTAAAAAAAAATGTTTCAAGAAGGGAGGAGTAGACACCAATCTGTATATAAAGGCTAATGAAAATGAACTCTTAATTGTAGTAGTATATGTATATGACATCATGTTTGGTAGCAACAAGGATGGGTTAGTAAAAGGATTTGCAGAAAAAATGAAGTCAGGATTTGAGAGGTCTATGATTGGAGATCTTACCTACTACCTGCGACTTCAAATTCTACAAAATAACAAAGGAATATGCATTTCACAAGAAAAATACTTAAGAGATATGTTAAAAAGATTCCAAATGGAAGACTGCAAACTTGTGTCTACTCCCATGATCACTGGATGCAAGTTATGTGTTGATGATGGATCCACAGATGTAGATCAAAGTATTTTCATATCTATGATAGGAAGTATGTTATACCTAAATGCCTCTAGACCAAACATTATGTTGGCAGTAGGAATTGTGGAAAGATATCATGCAACACCAAAACAAAATCACCCGCTAGTAATCAAGAGGATATTTAGCTACTTGCAAGGAACTGCACATTATGGTCTATGGTATCCAAAAGGAAAATACTTCACATTGACAACATATACAGATGAAGATTGGGCCAGCTGTGTGGATGACATAAAAATCAGAAGTGGAGGTGTATTTTATTTGGGAGAAATTCTGGTGGCATGGTTAAGCAAGAAGAAAACATCTGTCTCTCTATCTGCAACAGAAGCAGAATACATAGCAACAAGATATTTTTTCACTCAATTAATGTGGATGAAACAAACTCTCCAAGATATGAAGGTAACCATCAATGAACCTATTTCTATCAAATGTGACAATACAAGTGCAATAAGTATATCAAAGAATCCAATTCTTCATTCGAAAACCAAGCACATCCCAATAAAGTACCACTTCCTCATAGAACAAGTAGTAGAGAAAATAGTAAATATGGAATATGTACCAATAAAGGAAAAAACAATAGACATATTCACAAAACCTCTTGCTAGAGAACCATTCAAATATCTAAGAGACAAACTAGGGGTATTGTCTACAGATGATACTCTCTGATATGATCAAAAAAAGAAAAATGATGATGGAAGTACACCAACAAAGGCTGCAATATAAGGAACATAAACAGTGCAGTAGACAAGTGATAGTCAGTATCAGATAAGAAATCAACATTCCAGGGGGAGAGAAGCCCATAAAAGTTTTCACAGAAAATCTAGAGCTATGAAGCTGGTAAATATCTACATCGTATGGTATGGTACAGGTCCTCAAGATTAGAGTATTATGACATAAGTACATCAAAAGTCTAGCACATATCACCTCTATCAAGCAGTAAGGGATATAAGTACAGAACAAAGTATAAAGTTAGAAGAAGAAGGCCTATAAATTGGGAAAAGAAAATTCAAGGATAGAAACTACATTGGGAAATGTGCAACCCTTTTCCATTGATGTCAAAGGGGGAGGAAAGGCAAGCAGAAGAAGAAAGGATCTTCTGAAAAGCAAGCAGAGGAAGAAAGACACCTCTCAGAATGAAAGGGGGGGGAAGTTTTGGAGGAAGTATTAGAGTGTTGGAGGAAGTGTTTCCATCAATGCCAAAGGGTGAAACTGTTGCAAATATTGTCAATGATGGAAAAGGAGAACAAAGGAGCAAAAATTGAACTATCAAAAAGGAAAAGGTAGCAAAGGTAGCTAATAAGCAAGAAATACAAGGAGAAGAGGCAGCAAAGAAGTAGAGGCAACAACGGCAGCAAAGGCAACAAAGGAAGCTAAGGCAGACAAGGCAGTAATAAGTAAGGCATGTAGCAATGTAGTGAGTAAGGCATTTAGGAAGAGTGATAATCCCAACTCAAAGTGAATAACGAATAGAAGAACAATCTCAGGAGAGATTAGTGCATTTAGAAACTGAATAAAGCTCAAGAGAGATCATCACGTTTAGAAACTGAATAAATCTCGGGAAGAATAGCGGAGATGCAGAGTAGCGGCGGTCGCAGAAAGAAGAAAAATCGACTAAGGTAGAGAACACTTAGAATAATTCCAAGGGAGGTGAGTTGACGGTCAGGATTAGAGTGCAAAAGTGAAGGCGGGAGTTGAAAAAATGAGATTACACCACAAGATGAGTTGGGAAGGACAATCGGATTTGCAAGCAGCAACGAGGACCATAGATCTGGTGAAGATCAGTTGTGACAATCACATCGTAGGGTAAAGTGTTTACGGTTAGGATTTTGTAAGTTAATATATTTAACATGCGATGCGAAGTGGATCGGTAAGGAGACAATCATGGACCTTCGGATCCAAAGAAGACCAATGAAGGAGATCGAAAGCGCAAATCACAAAGCTTAGCACTTAAGTGTTAAGGCCATCGTAGGGTAAGTTATTTTGTGTGCGATGCGAAGTGGAGAAGGGACATGTGTTGGCACAACATGGCATGTAATGAGGGCCATTAGTTCGTATGAAAAATCAATGGTGGACAACGAATCATGAGTTTGCACATCGAAAATTATAGTAGAAAGTGCTAAGGCTTCGCAAGGTATGTTAATTAGTTTGCGATGCGATAAGGTTAGGAAGATGCGATGCGGTGAAAGGGAGGAGCCACATGTCGGCACTGCGCACTAGTGCACATAGTAGATTATATGGTTTAGCATTATGGATAAGATTTAAACTTGCGGGCGAGCGATTGCGATAAGACAAAGAGGTATAGCAAGACCGTTAGATCTGGAAAAGATCTATAGTGGAGATTACAACGCAACCTCACATCGGCAAAATTATAAGCTCTCTATTAAGGTTGTTTGGTAAGTTTGCTGAGATGCGATGTGTTGTGATTGGTTCAAGGTATTGTGGGACCCTCCAACAAGAAATTATGTGTGTATGCAAGAGATTTGGGTCTATGTGTACTCTGGTTTAAAGTAGCGTCGCTTGATCACTAATGTATGTATGTTGTATTTAACTCTGAAGTTGTATTCTGTTGCATGTTAAAATGGATTTTATGTGGGCCACACCCCACATGTCACAAAGAAAAGACCTGAATGCATAACAAAGGACCAAGAGCTCATGCAGAACAACGTTGGGGTAGTGAGTCAAATGAAAAGGCTCGGGTAACAAAAGAAAAGTCTGAACACAACAAGAAAAGGTTCGGGTAAGAAAAAAAAGGACCTAGAGCTTGTGCAGAACAGTGCAATAGCATGGGTCAAGTCGGGAAAAAAGGCGGTCACACATCACAGTTGGAATATAACTGCAGAAACATAAAAGACAAAGGGACAACAAGTAGAAGAGGACAAACACGCAAAAATCTAAGAAGTTGAAAGGGCTGAGTGAAATATTTGAATGTAACTGTAAATGTATTATTTTTTTTATGTTGTTTGTGATGCAAAGGCAAGTCTCCCAGGCAAAGAAAAACTCCATTTGATACTGTAATAATTGTATATATTTGTAACATCTTGAATATGCTAAGTGAGGAGATGAATGGGTGGAAGGCAAGAGTCATTCATGTTCACTTCATATTCCCATATAGAATGCAAACAACCATGAAATGATCTCTATAAATGATGTTATTGTAATATGCATAGAGAGGTTAGAGAGTGGAAGAATGAGAGGGAGAAGATAGAGAGGCTGTGCAGATCCAAAGCTGATATGAAGCATATTTGAAGGTTGGAAGGGAAGCATTGAAGAAGGAGAAAAACAGAGCTGATATCCAAGTAAATCAGCATATGATTTCATTGTAGTGTGAGGGAGTTGGTGCTTCCATATCAAGTTGTAGCTTGATAGATGTCCAGTTGTAGCTGGTTGAGGTAGGATCCTCCTGTGGGTTGTAGCATGCAGAAAGTAGATGGGAGTTGGAGCTTCCTTGCAAGTTTTACCTTGCAGAATTTGTGGTAGTAGCCTCTTGTAGGTTGGAGCCTACAGAAAATCAGATGTGAGAGGGGGTTGGAGCTTGCCTTTGCATCAAAACAATAATAAGATGTGGTTTTATCTCGTTATGGGTTTCCACTTATATCTATTGTATATGTGCTTTATGATTGAGTGTTGATGAGATGATTTAATATGTTTAATTACTTGTTGTCCACACATTATGTTTGTTGATCCATTATGTATTAAGTTTCTTATGAAATGAAGGTGTAAATGAGTTGAATAAAAAGTTTTAAATTTCCATGAAAGTATTAAGGCGTTCACTTATAGGTTTAACTAAGGTTTCATCAACTACTTCCACATTTATTTGTATACGTACTAATTTGAATTAGGCTCTAGGGCGGAAAATAATTTTTGGTATTTTTGAGAAGAACCTTGGTTATTCAGTAGTTCCACTTTCATTTCCAACAATGATGATCTTGACTTCTATCCAATAATGAAAGATAGTTTTATTTTTGGATTCTAAGGATTGGTTTCCTTAATAGGACTTTGAGTATCCTTGGGTTTGGCCATCCTAGGAGCCTCGGAGTACTGTTGTACTATTTCTTTTGACTTATTTTCAACATTTATTTATTTATCTACATTCTCCATTTATGCACTTAGTGTTCATGATTCATTTGTTGTAGGTTAGATTTATTAAATGATTGAAATGAGTTTATTTTTAGGTTATTTAGATAATCAATAGTGTGATTCATCACTAGCATAGCTTAGGAAAGCCATTTTCATTATTGGATTACTTAGACTAGCTTACTAGTTCATTGTTTTAGTAATAAATTTCTGATGAATTTTAGCATGTGTTAATGAAGTTATTTTGAGTTTATTCCACTTCTATTAAAGTATGAAAACATTAAAATTAATTATAAAATTGAACCCATGGCATTTAAACTTGATTAGATTAGTCATTTGTTATATTATCTTACTAGTTCATTGTTATGAAATTTCTATTTTTACTAGTAAATTTCTGTTAAATTTTAGCGCGTGTTGATGAAGCTCTTTTGAGTTGATTTTACTTGAATTGAAGTATGAAAAAATCAAACATAATTAAAAAATTAACCCTGCAACATTTTCACTTGATTAAATTAGGAATTTTGTAGATAAACATGAAAGAAGGCTTGTTGGAAATTTAATGTAGAAAAATAGAGTTTCCTTTAGCGGTCTATTTTCGAGCTCTTCCCTTGCCAAGATTCATTCGAAGTTCAGGGTAAACGTAGATTTATGTTTTATAATAGCTTATGAATACTCTGATACCACTTTGGTTGAGTTGAGTCTTGGTGAGGTCACCATTTAGCTTTTGCATTGCTTGCTTCTTGAATGTTAATTTATGCAGCTATATTAGATTTTCTTTCCCGCAATTTACTTTCAGTAAGGTGTGATTTATTTCATGTAAAAGTAGATTATAGGACTGTAGAAATTTAACCAGTGGATTCAATGTGATATTTTAATGTACTAAAACAAAATATTGAATCACTTATACAAATTTTTAGAAACCAAATACAATTTCATAATCACAAACAAGCAGGAGAAAGAAATCAATTGATCACACAACACAAGATGTCAACATGTATATGGGGAAAGAAATTTCTCAAATTCACACTATTTTTATATTTCATATGGTCAAGATCATGAAACAATACAATGTTATTTCTCCTCTTAAGAAACCTCTACACTCTGTTGACTGTCTCATTCTGATCTAGGCAATATCGGTCCAGTACTTAACCAATTCTCAACCTCTATTTGACCAGTCTTTCTTACGCATTCCTCGAGGAATTTTGTCCCTATTAATTATGAAATTCACAAGAATTGATTGCGCAATTCATCCAAGGCATCTTGATGACCTCATGCATCACCTGTACAATTTTATAATTATACAAATGTTAGTTATATTCCCTTTAACCCCAATCCCAACTGGGTCATCCTTAGAACTGACATGCAACAATTATTTATAGTGAATTATCATTTAAAATATTGATCACTCTTGTGAATTAAATCAGATTTAATTCACTGGACCTATCACTAGCTCATCTCTCTGTTAGAACTAGTTAAATTGATTTTAACTCAATTACTTGAGTTAAATAATTACAACTCACAAATAACTATAACTGGACCCCCTAAGAATAGGAAATTACTTTACATGCCTGCTCTTTGACCCTCAACTCGAATTTCCTAAGATAACTCAGTCTTTCTGACTTAGTTAACTAATCCAAGTTGTCATGTGATAGAATTATAATTTCTCTTCCAATTTAGTTAAGGGAAAATTAAATCAGAAGCCCCCATTGGGTTCCATTTCTTGTTGCCATTTCAACAATCCCTCTAAAAAATAAAGGGATTATCTGCTACCCCAATTTTTCCTTTGTGGAACTCAAATTTTCTTCTTGATAATGCCTTCATCAAGATGTCTATATCCTGCTCCTCCATGGGAATGTACTCTAATGACATAATCCACCTCTGCCCACAATCTTTGAGATGGTGATACCAGATATCAATATGCTTGGACCTGTCATGAAAAACTTTATTAGCCGAGAGTTTTATGTAACTCTAGTTATCGCAATGTATCACCGTTGGATCCATTTGTCAACTAAAAAAGCCAACAAGTATCTTCCTCATCTAGATGGCCTCACATGTTGCCTAACTGGATGCCATGTACTCTACCTCTACTGAACTGAGTACAACTAATCTCTATTTCCTACTGTACCAGGAAAATGTTGTTGATCCTATGCTAAAGATGGCCCTTGATGTGCTCTTCTTATTGGATGGACTCCATGCCTAATCTGCATCGTTAAAGCCTTGAAGCTTCACTCATTCCATCTGTCTATATCATAGTCCATACTCTATAGTGCCTCTGATGTGTCTGAAAACATGCTTTCCTGCCTTCCAAAAGAGCTTGGTAGGATTAACCATTGCTTGACTGAGCTGGTTAACTGCATAGCATATTCCTAGTTGTGTTTTCACCAAATACATGGGTGAACCCAGAAGCTGCTTGTAAATAATATCATCCACTACTGCACCTGAAGTAGCATCCTCCTTCCTCCAGTTTCCTCTTAGAGGAGTCTCCATGAGATTTTTTCCCTCCATGTGGAACTCCTGAGGATCTCGTTGGCATACTTTCCCTAAGATACAAAAAAATCCCCATCTCTTTGCCATATTTCCAATCCCAGGAAATAGTGCAAGAGCCCCATGTCCTTCATCTCAAATTCTCTTGCAATATCCTCTTTGCAAGACTTAATGAGTTGCTCATCACCTGTTAGTATCATATCATTGACATAAATTACAATAATTAAAATCTTACCATCGACCACAATATGATATAGGTTCTCATCCACTTCACTCTTGGTGAAGCCCAACCCGGTGAAATAGTTATCGATCCTAGTGTACCAAGCACGAGGTGCTTGTTTCAGCCCATACATTGCTCTCTTGAGTCTACACACATGTGAATCACTATCTAAGGTCTCAAAACCTTGTGACTGCTCAATGTACACTTCTTCCTCAATAATTCCAATGAAAAATGTTTTCTTTACATCCATTTGATGTGTCTACCATCTCATATGCACTTAGAGTCCACGGATGGATCTCATATATGAGTACATTGCAACTGGGGAAAAATTATCTTCATAGTCAATCCCCTCCACCTAAGATAACCCTCTCGCACAAATCTGGTCTTGTGCTTCTCCACATTCCTATATGTTTCCTGCTTCACCTTGTAGATCCGCCTGGATCCTACAACTGACTTCCCCACTAGTCTTGGGACTACTTCCCATGCACTGTTTCTGATAATGGAGTCATACTCCTCAACCATGGCATCAACCCACACTAGTTGTTACACTTATTCCTCAAAAGAGGATGGTTTTATCTCAATACCTTCATTCATAAGAGCCATGTATCTAGTGTACCTCTCTAGGGACCTTCTCTTCCTGCGTTGTGATGTGGGTGCTCCCACATTATTTGTTGCATCTAGCAATAATTTATAAGTCTCTCTGGTGCGCTTCCTTCCATATTTGGTGGATGGATTTGAATGAGTGGTTTTTACCACTCTCTATTCCTCTGCTTGTGGATTCTCCACATCCTAAGGTTCTTCTTTAGGAGCCAATATCTCCTCAACTGCATGTAGCTCAAGCTCCCTCTCAAGGGTTAATCGCATGGCTTTCTCTACATCTAATTTCACATCTCTTCTTACCATTTTCATCATGTGTGCTAGAAAGTACACCCAATATTTGTGAGTTGTATTAGTGTACCCCACAAATATCCCAACCTCTGATGTTATCTCTAGCTTATTCCTAGATTTTTTGGTTACATGGAAATAAATAGATAAACCAAAAATTTTAAACTACGAGACATCTGGTCTCTTACCTGAAAAATCCTCCTCTGCTGTACTCATGCCATGTATTCGATGAGGAATTTTGTTTTGCAAAAATATTTTTCTATTGCATTCTTCTGCCCACAGATGCAACGGTTGGCCCTGATCATACAACATAGCTCGTGCTGCTCCCACAATAGTTATTTTCTTTCTTTCTGCAACCCCATTTTGCTATGGGTTATGATGTGCAATCAATTTTCTTTGAATTCCTTCTGAGGCACAGAAGTTCTTGAATTTGTTAGAGATATATTCACCACCATTGTCACTCCTCGGAGCCTTCACCTTCTTCTATGTATCTTTCTCAAAAATTTCCTTGAACTATCAAAACTTGGAGAATGTTTGATATTTCTTGTGCATGAAGAAAATCCAACACTTTCTTGAAAAATCATCACGAAAAATCACATAATACCTATTTTTTGATGTGGAAGGTGTCAAGAATGGTTCACACACATCTGAGTGAAATCTCTCAAGGATCACCTTTGCTCAGATTTCCTTATCACGAAAGGTGTCCTTGGTATACTTCCCCAATGTACACCCTTTGCATATATCTCTCTTCACAAGTGCACCCTTTGGAAGTCTTGTAGAAATATTTTGCATGATATTAAAAGCACCATGGTGTAGATGGCCCAATCTCCTATGCCATAACTCATCGATATGTTGGATCTCCACCTTCTCTTCTTGCATGCTCAATGCAGCACAATTTTCTACATTTAGTTTGTAGAGATTCTTAACTTGAACCCCAATATTTTTCATCTATCCCGTGGATTTTTGATGAAGGAATTCCTTTCCTTCACTAAATATCACATCATAGCCACGATCTTCCAACATAGAAACATAAACCAAATTCTTCTTTAAACCAGGAACATACATGACATATTTTAGTGTGAGGAGTTTACCTGAATCTCTCTGGAAGGTAAATGTACCAACACCCATATCGATATGCATCTAGAGATCCTTCTCCTCCAAGCTACTGAATAAATCTTTTTTTTCGTTCATGTGGAATGAAGCTCCACTATACAAGTACCACAGAGAACCCGTCACTGATGACACCATGCATGCGATGAGAGTGAAGTCCAACTCAAACTGTGAAGCCAATGATTCACTAGCTGCTCCTCCTTAGGCCTTCTTGTTGATCTTTTTTTTGTGGAAAATTTGTGGCATAGTGTCCATGTTCATGACAGTGAAAACATTTCACCTTTGACAATTCTCACTTCCTTCCTGTCTTTCCAGACTCTGATTTGGAATGGGATGCCTTCTCTTTTATTTTCTTCACCTTTCCAGCCAAGGCACAATTATCCTCATCATCAGTCTTTGATGAGGATCCATATCTAGTGCTCCACCGAAAATCTTATTGTACCAAGTCAAACCACAATCACTCCCACTTTGGTAGCTACTCCCTTCCATTCATAGAGTCCTAGTAGCTATTTAAGCTCTTGGGAAGGAATATAAGTGCTAGGCTCATCAAATCATCATCGAAAACTAGTATGCCAACACTTCCAAGCTCATCTCGACACTGAGAGAACTTCGTTAAGTATTTTTGGATCGAGTCGCCCTTCTCAATCTTGATATTTCTGAGCTTGTCTTTCAGTGCCATATTCTTGTGGTTGCTTCTATTCTGAAACAAATCTATCAAGGCCTTCCACATCTCATATGGAGTTGCCTTTCCATGGAGATTCGAGACAATATGGTCTTGAACTCCTTCTAACAAGATCCATTTTTCCTTTGCTACATTCTTCTTCCATGCATCAGGAAGTTGAACATCGGTTGTTGTGGGCTGAGGAATATCACTATCAATGAATGCCTTAAGTCTGTTGTCCTCTAGAACTGCCTCCATCCTATCCTTCCATGCTATGTGATTTGAATTTCCCTTGAGTGTACATTCGATTCTTAAGCCATTGAAAGACAAATTGATATAATGTTGGGTCTTGAAGATAAAATCTTAAAATTCAATATACCTATTCAAAACAAACTCTGGTTCTTCTCTTCTATAGTGATTCCTGCTCTGATATCGTGTACAAATTTAACTAATGGATTCAATATGATCTTGTAATGTACTAAAACAAAATACTTAATCACTTCTACAAATTTGTGGAAACCAAATACAGTCGCATAATCACAAACAAGCAAGAGAAAGAAATCAATCGATCGCACAATACAAGATGTATCTAGGGAAAGAAAGTTCTCAAAACCCTGCTATCTGTATATTGCATATGGTCAAGGTCATGAAATAATACGATGTTATTTCTCCCCTTGAGAAACCTCTACACTATGTTGAATGTCTCACTTTGATCTAGGAAAAATCAGTCCAATACTTAACCAATTCTCAGCCTATGTCTGACCAATCTTGCTTACACATTCCTGGAGGAATTTTGGTCCCATTAATTAGAAATTCCAAATAATTGGTTGCGCAATTCATCCAAGGCATGTTGATGACCTCATGCATGACCTGTACACTTTTATAATTATACAACTGATAGTTATATTCCCTTTAACCCCAATCCCAACCGAGCCTTCCTTAGAACTGACATGCAATAGATATTTATAGTGAATTATCAACTAACTGATTGATCACTACTTGTGAATTAAATCAAATTTAACTCACTATACCTATCACTAGCTCATCTCTCAGTTAGAACTAGTTAAACTAATTTTAACTCAATTACTTGAGTTAACTAATTACAACTCAAAAATAACTATAATTGGAGCCCCTAAAAAAACGAAAGTACTCTACATGCCTCCTCATTGACCCTGAACTCAAATTTCCTAAGCTAACTCATTATTTTTGACTTAGTTAACTAATATAAGTTGTCATGTGATGGAATTACAATTTCTCTTCCAATTTAACTAAGAGAAAATTAAATAAAAAGCTCCCATTAAGTGCCATTTTTTGTTACCATTTCAACAAAGAGTGTATCCCTAATGAAAATGAAATTTAATATGTGTGCTTTAAATTTATTCATTAAATAGAATATATTTCCTTTATGTTATTTACTTCTCTGCAAAGTATAATATATTTCATTTACTAAAATTTCCTTTCCAATAAGAAACATTATATTTGCTTTGTTTTCATTTTAGTTCTACAATCTTAGGACTAGCGGCTTGACTAATTCACTATTCAATTGAGCGTTGCATTTCCTTATTTTAACTGCATCATAGGGAGTTAAACTAGGAAGAGGAAGGTGTATAGTACACATATAATAACTCCCCCTCTTATGTTTGTATGAACCCCGAGTTGATAATCAAATTTGAGCCCTCAAGTGTTCCAACATTCTTGTTGTAATACTAAGGGTCATCATGAACCTAGCCCATCCTAAATAGACATTGATTTTTTTGTAAGGTTATAATTCCATTAATTAGAAGAATGAAAAATTACATCATGAAACAAGTAGTCCATGTCAGTCTCTCACTAGGGAGACCTGACCATAACAAAAGTGGAATCCTCCTAATGGAGGTCTAAGATATAAATAAATAAATAAATATATATATATATATATATATATATATATATATATATATATATATATATATATATATATATATATATATAATACAAGAAACACATTATATATGTTGTATTGTCCCCAGATACTCTTGCTACATAAATTTAACCATAAACATGTGGAACATCAACATAAACTGCAGTCCACACACCACCTAGGTACTTGGTGAGAGGAAACTTGTCACTTAACTCATGTGGGGATGACGCCTCAGTTCCTCATGCACATGCCAAATAGGACTATGGATTTCCAATCCCCCCTCTCTATTAAGATTTTCACCACATCTAGGGATAAATAGACATTGATTTGAACAAAAAAACAAAAATGAATTAATACAAACTAGTAGTGATTTCAATATAAAAAACATATTAATAGATACCAATAGTGATTTCAGCTCCAAATGAAACAAAAGAAGTCACCATTGCAACACTAATACTAAGACTAAGACACCACAATCTAATGGATAAATTTACTAATACTTGAAACACCACAAGCTTAGGTGGCTATTCCCTTTAAAAACTGAAATCCAATTTTCATGATTCTCATACACAATGTGTAAAGTTCACGATGACTAACAAAATTACATACCAAAACTTTTACATGAATGTATAAGGAAAATATCCTTTTATTCTATAGTTTTCCATTATAGTAGTGTAACTCTTGTCTTGAATTTATTTGATTCATCTTTAAATTCACATAGTTTACATTCAAAATTGGCCTTTAAATTTATTTTTCACATTGAAATAAATGCACACAAGCATTTCTTAAATGCTCATCAAGGCCATAACATTTTGAAGATTCAAATTCTATATTCAATTATAAGTAAGACCCTTTGACCTTGTGCCATGAATCCACTTCTACACTCTATTGTGCTTGAAATAGAATTGTGCTTATTTCCATAATTAAAGAAAATGTATGCTGGCAAGAGCTAAAAATTGAAAACCTAAGGAAAAGTAGGCATGCCCAAGACATGTAATTTGAAATAGAAGCACTTGTAAATATCCCACACTAATTATTGATCTCAAATGCATGCAATATATCTTTCTTATCCATGTTTGAGATTGAATGCATGTGTTTATATGTGAGTTAACGTACCTTATAATTAAATTGTATTCAATTTATTATTTTTTTTATGAATGTCATTACTAAAAAAAACATGCACTATATATGATATAGGGTATAGAGTATCAAACTCACTTCATTAAACCATAAACTTGAAATCCACTAAAAAGACTCACTTGAGCATGCATAGTCAAATATAATTCTTGGCTAATAAATTAGATGTACAAAATTGCAATTAATAGACCTTTCTGGTATGATTTCATATATGGACCCAAAAAACCATGGTTGCGGTTTAAATAAGGGTCCCTTCTACCATAGTAGTATTTTAAATAGGGGCATCCTCAACCATGGAAGGAATCTAAATAGGGGGTTACCAAGATAATAGGTTCACAATGAAGATTTTCCAAGTGTGTAGATCCATGGAGTGAGAAAAATAATTGGTTGAGAGGCATGCCAAATATCTTGAGGGCAACAGAAGTGTATGAATTTTTTTACTTCAGATAGTTCAATTTTCAAAATCACGATATATATAATTCCATTGTTTATACAATGATGTTGGGGACATGAAATTAATACGTTTTTGGAAGGGGTTTATATAAATCCTGATTTGGTTGCAAGAGAAACAAAATTTCCATGCAAATGGGCATTAACACTTAGCTCCAAGAAAACACCCAAACTAAAAAATATTGAGACAACCAATAAAATTTGTGGAGCGAAGTTATATGTTCTTAGGAATGGTTTGAAATGCATGATTTTCCATTGGGACTATACAAAACCTTGATCCAATTTGTCCTTGTGACCATTACGAATCATCACAAGTAGGATATATTGCATGAGGTTGGTCATACCTTGGGTTGAGGATAGGGCCATGGATGTACCTATTTGCTAAGATATTCTATTTTTCCTTATATTCTCCTTATCCACTAGAGAAAATTAGTTATCTATATTAACCCAAACCTTTTCAAACAAAGGATATTAAAACTTGCATTGGGATATCTAGAATGAACAAAAGAATGAGGAATTCCTTGAAAAATCTCTAGATAACAATGTGAAAACTATATGAAATTCCAATGATTTAGGCACCCCTCAATGAGTTCTTGTTATCACAAATTTAAAATAAGTACATGAAAAATCTCTATAGAACATAATGAAAGGCATGAAAATTTCAATGATTTATTCACCCCTAAAAAATTTGTTGCTTCCATGACCTTAAAAGTTGTTGAAAATGAAGCTTGGGAGAAATAATTATGGACAATTATATGGAACAAAGTATTGATGCATGTTCCATTTTTCTAGAGACCCTCTTTGATAGAATTATTCCTTCACAGTTTGATCCGTAAATAATAGGCCTATGGAAAAACTTATTCCACAACACAAATCATCTACAAAAGTATGCTTTATCTTTCTTTGAGTCTTATACAAAGAACTCTATCTACAAAAATGCCACTACCATCTACTCCATTCTCTATAAAAGGATCTATATATTATTCTTCTTACAATGGATGTAAGGTTTGTTCTTGGGGTTTACCTTCTAGAACAAATCTTGAATTCACTGGCTTTTCAACAACTTGCATTGAGAAAAAAAATTGTAGTATATATTGCCATATAAAACATCTTTTGTCATAGAAGCATTTATTGAAAACAACTTCTATGACAAAAAAATCCATAGCAGTAGATTTAGTGGTAGAATTTTGTTTGAAAACAACTTTTGTGAAATAATGAAATATTTTTCACTCCAACTCTTATAAGAAAAATAAATACTTTGCTACAAAAGGGATGCTACACCTCAAGAATTCACACACAAGTTGTTTATCATACCAAGGAAACCACATAATCGATGGTAGATATAATCACCACTTAGCTACGTGAAAAATGAACATAAGGGATGCAAATTTAAAATAATTTACCAAAAAGTGAAATCCTCACTTTGAAACATAGAATGAGTCACCCAATCACAAGATAACACTCCAACTAACTTCTAAGTTGACCAATAGTAAATAAAAAATTAAATGAATCAATTTAAACACTTATCCATAGAGAAAATCTCTCGGTGATGGATTTAGAACCTCAACAAGGTGGAAAAACACCCCATAGTTGGATTTAAACTCTCATCTCTAAGTAAAATATTGTCAGTGATGGATTTTAGACACCCAACAACTCTCAAAATTCCCAAGGATAGATTTAGACATTCAACGACTCTAGAAAATTCCTAGCAACATACTTATAATTACATAGGAAAAAAAACATACAGGGTGAATATCGACTCTCATTGACATGGAGAAGCATATGGGGATGAGTACAATTAGCTATGTAGCAAGTAAAATTCCCAAACAACAAAATACATGCCTAGTGAGAGAGAATGTCTCTATGGGTTTTGTGTGTTTCATACAACTAGCATAGGGCCTGTTGGTGAGATATAAATACCAAGGTAAGAGAAAAGTGTTTTAGGAGAAATTTATGTCTATTTAAGAAAGAAATAAAATGTTAAACCACTAATTAAAATGATAAAAATGATCAATATGCCTAAAAAATACTTAAAATATATAAATAATAAAGTGTTGGCTTAAGCAAGTGGGAAAGCATCTCAGAGATTTGTTGAACATTCAAGGAAAGTGGACAACATCCCAAACAATTGCAACATGACCTAGGTAGTAGGAAAATATCTCAAAGACTTAGAATATGTTCCAAAAATGTTTAAAAACACTCAGGAAATAAAATTTTATATCAATGTAATGCAACACTTGTCAAAGGAAGGATATATGGCTTTGAGGAAGGAGAAATTCAAACAATAGAAAAATTTGACTAGGTTGTGAAATATCAACTAGATGAAGACTCGAGGTGCCCAAGTAATCAATTGATGGTCCAAGTAATGAGAAAATGTTTTAGAATTAATGTTAAAAATGCCAAGGGGAGAGAAAAAGAACACTGAATAGCTAGTGAGAGATGAGACGAATTCTCAAAATGGATACTCTACTAAATAATTGCAACAATCAATTCCTATTAACCATTGATCCCATAAGTGAGAGTGAACTGGGTAATGGTTATTCTAGAGCCATTAATGTAAATCACTAGCACTCATAAATAAATTATCACATCAAAAAATAATCATGCATCAAATTAACATGAAAAAGAGTTGCATCAACACATTTGAAACATTATCATAATAATAAACACTTCAATAAATAATAATGAACAAATGAATTTTTACCTTGGAAACGCCAATGGTAAAACCATATTTGAATGGGGCTCAAAATTTACATTTTAGTAATATATATAGTACAATTTTTTCATTAATATAAGTCCATATTTCTCTCCTTGTAAAGAATATCCATTGGGAATGTGATTTAAGGAGGAAATAAGGAGAGATGGGAGGTAATTCTCACATTGTTTTTTTTTGTTTTATCCAACTTAACATAAGCATCAGTTTACAATGTTTAGAAATATTTATTATTTACTAAATTAACTTTTTTGTATTGAATATTACACTCATTCATTTGGTTTGATCCATTTTGGATCACATCTCCACATTGAGAGGCTTCTTGGTCTCCAAATTCTCAAGGAAATCAATATGGATCAATGTGCCTCCAATCGTCTCCTCTAGAACATGGATTTTTAATCTTGATCCTAGAAATAGATATAAATTTAGCTTTAGCTCTAGCTCTATATCGTGGAAGCTCTGGATACTAGTTTTGGCTCTTGTCTATGGTTCTAGCTCACTATTTCCCAAAATATAGAAGTATGTTCATTAACTTCAACTCTGAGTAATCACTAGATCTGAAATTTTAACTCAACATTCATTCCCATCTCCATATCTATATTGTAGATACTCCATATTTTTAGCCATGAGGTCAATTCAAATGATGTTCTTCATATTTAGGGTGACCCCACATGTTTTCATTACATAAAAACTCCTTAACAGAGGTTTTTTTGCATTTATTTACTCAGAATAATTAATTCCTAGCATGGAAAAAGTTATGTGTGGTCATGTCAATTGAATGATCATATTTCATACCCTTCGTTTTTTGTTTATTGGTGCAATGGTGTAATAAAATCCAATCTTGTAAATTTTACTTAATATCATAAGCCTCATGGCCAACACATTCTTCCTGCATGGATTGTGAATATTTGTAAGACTATTCTATGGTTGTTTGTAATTCATGTTTGCTTTCATATGTGCTAAAGTAGTTGAACTATTTCAGTTATTTTAGTACTTATTATATTGAGGATGTGTTGTAATGGTTTTTATAATTTTTGCATCCTTGTGGACTATTCCTCTGGATGTTAGAAAAATCTATCTTGTTTATAATGGTTGCAATGACCGTTGCACCTTACTGACTATTCCGTTGGATGTTAGACAAATATTTGTGTGCGTGTGTGTCTGTGTCTACTAGGGTGGTACTATTATCTCTCTCCTAGAGGATCACTTTCCTTTCCCTCCGCAGTAGAATAATATTGACACACATACTACCCAACACTCACCAGACATACTCACTTGTTGATATGATATTACTTGTGCATAACTCTCTTGTGTTGAACCTTGTAGCCAGGGAAAACCTATAAGAATACATGGCAGTCAGGTTGATATTCTAGATGGGGCTCCTATTCCAAACGATGTGAGGTCTAAGTGGGACTTCACATCGGGGAGAGCCCCTTGGTTGATGGATTTCCAGTACCATCAACATAATCATATTTATTTTAATGAGAAATTTTATTTGAAGAGTTGTCTTCTTGCAAAACAAGAGATGATACAGGATGAAAGGATACTCAATGATCTGAATGTTTTCTTTCTTATTATGGACAACCTCACTACCTTGTGTCAATTAGGAAGTGAAATCATATGATGAAGAACTTGAAGATCATGGAGTTTCTTCATCGCATGTAGATGCATTGCAAATGGGAGAACACAAGGGATAGTGAGATGAAGAGGAAGTTTCAATAAGAACGTTTTCTTCGTTGGATCATATTCAAAATCTAATTCTATCAAATCAACATCTTTCGAAGGGACCAAAGTATCAGTTGGTGCACTTGCGCATACATCATCCCATACAATAATGGAGTCAGAATCATCAGGATGATGGTTCTCCAAGACTTCATATTGATCAGGAAAATTGATTATATTTGATTCATCACCGATATTCTTATATTCATTATCAACCAAGAGTGAAGTAACACCACCTTTACACAGAGGACTCTGAAAAAGAGAAGCAAGATCGAAATAATCCTCACCTTCTTGATCATCTACTTGTGAAATGTGACTACCTTGCACCTATTCACTGCTTAGATTTTGAATAGATTAGTTGGGTAGATTGATGGGTAAGGGGTCATGAGAAAGAGATGGTAGAGGATGAAAAGTATCTAAATTAGGTTTAAGATTTAAATTATAAGCAGTATTATCATATTGTGGAATGGAGAAATTAGTATTTACTTTAGGCCTCATGAACCATTCTAGAATTTCCTCCATGGGATCTGAATCATGAAAAGAAGGAGGGGGATGATAAGATGGATTAGGAATTTGATTTTAAAATCTCCCAACTTTATTATCATCGCAAGGGAGCACCCACATCAGAACTGAAAAAGGAGGAGGACAAGTAACAAAAGGAATAACAGGTTCCTCCTCTAAAATTAGCGGTGTCTCATGATTTACAAGAGTTGGGGAAGTGGAAACATAAGGTGGTTTGGATTCACCGTGAAAATATATTTGAACCAAATGCTCAAAATTGTGATTAAATAAATCCCATTTTTTGTCTTCTCCCAGAAATTCATAGAAATGGTGAAGGAATCGATCAGAGAAATCCTCAACTGATGCGTTAGGCCTCATTCTTAGTTGATTTATTCTTTAATAAACATCTCGATAATCATACCTATCGAAGTCTTAATAAATAACCTTGATTAAATGACGAAAATAATGGATAGAAGAATATGGTAAGGTATGACACCATCGATTGGCATGACCTTCAAGGGTGAGGAAGAAAGAAACACAAGAAAAATATTCATCATTGATTTCGTAATATTCACAAAATTTAAGAAAATTATAAATGTGCTCCATTATGGATGTTCCAACCTAGCCATCAAACTTCAACTGAGACAAGTGATGAAGAGTCTCATCGGGGATTAGATTTTTACCAGATGATAGGTTATAAAAACACCTCGGGAGTATGATTTAAGGATGATACATTTAAGATAAGAGATTCAGAACAGACTCAATAGACATAACTTTTCATCTGACCCTCCTTCTAGCATCAATTTGTTGATGGTTCTAGAAATCCATCAACCAAGGGGTTCTCCCTGATTTGAAGTCCCAATTAGACTTCACACCGTTTGGAGTAGGAACCACATTCGGAGTATCGGCCTAGCTTCCATGTATTGTTGTAGATTTTCCATGGCTACAAAATTTATCTCAAGAGATTAATACTAAAGTATCTTCAAATTAACAAGTGAGTATGCCTTGTGAAATGTTCAGCTGCGGAAAGTGTCCAGGTCCTTCTCCCGAAAGGAGGGAAAAAATTGGGCCCTTTTAATACAAGTAATAGTACTAATCTAGAAAATTCACACGGGAACATACATAAGAATGAATCGTTGATCAACTAATGAAATAGTTCACAAGGAAGCAACAATTGTTAAAGTAAATACAAGACACCTTTAACAAGATAAGTACCAAATCCACAAAAATAGTTCAATTTCCTTATACAGATGCAAGCAACATACATCGAAAACATTCAAAGAACAATCTTACAATAATCACAACATATGCATGAAATTTTGTTGGCTCAACGAGCTTCTGAATTAAGTAAAAGTTCCAATATACATCAAGACAATGAAACACCACTAGCCCCAATAGTGGAGTATTAGAGAAGACACTTTCTCCTCCAAAAAAATTATATTCCTCTCTAATTCCTGGCAGGAGAAGCCAAGGCGAAAAAATCCTTTACATGATTAATGATGGTGTATATATAAAAAATGGGGTGATCATTCACATCCCTTGTGACTCTTGGACTACCCTCGCGACTGTTTGACTTCTCAATGAACTTTCAACTTCCTACATGACTTTTCATATTACATGGTTGACTCTTGGACTTCCACTTTACATTACACATCTTTGATATTGAATTTACATAATCCACCAATGATATGGTAAATAATGGCTCGTGACAATACATGACATGACACTGATGACATGGACTGCATGATGATGTAGCAGTGCCAAGTTTTCCTTCTTGTTTCTTCTTTATTTCTATCTTCAATAATAGGTGTATCCAATAGTTCATATTCATGAGAGATATGCTTTTGTATTCATAACCACCTTCCAAAGGGTTATGAATCAGATGGATTTTTCATGTGGTTTTTACCTTTGGTCTTCTATTGTAATCCAGTGTTCCTTCGTCTTCTTTCCTGATGTTCATCTTACTTCCTCAACTCCTTAAGTGTCTTCTAGCATGGTATCCTTATCCATATCCTTATCATCATATTTTCATGACATAAGATAATACCTACAACTTAAAACCACTCATGACAATATGACATCAGTCCGATAAACCTCTAACCTACGATGATTCCTGAAATCATTTCTTAGGGATGGAATTGGTGACCAATTGAGTGATTGACTTAGTGATTGCACAGTTCCAAATGCCCTGGTCATGGATTGAGGCTTGAGACTATGCAATGCACAGTTCAAGATGGACATAGTCAAGGGATTGCACAATTGAGCGACTCAAGGACTCAAGCTGGAGGCTTGAGCCTTGAGACTGCATAATATGCAGTTTTGGAGGCTTGGGTAGAGGGACTGTGCAGTTGAGGGACTCGAGGGATCAATATGGAGGCTTGAGGATTGATATTGTGCAGTGCATAGTTCTAAGGGCCTGGGATAAGTGATTACATAGCTGAGGGACTTAGAAGTTCAAGCTTGAGGCTTGAATTTTTCCAATGTGTAGTTCATATAGGAGAACATGATGGGATATTATGCAGTTGAGGGGTTCAAGGGCTCAAGGTTGAGGCTTGAGGCTTGAAGTTGCCCAATGTGTAGTTCTAGAGGGAGAACAGTATCAAGGAGTGCGGAGTTGCGTAGGTGTCAGGCTGGAAGCTTGAAGCTATATAGTTAAGGTTGGCAGGGAGGCAAAAATTATGCAACTTTGGAGCTCAGGGGTCATGAAACAAGCCAAAAATCCACTTTACACGATAAGTGACACTTCAGATGCCGAAAGATGACATTTTATATATAGAGAGAAAAGTGTGAACGACACTTGTCATATGCAAACGATAGTGAAAAACACATGCCAAAGCCAAGGTAACATGAAAATGACAGTAATTGGGATGAAAGAAAGTGAAGGAAACAATAAAAAACCTGAAAGTGACACTTGCAGAAGTGATGGTGCGTAAAAGCAAAAGTTCAAGAAACTCACTGAAATAAGAGTACAATCACAAAAAAAAATGAGAGAATATCAATAAAAGTGCATAATAACTATTAACATGGTTTGATCATTGCACATGCATTGTCTCGATGGATGGTGCTATGCCTGTACAAGCTTGTGTAAAAGAGTGAGCTCATCAACTTGTTGCTTATTGAGCATGTGTGAGTACGTGAATTTGAATCTTGTAACCCAAGAGGGGGCTCAAATAATTTACAAGGCATCAACCAACCAAGAAGTGACTATGGAATGACCAATCGCGAGAACCCTAGTAGACTCTAAAATTCAAGTGTAGGAAACATTTTGGTGGGTGTTTGTCGCAACAACAATAGATGTGTAGCAAAAAAGGCTTAATTTGACTTTGCCTTGGTCAAATTGAGAAAATTAAAATTTCCACATCATAAAAAAACTTAGAGGTAGTTAACTAAGATGAAATGGATCTTATCACTCAATTAGCTCAATAAATTCGAGTTAGAGTGCTTGGATTCAGTTAAGTATGTGTGATTGCAAATTTGTAGCAATTAAGGTAAGTTATTTCCATTTTTATTCATTTAAACTAGTTCTAACAATTAATGGGATTAGCGGAAGGTTATTTGTGCAATGGGACAATGGTCTAACTCACTGATCATCCAGTTAATTGATCGACTAGCTAAAAATAGCTAGTGCATGCAAGTAATTCAAGTTCCTCAACTATGGTGGAGATTCCAATGCAATGTAACAAGGATTTGTAAGATAACTATCAACATGGTTTGATCATCACATATGCACAGTCTTAATGGATGATGTTATGCATGTACAAGCTTGTGTAAAAGAGTGCACTCATGAACTTTTTGCAGATTGAGCATGTGCGAACAGGTGACTTCGACTCTTGTAACCCAAGAGGGATCTCAAAGACTTTACAAGGCATAAACCAAAGAAGAAGTTACTATAGAATGACTGATCATGAGATCCCCAGTGGGCTCTAAAATTCAAGTGTAGGAAAAATTTTGGAGGGTGTTTGTGGTAGTGAAAATAGAAGTGTAGCAAGAAAGTCTCAACTTGACTTTTCCTTGGTCAAATTGAGAAAATTTGAATTTTCACATCAGAAAACAACTTGGAGGCATTTAAATAATATTACATGGCTCTTGTCACTCAATTAATTCAGTAAATTTAATGTAGAGGGCTTGGAGTTCAGTTAAGCACATTGTGATTGTAAATTTGTAGAAATTAAGATAAGCTATTTCTAGTTGTATTCAGTTAAACTAGTTCTAACAATTAATGGATTAGTGGAAGTTTAGTTGTGCAATGGGACAATAGTCTAACTCAGTGATCATCAAGTCAACTGATCAATCAACTCAAAATATCTAGTGCATGTAGGGAATTCAAGTTTCTCAACTGTGGTAGAGATTTCAAGGCAATGTACAAGAAGTTGTAAACTAGTTTGAGTATACATGTGTTTCATGCAGTCAAATGATCAATCCTTGGGAATTCCATGATCAATTGGAAGAAAATTCCTAAAAATTAGGGGCTAATTCCTTAGGATTTGCGTAAGGAAATAGGGGTTCAAGAAGAGGCAGAAATTGACTTAGTCTAGGTCAGAGCTTCTCATTAAGTAGAGAGATAGGTTATTCACTTGTAGGTTGTTCTCAGAGTGGGAAAGCAGTTTTAATACATTCTATATTAATTTGATTAATGCAAAGAGTTTTTAGGGGTTTTTCCCAATTGGTTTCCCATAGAAAAGTATTATGCATGTGTGGTTTTTATTATTGCATGTTTGTAATGTTGTTTTAAATTGTGAATTAAATTCCGTATTTGTGATTCTATCACCATATTTATACATGGCATAAGAGTTGGATTCACATTAGAATAGGAATTCGAAATTTGTTCCTCAGGAGGTTCGTATTTGCAACTTCAGTGTAGCATGATCTCTTCATAGTTGGGAAAATGACCCCCAATGAGATGTGATTAGATTGTGCCTTGGAAGGTAGCTAAAAATTAATTTCATTGAAGTATCACTTGGAGGCGATGATTGAATAAAACATATTTTTAGAATATGTCAAGATAGACATTCCAAAACCCGGATCAATTGATGTATAGAACCTGGTCTAATGGAAGAAAGATGTAGCCAAGGTGAGGAGAATTATCTTGGATGGAGTGCAAGACCACACTATCTCAAATCTCTATGGGAAATACAATCCTTTCTCAATGTGGAAGGCACTAATAGAGATATTCAAGAACAATAGTGACCATAGAAAACTAGCCCTCTAAGAAAAAAATTGAAATATCGAGATGCAAAATAATGACACTATTTTGCATTATCTCACCAAATTTACAAAATTTTAGGATGAGCTTGGAGGGGTTGGCGTGATAATTGCATAAGATGACTTGGTGAGCCTAACTCTCCTAGATTTTCCAAAATATTGGCACAACTACCAGGACTCTATGAATGGAACGGAAAATTTATCAAATTGGGAAAGGTTGTGGTCTGAATTGGTATAATGAATAAATCATGTGAAATATCAAATATGAAGTAACATCCACAAAAGTCGAAGAGGACTTTGATCTAGTTTTAAAATGATTTAAAGTTAAGGAAAATAAGTCCCAAGGAGAGGATGAATCCAGCCAAGGGGGAAATAAGAAGGACTTATACAAAATAAAATGCTTCAATTGTTATGAATTTGATTACTACACAACAAAGTGTCCGCACAAAAGTATAGCAAGAAGGAGCCTACACTAGGAGCAGCAGGTGAAGCATTGGCTCGACAGTTCCAGTTAAACTTCACCTAATCGCATGCATGGCTAACATTTTGATGGGGATTTTGTGGTACTTGGATTCTTGTGCCTCATTCCACATGATAGGGTGTATAGAGTTTTTCAACGGCCCGAAGGAGAAATATCTCCATATGGATAATGAATTTGGGGATGAAAGAAGGTACAATGCTACCGAGATTGGTACAGTAACCTTTAAAAAGGAGTCAGGATTCCCTCTTCACCTCAAATATGTTATGTTTGTATTAGGCCCGAAGAAGAACAACATCTTAGTAGCATTTTTCGAATACCATGGCTATGATGTGATCTTTAGTACGGGGAAAGCCTTTCTGAAACACATAGATACCTGGAAAGAGAAGCATATTGCAGTCAGAGTGAGAATCCTCTACAAGCTAGAGGTATATTTTTCCATGCATGCATTTATACCTCTAGGAGTGAGGTGGGGTGATGTAGATCCTCAGTCCAAGAGTTGCATAAATTTGGGTAGGATCCATGAGGTGTTCTCCTCATGGATCATTATTTTGCTACAGGGGCCCACAATATTTAGTAGCAGAAAGATCAGTGTCAATCATATACTTAGGAGTGTGGATAAGTGTTGACAATAAAGCAGGGCGATGAGTAGCAGAGTCAACAAAAACACAATTTTCCCAGTAGATAGGTGAAAATAAAATGGATTTAGTTTTTTTTTATGCTTCTCAATTGCAGTTGTGGAAGTAGCAACAACAATATTGAGAGGTGTTTCTACAGTAAATTCCACAGGTGTAGGATAGGTGTTACACATCAATTTTTCATTCTATCTGCACTCCTCATTCTTGATCCTGGAGACCCCCTAACAGTGACCCCTATCTCTATTTTTTATCATGAAAATATTCCTTCATGTCCTTTTTAGCATAATGAATAAACCCTATGTTGATCATTTCTAATGAATAAACCCTATGTTGATCATTTCTGAAGAAGATCCTTGAAAACCTAATTATTTGGAGCAACGTGCCCTCTCCATGTATTTCTCGCGTCGATGGCCTCTTTTTGGTCTAGGGCTGCATCAATCAGCATTGGAATGAGGATCATACTTGCGTTGATCCTATTCTGGAAAGTTTTTTAAAAATGGAAGTGAAGCTTCGAGATCTGGAAGTTTCATGGCGAAGAGATGGTTGTTTGTTCTTGAGGATAGAGCCAAGCTTCTCCCTTTGGGCTCTTTGTTCCTGAGGATAGAGCCGAACTTCTCCCTTTGGGCTCTTTGTTCCTACAAAAGTGGAACCACCCAAAAGGATAACTCATTTCCCCACCTAAAGTGGATCCATGCTCCCTCCTCCTTTGCTATATAATGGAAAATTTCCCATAGCTCTGGTAGTTAGAACAAAGAGAACAACAGAGAGATATTTTGTTGCCATAGGTATCGAGCGAGATTTGAGACCTTTTTCTCTCCATATCAAGTTGAAAGAGCACTTTGGAGACGTGCCCAGATCAAGACCTATCGAAGGAGAGTTGCGACATTAAGGCACACGTTGTAACTCCCCCTCTCTATTTTAATATAATACAATTGGTTTGTGCTTTCCATTCATGTCTTTAAGGTGTGATTGGAATCTTAGTTTTCCTTGATTAGCTAATTTGGTTGTATATGAAAAATATATGTTATGCTTTCACGTTTGTTGTTGTTTGATCCCTTATGCAGGTAACTGAGTGCCGATGATGATGAAGATCTGACCACAGAACACAAAGGACCAAAGGATTCAAACGAGAATTAGTATTAGATTGAGGTAGATGATCTATTCATGATCTACATGCATTTACAATCTTGGAAAGTAGGTTTCTAATTGTTCCCTGTTGTTACTAGACCCATCCTAGTGCTAGAGGGATCGTTTTTGTCCATAGAGAGGATTTTCCAGCATCACAAATTTGCGACTCCATTAGGAGTGCTAGTCTTTTAGTTTCCTATTTTCTATTTTTTTATTTCTTGTCTTGTCTTCGATTTTCATCGAGTGTCCATCTCCTTGTCTTTGTAGCTCCTGTAATTTCTTACAAACTTTTATCTCTCCGCTGAAGTGATAAGCCTAGTGTTAGTTTAGAAACCCCTTTTATTTTTTAATGTTCTCCTTGATCGACACTAGTATTGCTCTGACAATCACGTCGATCAGCGCGGTATGTGTTTTACATAATCGCACTTTCACCCTTCCAGCGCAGGTTGTGGCCTAACAGTTGCGCCGATTCCTATGTGTGATTTTTTATAGGGTTTCCTTCATTTGGTTAGCTAGTGAGTATTATCCTTCTGAGTGTTATTGCTTATTTGAGTAGCTCTGTTTCTTCTCTATTCAATGACATTTATGGTTCGGGTTTTTCACCTTTGGTTGTCTCTTTTGTGAAGCTATTGTATCCTTGTCTTCCTACGTTTTCTACGTGAAAGGAAGAAAATTGTAAAATATTTATTTCGTTTTAAAATTCTACACTTGAGGAGAAAATTCAATGTTGTTTTATGCATTTGTTTTTCTTTTGCGTTGATTGTGTGAGATTCTCTCTCCCTCATTAACGTAGGATTCATCGAAATGAATGGTTCTTTTCTCATTTAGCTGCATTTTAGGGATTCATATGACATCGGTAGGAATTTGAAACCAAGACATAATTCAAGATCAACCTTAAAATTTATTCAATCAATCTAAGGAGAATTTGGAACCTAACAAATTATATTCAGAGGTCTGGGTTAAGCGTAGGAGTTGTCGCTAACAGTATGCGTTACAACCAGGGGGTGATATCTCGTCCCGCATATGGAAGTATATTGATGTATGAAATTATATTTTGGGACGCTCTCATCGAATGGTTATGCATCAGACAACACTACTACGGATTTTGGACTCACACGTACCGTCACGTATATTTTGGGAGACACCACTAGGCTTCAAACTTGCCATAGGTAACTGATTTGGCCACCTTATAGACATGATACATCGAACACAACATTTAGGGAGATTGGTTGTCATACTTTAATTCCTTAGCCATTTCTCTTTCATTTTATCACCAAGGTGTATATTGTAGTTCACGACTACTTGGTAATCCTTTTTGCCTAACTTACCCATTTTTTATTTATTTCATTTTTTCTAAAATTAATTGCCCACGATCACATGGCTTACCTATTAGAATATTTTTGGGCCTCATCATGAGTAACTCCTTATAAAGATATTGTTTAAAGCCTTGAATTAATAATCTTTCTCCTCTTCTATTTTTTGATATAGGATCATCGTGGCTGAACCACCAAGTTCAGTTTCCTCTCCATCCACTCCTTTCGAAGGGACATTGTCACCTATCTCTTCCCATTCTCCACCTTTGACTGGGACTCAAACTGATGAGTTCTCTCTCGTTCTGCATATTCAACCTCTTGCCTCTTGACCTCATCCTGATGTGCCAGTAGGCTACGTTGCATATCCTCCAAATCCATTATTTTATCCCATTGAAATCTCCCCTCAACAACCGTATAGTCCATACGATACACCTAGTGTACCGTTTGTGAATTCACTGCGTCCATCTCATGGCACTTCCCGTCAGTTATTCCTGATGGCTTATGAGGGAGAAGTTTCATCCCCCCTGGAGGTTTCAAGCAACAATAATGGTATAGATGAGACTATATATGAGGGACCCCAATTCCCTCCCGAGGGTTTTCCCTATGTGACAACTCAGCCTTCCTCCCAGCCATATATTTCGCAGAATTACACCTTGTTGGGACACCTAATCTCGAGTATGTCAAGTGGTACACCTTTGTATTACAATACAATTTGGCAGAATTCTGGAGTATCTTCCCCTGGTCCAAGTGTTTCCAACGTAACGGTTTCCATCCTTGCTCGAACTATAATCATGCCTACTTCAACAAAGCCAACTGTTTGCGCAGGTGTTTTAGTGCTTCCTGTCAGTGTTTTGATTCAACAAGAATATCCTAGTGAAAGTTATGCACCTACACTAGGATGGATACTCGGGATATTTTTAGGTGGATGTCTATTTATAGATGCATGATAAAATTCTATTTATAGACGAGGTCTATTTATAGATGTATGTGCAAGTTCTATTTATGGATTACATGGCTATTTATAGATGCATGTTGACTATTATTATCGCTTAATACTAGTTGGACAATAAACAATAATCTATTCTCAATGAGCACTTGGAAATAATTAACTGAACTGGAAAATCAGTTAGCTAGAGGAATTTCGAGTTGAGTGGTTTATTGGTGGGACATGAAAGTGGAATTGATTGTAACTGAGTGATTCAAAGTTGTAACAGAGTTGGAAGTGCAATCATGAAAGTTGTAAAGTAGTTTAACTTAGCTAAGTGAGTTAAACTTAGTTGTGCTAGTTGTAACTAAAGATACACTAGCGAGAGATCAAGTGAATTGATTATTAATTAATTCACAATCGATGTTCTCACATGCAACTGAATATTTACTACTATTAACTACATGCATGTCAGATCCAGTGGATACCCAGTTGAGATGTAGGTGAAAGAGACATTTTACTATCAATTGTGACATTATCGGTTGCACATATTCAAACACACATAGATTGGATCTGCCCATGAGGATTGCGCAGTCAAGGCAAGCAAGATTCCATTCATTCATGGATTTCTATCATCTTGTATTGCGTAGTGGAGATAGACTGTTTAGAGACAGTAATTTGGCTAAGGAACTTGCCAATTTTTGTATGACAATGTGAGACAACTAGCTATTGTACTTAGAGCTCTTGGATTGGAGCTTTGTATGTAATTGTTTCATGATCCATGATATATTACATAATAGAATATAGTGGGGTTTTCAGCTATATTCTTTCCCCGGTTAAATTATATGTGTTATGTGTGATTGATATTTCTTCATGATATTGTGATTGGTGATTGTGTTTCAAATTGCGCAAAGATTTTGTAGAATCGATTATGTATTTAACAGTACCATATTATTTTTAGATCAGGAGAATCCATGCAATACATATTTTGTATTAAATTTATACATGGTATTAAAGCAAAGGAAATTATGATTTTGAAGCAGGAGCTGAGTTTGTTGGTGGAAAGATTTCAAATTTGCAGAAAGAATTTCTTGGCGCTACAGTTGATTCAAGATCGAAATGGCTTTCAATGGCTTGAGGTTAGAGTATGCACTCGAGGGAAGCTCGAACTACATTACTTGGAAGGATAGGATGGAGGCAGTACTCGAATACAATGGCTTGAAGGAATTCATTGAAAAATATGTTCCTAAGCCAGATGCTCCAGATGCTGCTAATCTTGATGCATGATGAAAGAAAGTGGCAAAGGCGAGGAGGATTCTGTTGGAGGGAGTACAAGACCACATTGTCTCAAGCGTCAATGGGAAAGCCACACCATATGCTATGTGGAAGGCTTTGAAGGATCTATTCCAAAGCAGTAGCGACCATAGTAAATTGGCACTCAAAGATAAACTGAGAAAGATCAAGATGGAAAAGGGAGACAACATTCCAAAGTATCTCACAAAGTTTGTCCAATGTCGGGATGAAATAGGGAGTGTGTGAATAAATGTTGTTGATGATGATTTGGTGAGCTTGGCTCTCTTGGGACTTCCTAAGAGTTGGCACAATTATGAATACTCTGTCAAGGGATGGGAAAAATTTTCGAATTGGGAATGACTTTGGTTGGATCTGGTGCAGGAGGAGTTCAGGCGGAGCACCTGAGATGGATCTTCATCAAAGCATGATGATGAAGAGGATTGGGCTTTAGATTCCAAGGCGAATAAGGGGAAGGGGAAGAAATTCCATTCCAAATCCAAGTCTAAAGGCAAGAAGATGGATATGTCCAAGGTGAAGTGTTCTCACTGTCACGAACATGGTCATCTTGCTACTAACTGTTCGCAAAAGAAGAAGAAAAAGAAGGCTGCTGGTGAGGCCCTTGCCTTGAAATTTGAGCTTGAATTCTCCTTGATCGCATGCATGGTGTCAATTTCATTGGGATCAGTGTGGTATTTGGATAGTGGTGATTCCTTTCACATTACAGGAGATAGGGAACTTTTCAGTGACTTGGAGGATAAAGATCTCAAAATGCATATAGAGATGGGAGAAGATGGAAGATATAGTGTGACTGGAATTCATACCATTACCTTTCAGAGGGATTCAGGTAAACCATTTCAATTGAAATATGTTATTCTTGTTCCAGGTCTAAAGAAAAATTTGGTCTCAGTCGCAATGTTAGAGGACAAAGGCTATGACATTGTTTTCAGCGATGGAAAAAATTTCCTGCGACGTAAAACAATGGGTTAAGCCAAGAGGATAAGGATTCAGATTAAGAATCTCTACAAGCTGGAGGTAGATGGCTATGCTGCCATGATGGGAAAGGAAGAAAAAGTGGTGAGCCGGGATGAGGGCGAATTATGGCACAGAGGATTGGGCCATCTTCATCATGGAGCCTTGAAAGTCATGCAGCAAATATCTGCTGAACTTCCAATGGGACCACTTTCTCAGTTAGATCAGTGCAAGGTTTGCACCATGGGAAAGTACGTAAAGTCCACCTTTCATGAAAAGGAGAACCGTGCTTCGAGGATCCTTGAGAGAGTTCAGACATACGTGTCTGGACCATTCTCGGTTGCTTCAACAGCAAAAAATAAGTACTATGTTATTTTTTTTGATGTTTTTTCTCGTAAATGCTAGATCTTCTTCATGTAGAAGACATATCAAACATTCTCAAATTTTTGTGAGTTTAAAGCATTGGTGGAGAAAGAGTCGAGGAAGAAAGTTAAGGCTCCGAGGAGCGATAATGGTGGAGAATACATCTCTAACAAATTCAAGAACTTCCGCAGCAAAGAAGGAATTCGAAGAGAACTCATATCGCCTCATAACCCACAACAAAATGGGGTCGCAGAGAGGAAGAACAGAACAATTGTGGGTGCAACACAAGTGATGTTGCATTATCAGGGCCTACCAATGTATTTGTGGGTGGAAGCATGCAACACTGCGGTTTATGTGCAAAACCGTTGTCCTCATAGAGTAATTGGCGTGAGTACACCTCAAGAAGCTTTCACTGGTAAGAAAATGGATGTTTCACACTTTAAGATTTTTGGCTCATCTGTTTAGGTGCATGTGACTAAGGACTCTAGGAAGAAGCTGGAGCCGACTGCTAAAGTTGGGATTTTTGTGGGGTACATAGAAACAACCCATAATTATCGTGTGTATTTTCTAAATAGTCGAATGACTGTGGTGTGATAGGATATAAAATTCAATGAGGGGAAATCCATGTGGTTGTTGCTTGAGAGGGAGCTAGACTTTCATGCGAAGGAGGAACTGTTGGTTCCTAAAGATGAGTATCTAGATGTGGATCAGCCACAGGAGGAGGTTCATGGAGTGGAGGAGTCCACTCACCAAAAGCCAAGCATCACAACTAGCAGAAGGCGTACCATGGAAGATGATAGGCTGAGACTTGATGTTGCACAGAATGTAGGAGTCCCTACTTCACAGCGTAGACAAAGACAATTTCCTGATCGATTTACTGGATACATGGATGTCATGAGAAAATGTATTGTGATTGAACCATCTTCCTTTCAGGAAGCAATGCAGGAGCCCACATGGGTAGATGGAATGGTGGAGGAGTATGACTCCATTGTCAAAAACAATGCTTGGGAAATTGTTCCAAGGCTGGTTGATAAATCAGTGGTAGGTTCAAGATGGATCTACAAGGTAAATCAAGCTACTTATGGGAGTGTTGAGAAATACAAGGCCAAATTTGTGGCCTGGGGCTTCTCACAGATCGAGGGGATATATTATGAAGAGACCTTTGCACCTGTTGCAAGGTATTCTTCCATAAGGACCATCATTGCTCATTCATCGGATGGATGTGAAGACTTTGTTTCTCAATGGGATCATTGAGGAAGAGGTGTACATAGAGTAGCCTGAAGGATTTGAGATCTTCAACAGCAAGTCGCATGTGTGCCGACTCAAAATAGCGTTATATGGGCTGAAACAAGTAACCTGTGCTTGGTACACTCAGATAGACAGATATTTCACTGGACTGGGTTTCACCAAAAGTGAAGCAGATGCAAACCTATACAAAATTGTGGTGTAGGGTAAGCTTTTAATCATTGTTCTTTATGTTGATGATTTAATATTGACTAGTGATGAGTAGTTGATACACTCATGCAAGGAGGATCTTGCAAAGGAGTTCGAGATGAAGGGTATGGGCCTCCCTCATTATTTCCTTGGACTGGAAATATGGCAACAAGATGGTGATTTTTTTGTGTCTAAAGGCAAGTATGCAAGGGAGATACTGGGTAAGTTTCACATGGAGGGTTGAAAACCCATGGATACTCCTCTTCTAGGAAACTGGAGGAAAGGGGATGATACTTTTTGAGAGGTAGTGGATGCTACTATCTATCGACAATTAGTGGGTTCACTAATGTATCTAATGAACACAAGACCAAACATTTTCTATACGGTTAAACAAATGAGCCAAGCGATGGTTAAGCCTACCAAGCTCTTTTGGAAGGTAGGAAAGCATGTCCCGAGATACCTGAGGGGCACATTTGAGTATGGTTTATGGTACAGATAGACAGATGAGGTGAAGTTGCATGGCTTCACGGATGCAGATTGGGTAGGCTGCCCATCGGAAAAAAAGAGCACATAAGGGGGGATCTTTAGCATTGGATCCAAAACTGTTTCTTGGTACATCAGGAAGTAGAGATATGTGGCACTCAGTTCAGTGGAAGGAGAGAACATGTAAACGATTAAAGCTACATGTGAGGCTATCTAGATGAGAAAGGTCTCGGTTGGTTTATTTGGTTCTGATTTAGATCTGATAATGATTCATTTTGATAATCAAAGTTGAATTAAAATCTCAATTAATCCTGTGTTTCATGATCGATCTAAGCATATAGATATATGGTACCACCATCTCAGAGATTGTGTGTAGAGGAGAATCATGTTTTTTCAGTACATTCCTACGGAGGATCAGGATGCAGATATTCTAAGGAATGCGCTCACCAGGAGAAAATTCGAATACCATAGGGATAGGATGGGGGTGAAGGATAATCCATTTCTTTTTGAGAGGGAGTGTTGAGATTCAACAAGAAGATCCTAGTGAAAATTATGCAACTACACTAGGATGGAGCCTCAGGCTATTTTAAGGTGGATGTATATTTATAGATGCATGAGGAAATTCTATTTATAGATGATATCTATTTATAGATGTATGTGAAAGTTATATTTATAGATTGCATGTCTATTTATAGATGCATGTTGGCTATTATTATCCCTTAATATTAGTTGGAAAATAAACAATAATCTATTCTCAACAACCACTTGGAAATAGTTAACTGAAGTGGAAAATCAGTTAGCTATAGAAATTTCGAGTTGAGTGGTTTGTTGGTGGGACATACAAGTGGACTTAGTTGTAACTGAGTGATTCAAAGTTGTTACATAGATGGAAGTGCAGTTATGAAAGTTGTAAAGTAGTTTAGCTCAGTTAAGTGAGTTAAACTTAGTTGTGCTAATTGTAACTGAAGATACACTAGTGAGAGATCAAGTGAGCTAATTCTTAATTAATTGAAAATCAGTGGCCTCACATGCAACTGAAGATTTACTACTATTGATTGCATGCATGTCAAATCCACTGGAGACCTAGTTGAGATGTAGGTGAAAGGGACAATTGACTATCAATTGTGACATTATCAGTTGCACACATGAAACCACACACACATTGGATGTGCCCATGAGGATTGCACAGTCAAGGAAATCAGGATTCCAGTCATTCAGGGATTGATATCAGCTGGGATTGCGCAGTGGAGGCAAGCTATCTGGAGACAGTAAATTGACTAAGGAACTTGCAAATTTTTGTATGACAATGTGAGACAGTTATCTATTGTACTGAGAGATCTTGTATTGGGGCTTTGTATGTAATTTTTTCATGGTCCATGATATAATACATAATAGAAGATAGTGGGGTTTTTAGCTATATGCTTTCCCTGGGTAAATAATCTGTGTTATGTGTGATTGATCTTTCTTCATGATATTGTGATTGGCGATTGCGTTTAAAATTCCACAAAGATTTTGTAGAAGTGATTTTGTATTTAACAGTAGCATATTATTGTTAGATCAGGAGAATCCATGCAATACGTATTTTGTATTAAGTTTCTACAGTCAGGAATCCAGTGTCAATCCCATTGACTTTAGTTCCTGGAGGAGGTCCTAACCCGTCGAATGTTTCCTAACCTACCGTTGGACCATCTGTGAGTGGATTCTCAGCTTACATTCTAGGTTCCTCTCAAGTCACTGACAACATTCCTATGCATGTTGGATTGTTCGGTCCAACATGGTCTGAATATGATCAATATTAGCAATTTATGCAGAGTCTTAACCAACAAAATTATCTCTCGTATGGTTCCCAAAAGTTTCAAACTCAGCCGATAAATCCTTAGGGATTTCAAGGGCAACCCGACGTCCAACCAGGGGGCTACATCTATCAGTAGGGTTTTACCTATGATCAAAATTGACCTTATGGACCACAAGGGAAACCTTTTGTACAACAGGGAGTGCCTTATGTACAACCTAATCAACCTTTTGTTCATCAAGGTCAATTTTCCTATTTTCGTCAGGGACAACCTTCTAGTCAACTAGGTCAAACCCAATTTTAGTAGGGTCAACCTTTTGTCTAGCAAGGACAACCCTCCATTCAACCGAATCCAGTCTTTGTTCAGCCAGGTCCTCAGGTTCAACCTGGTCCTTAGGTACAACCTAGCCCTCAGGTAAAACCTGGCCCTAAGGGACAACCTAGTACTCAGGTACAACCTGGTCCTCAAGCGCAACTTGGTCCTCAAGTACAAGCTGGCCCTCAGGTAAAACCTGGTCCTCAGGCACAACCTGGTCCTCAGCCACAACCTGGTCAACCTCAGAAACCTTACGGTACAATCCAACAACCCTAGGTTCAACCCTAGGGCAACCCATACCAAACCTTCCAGAAGCCGCAAAATCCGTATGCTACGAACTATGGTCAACGCAGACCTCAGTGGTCTGTTGTGGGTCAGAATCCATTTTTGGGTCAACAACCGAGATATGGTTAGAATCCACAATGTTTTAACCCTTATGGACAATATCAAGGTTTCAATCCTTATGGGAAAAATCCTTTAGGGAAGAACCCTTGGGGGCAGAATTTCTCCCAACCCGGTTGGAATCCATAAATGGGAATGTATCAAATACAAAATACCATCCCCTTCAATCGACAATCACCATTTCTCGCGACGTTGGAACTTCCTGATGTGTCAATATTGACTAATGATCCAATTCTTCACAATATGTATTGGTTCCCGGTTCCAACCAAAATTTCGAGTGATTGCCCTAAGTTTGAACAAAAATCTGGGGAATAACCCCAGGTGCATGTCATGACGTTCCATCTTTGGTGCTCCTCCAATTCCTGGGTCGACGATTCCATCCGTTTACGTCTCTTTCAAAGAACGTTGACTAGTGCCATTGCAAAGTGGTACATTGAACTTCCGCACAAGACTTTTCAGGATTTCAATTCATTAGGCATGGCCTTCCTTACACATTTTCAGTTTCCTGTTCGTTATGAAACAAGAGCCCACCTCCTGACATCCTTAAAACAAAATACTGCTACACATATCTTTGATCATATCCATGAATGGAGAAGACATCGCCGTTTGATCAAATTTGATATTCTTGATCAACTGCTGATAGAATTGTTTATCAAATCATTCGTCAGTTAGATCACTAAGGATATCTCTATGGGGGCATCTGTCACAGAAGAGAAAGCCATAGCTAGTGCCCAGTATCTCGATCTAGTTTACTCTTGCTCTGACACATTATATGATATCTTGCCTGATTCTTGCACCTGAATTCTCAATATATAGCCTCAAAAGCTCTGGTGACACCACCGGTAGACGATGTCATTGGTTTTGTTTCCCAGAATTCATAGAATTCTTGTTTGCTTCTAAGCAGAAATCGCCTTCTTTCTCCAATTCTATTCCTCAGAATCCCTCGAATCCTAGAAAAACTTTAGAGTTTAATGTCATTCAGTCTTCTACGACCAATAAGTCCTCTAAAGGAAAAAATAATGGCAAAGGAAAATATAAATCTGATGCCCCAAAATAGGATTCCTCCAAACCTCACACCGATGATGGAGATAAACGTAAACCAAAGTATCCTTGCCTAATATGTGATGAAGAACATTACACCAAGGACTCTGCATGACGGCCCGAGGTGAGTCGATTTCTGAAAGGCAACCACGGGACTCCGATTGTTCTTAAGGAACCGTTTCCATCACAACAGACTCAGATGGTGGAACAACCCCAGTCTATCTATTGCTACTAGATCTAAGATAATGCAGAACCGCGTTGGTCGGCGGGGAAAGAAATCACTGATGCTCCTACTCCTTCTCCCCCACCCACTTTTGGCCCTATTCATATTGAAAGGCGTAGTTCTGCTCTCGTTGTACGACCACCTTCTAAATGTGTGCTCTGCAATTCCTCCTATAATCTGAATGCCCGCGCCACTCAACATTACAATATTGTTGAAGATTTGGCTTAGGCACCATCCGTTATGTCCGCGCTAGAGGTACTTCAGAGGTGTTCGTCACAATGGAAGGCATTGTTATCTGCTATCGGAGGAGTTGATCCAACCGACTGAATCCTTATTACTATCAATCTAGATAATTTCGTCCCGCATCTCCCACATCAACTTACTTTGATTATCCAAGTTGGTATTAATGGCAATAATATCCATCAGGAGGTCGTGGATGAAGATTTATCTACATGCATTATGTTTGTTTCGTGTTGGAAAGCCATTGGTTCTCCAACTCTCAATCAGTCTCCAAATACTTTGGAGGCTTTTGACGGGAGAGACTCTCGTCCTTTTGGTATTCTTCCCAATTTTTCTATCATGTTGGAAGCAAAAACGGTCAATGTTGAGGCTTAATTTGTTGATGCCAAGATCAATTATAATCTTCTCCTCGGTCACAGTTGGACTCATGTTGTACTTTGTGTGCATTCCACCCTCTTTTGTGTTCTCCATTTCTCGCAAAAAGGAAATATTACCACTGTTGATCAGTTGTCCTTTTTCGCTTCCACTTCTTATGAAGTCAATGTTCTATATGTAGAACATACCACCACTCTGTATGAGAGTGTGGGGGTAGGAATTTTCAAATATTCTTCCCTTATGGGTATATTTTATTTTCCACCACCAAAAACTGCTCAGTTCAATATGATTTTCGCTTCTTCTGATCCCTAGATCATCCCTTCGTGTCATCAGGTCGATTCATTTGGTGATGTGATGTCGTTAAGCCCGGTAGAGGTCAATTATTGTGAAATCTTCTCAGCTTCGACTAATGATTCAGAACATGCTACTTTTAGCATACATTTTGATAAGTACTCCCAATATCCTTGGCTTGGTTCCTCTGATTCATCTGATCCCATGAATGAGACATTTCCATCTGACGAGAGTATCATGGAAACTATGTCTCTCAAGGAAACCCCTTGGAAAGATATCCATCATCGTTTGTCGTTTCTCTGGAGCCTTGGAGTAACTCAGTCGTGTCATGAAAATCTCTCTCCCCATGTTATGCATGACCCACTCTCGACCTCGATGTCAGCCCATGAGGTTCTTTCTAAAGGGAACATGGGTAGTATTACTGAGACTATTCCTATCAATATTTATGTGAAACCAAGAATTTTTGAGAATATTCATATTGGGGTGACTTGCTCTCCAGACGAGGTCAAGCTCTATACTAGTCTCTTTCAATAATTTCGAGATGTTTTTACATGGTCCTATGAGGAAATTCCTGGTATCGACCTGAGTATAGTGGTGCATGAAATACCGACTTATCCTGACACGAAGCCTGTTTGTTAGTGACTTCGCCCTGTGCACCTTAGAAAGGTAGCCGTCATAAAGGGAGAGGTTGAAAAACTTCTTAAGGCTAGATTCATTTATCCCATCATGTTGACAGATTGGGTGTCTAATATTGTCCTTGTCAATAAAAAACAGGGTACCATTCATGTTTGTGTTGATTACTGAGATATACATCGGGCATGCCCAAAGGATAACTACCCCACTCTGTTTATTGACCAGATCATCAATGAATGCACTAGGAGTGAGATATCCTCCTTTATTGATGGATTTTATGGCTACAACCATATTAACATCTTTCACATTGATCAGCACAAGACTGCCTTTATCTTTCCATGGGGAACCTTTGGTTACAAAAAGCTCCCTTTTGGTCTAAAGAATTCCGGTGCTACTTTCCAATGCGCAATGTCTTATGCTTTCCATGACATTAAGAACATTGTGCAACCTTATCTGGATGACCTCCCTACTCATTCAGCTAAGCGTTGTGACCATCCTGCACACCTTTGAAAGATTTTTCTATGTTGTCGACAATACAATATCCGTTTGAATCTGCATAAGTGTGTGTTCTGCGTTGAATCTGGCATACTCCTTTGGTTTTTCGTCTCTAAAGAAGGAATTTGTCTCGATCCCTTGAAAGTTAAGGCTATCGTTAATTTACCCCTCCCTCCTCTTTATTGCAATTGCAGAGTTTGCTAGGGAAATCTAATTTCCTATGTCGTTTAGTTCCCAATTATGCAGAGCTTGCTAAGGGTTTTACATGATTACTGAAACAATGGATCCCATTTCTATGGGAAGTTGCTCAACGCTCCTTGCTACACCTATCTCTAATCATATCCATGAATTGAGAAGGTGTCACTGTTTGATCAAATTTGATATTCCTGATCAACTGCTGACATAATGGTTTACCGAATCATTCGTCAATCAGATCTCTAAGGATATCATTATGGGCGCATCTATCATAGAAGATAAAGCCATAGCTCGTGCCCTTTATCTCTATTTGGTTTAATCTTGGTCCGACATGTTATACGATATCTTTCCTGATGCTTCGTGCCCAAATTCTTAGTCTGTAGTCTCAAAAGCTCCGGTGACACCACCAATAGACGATGCCATTGGTTTTGTTTCCCAGACTTCACGGAAGTATTCTTCTTCTTCTAAGTAGAAATCATCTTCTTTCTCTGATTCTATTCCTCAAAATCCTCTGAATCTTGGAAAAAATTTAGAGGTTAATGTTATTCAGTATTTTGTGACTGATAAATCCTCTAAAGGAAAAAAGAAGTGCAAAGGAAAATCTAAATCTGATGCCCCAAAACAGGACTCCTCCAAACCTCACATTGATGATGGAGCTAAACGTAAACCAAAGTATCCTTGCCTAATATGTGATGACGAGAATTACACCAAGGACTGTCCACGACGGGCTGAGGTGAGTAGATTTCTGAAAGGCACCCAAGGGACTCCATTTTTTCTTAAGGAACTGTTTCCATCACAACAGATTCAGATGGTAGAACAACCCCAATCTTCCACCCCTTTTGGTTCTCAAGTTTTCATGATGAATGGTACTGCATCCATATCTATTGCTACGAGATCTAAGGATTATGTGGAACTGCGTTGGCCAGTGGGGAAAGAAATCACTGATGCTCCTACTCCTTGTCCCCTGCCCACTTCTAGCCCTCTTCATATTGAAAGGCCTAGTTCTAATATCATTGTACGACCACCTCTAAAGGTGTGCTCCGCAAGTCCTCCTATAATTGGAATGCTCACGCCGCTCAACATTACAATATTGTTGAAGATTTGGCTCAGGTGCCATCCGCTATGTCTGCACTAGAGGTACTTCAGATCTGTCTGTCACAATGGAAGGCATTTTTATCTACTATTGGAGGAGTTGATTCTGTTAGGTAAACTTGACTTGGGATAGAGTCAATATTGACTAGGGTAAATAGTAGTGGTTTTGGGGCACATGGTTTTGTGCACCCATGGTTTTGGCCCATGGTATTGCATGTAATGGAGCCTATAAAAACGTGGGGAAGACTTCATTGTAATGTAGGCCTGGAGGTGAGCGGTGAAGGCTCACTTGGCCATATTGGTCAGGGTTTTGGCCAATGGTTAATGAAATTTCATTGGTTGGGTTTTTCCCCGGATTTGGGGTTTTCTCGGTTAAACATTGTGTTTATGTTTATGTGATTTGTTGATAGCTCTTTCATGGTTATGTTTATTTATTTCTCTCAGTAAATTATTTATGTTCTCTGGTAAATTCCTAACAAATGGTATCAGATCCATTGATTACTTCTACACGGTATCAGAGTCGGTGATTCCTGCCTGCTTAATTATTTTTGAATATCTAGATCAACTCAATTGGATAGATCAACTCTATGGTAAGAGGTTTGTTGCGAGAAAAATGGTTAGACTTGATCTCCCATTTGGATTTGGTCAGCATAACCAATGCAAATTCTTGGAAGAAAATATTTTTCCGATTTCTTTCATTGGGGAGTCAGTGTAGACTCCGATAGAGATCCTGGTCTGATTTGCTTCTACTGAGATTGATGCCATTTTTCCTATCTAGTTATTGCACATCCGCAGATTGGTGTCAAGTTTTCAGCTCTAAATTTTGTTTGGCTGCAGGACGTTCACAGGTTTTTTCTGCCACGCCGACGTAAGTAGAAATTTCAGTGGATCAAAAGTTCAGAGATGATTATCTTCTCCTCGAAATTTGATTGTGCATGATTTGAACAATGGATCACCAGGGAAAGGAGAAGAGCATCGTTGGTCCCAGATCTGAGGATCGACACAACTATGTATTGTTGGATCTGGTAAAGTTGAGCTAGATGGGTATTGATCATGTTCTTGCACAACTTAGTCAACATTTCAACGCACCAGATCTCAGGATTCGTTGAACAGATCAGCCACTTGAAGTAGCCATAGAAGAGCACGGTGGTTACTAGTTTCAATGCTTCATAGAGGAGTTGAGAATGATTTTTTGGCACAATGCATTTCAACACATTAGATTTCTCACCACAAAATTGGGGAGGGAATTTGAATTGCAAGCAAGGACAGTTGGATATGCGCAATTGTATTTGTAGGAACAAGATGATTACCCGTATGAAGATGGGATTGAGATCATTGATGGTGATGGGGATGCTGGTAAATTTCTTCAGTTGTCGAATGCCGTTGCAGCTGCCAACGATGGTGAAGATCTATGAAGATAAGAAGACATCATACTCGGTAGATTTCAAGCATGCAGACAAATTTTTATGGGTTTTCGTTGGCATTTCAACCCTCCACATCAAGCTACACATAGTGAGAACTATGGCTGTGAGACATATAATATAAAACATGCCTTGAGCTCAGGCCTCAAACTGTGGTTTTTGGCACATTGAATAAATAACTATGCCAGAAACTCGCAGAAAGCATGATCTTGAATCATCACAGATCCCACACTAGCTCCTTTACTGCGAATGTTATCAAAATGGGACACATGTTGGTATACAAATGAGGACGTTGGTGGCCGAGGCCGGAGTTGACACAACGATGAGGAGGATAACGCTGTTGCAGGCAGAGGACATGGATGAAGCAACCATCGAGGTTTCGATGGTCATCCTGGTGGAAGCTTTATTGGAGATGGCGAAAAATATGTCTACAATGGACAGGACCACCCTCAATTATTATGTTATCTGCATCCATGAGATATGAGAGAATATGTGCTAGAATAACAAGCCATTAGCTGCATTAGGAGAGAAAAGTGTTTGACAGAATGTGTCAATCAAATGCTTTGAAGAACGTCAAAATGAGAGAGGATATTTGCAGGTGAATTAATTAAAATTGATGAACCATGTATCTGAAGAGAATTCCTAGAGGAATGGCAGTTATAGAGGTTGGTGACCCATGTAATCCGGTAGATGGATTCTTTTTATATGGACATTGATGTATAACAATGATGTCCTCTTTGGAGAGGACATCATGAATGAATGTAAAAGAATGGTTACACAAAGGACAACAACAATGAAACAAAAATATATATATATTGGAGTTAATTTTATTACATGTAAATGGGCATACTGTTGTAAGACCTGGTATGGCATGCGTACCCCTAGGTAAATCACTGGTAAATTCTAGGTTAGACCTAGGTGATAGGGGGGATGCCAAGTTAACAACTACCCTGGTAAAAATTTGAGGGGGGAAGAGCTAGAGTGAGCGGGGTTGTCTCATCTAGCAGGTTTGGCTGGATTTAGTCAATAATCCCCAAGTCAAGTTTAAGGGGGGAATTGTTAGGTAAACTTGACTCGGGATAGAGTCAAAGTTGACTAGGGTAAATAGTAGTGGTTTTGGGGCACATGGTTTTGTGCACCCATGGTTTTGGCCCATGGTATTACATGTAATGGAGCCTATAAAAAGGCGGGGAAGACTTCATTGTAATGTAGGCCTGGAGGTGAGCGGTGAAGGCTCACTTGGCCGTATTGGTTATGGTTTTGGCCAATGGTTAATGAAATTTCATTGGTTAGGTTTTTCCCCGGATTTGGGGTTTTCCTGATTAAACATTTTGTTTATGTTTATGTGATTTGTTGCTAGCTTTTTCATGGTTATGTTTATTTATTTCTCTCAGTAAATTATTTATGTTCTCCGGTAAATTCCTAACATATTCGACCGATTGAAGCCTTATTACTATCGATCTAGACAATTTCGTCCCGTCTCTCCCTCATCAACTTATTTTGATTATCCAAGTTTGTATCAATGGCAAGAATATCCATTAGGCAGTCATGGACGAAGGTTTATCTACATGCATTATATCTATTTCGTGTTGGAAATCCATTGGTTCTCAAACTCTCAATCAGTCTCCAAATAATTTGGAGGCTTTTGACAGGAGAGACTCTCATCCTTTTGGTATTCTTCCCAATTTTTCTATCACGTTGGAAGGAAAAACAATCAATTTTGAGGTTTAATTTGTTGATGCCAAGCTCAATTATAATCTTCTCCTCACTTACAGTTGGACTCATGTTGTACTTTGCATGTTGTCCACCCTCTTTCGTGTTCTCCATTTCCCGAACGAAGGAAACATTATCACTGTTGATCAGTTGTCCTTTTTCACTTCCACTTCTTCTGAAGGAAATGTTCTATATGTAGACCATACCACCATGCCGTATGAGAGTGTGGGGGCAGAACTTTTCAAAGATTCTTCCCTTATGGGTCTATTTTATTTTCCTCCACTGAACACTGCTCACTTCAATATGATTTCCACTTCTTCTGATCCCTGGATCATCCCTTCACCCAATCAGGTCGATTTGTTTGGTGATGTGATGCCGTTAAGCCCGGTAGAGCTCAATTATTGTGAAATCATCCATCTTTGGCTAATGATTCCGAACATGCTACTTTTAGCATGCGTTTTGATGCGTACTCCCAATCTCCTTGGCTCAGTTCCTCAGATTCATCTAATCCCCTGAATGAGACATTTCCATCTAACGAGAGTATCGTGGAAACTTTGTCGCTCGAGGAAACCCCTCGGAAAGATATCCATCATCGTTCATCATTTCTCCCGAGTCCTGGAGTAACTTAGTCATGTCATGAAAATCTCTCTCCCCATGTTCTACATGACCCACTCCTGACCTCGATGTCGGCCCATGAGGTTTTTTCTGAAGGGAATATGGGTAGTATTAATGAGACTATTCCTATCGAAATTTCTATGAAACTAGGAATTGTCGAGAATTTTCATATTGAGGTGACTTTCTCTCCAGACGAGGTCAATCATTTCAATAATTTTGAGATGTTTTGACATGGTTCTATGAGGAAATTCCTGGTATCACCTGAGTATAGTGGTGCATGAAATACTAACTTATCCTGATGCGAAGCTTGTTCGTGAGCGACTTCGCCCTGTGCACTCTAGAAAGGCAGCCTCCATAAAGGGAGAGGTTGAAAAAATTCTCAAGGGTGGATTCATTTATCCCATCCTATTGATAGATTGGGTGTCCAATATTGTCCCTGTCAATAAAAATTAGGGTACCATTCGCATTTATGTTGATTACCGAGATATAAATCGGGCCTGCCTGAAGGATAACTATCCCACTCTGTTTATTGACTGGATCATCAATAAATGCGCTGGGAGTGAGATATTCTCCTTTATGGATGGTTTTTCTGGCTACAACCAGATTAACATCTTCTACGTTGATCAACACAAGACTGCCTTTATCTTTCCATGGGGAACCTTTGGTTACAAAAATATCCCTTTCGGTTTGAAGAATTTCGGTGCTACTTTCCAATGTGTGATGTCTTATGCTTTCCATGACATTAAGCACATCATGCAACCTTATCTGGATGACCTCCCTGCTCATTCAGCTAAGCGTTGCGACCATCCCGTGCACCTTCAAGAGATTTTTCTACACTGTCGACAATACAATATTCGTTTGAATCTGCATAAGTGTGTGTTATGCATTAAATCTGGTAGACTCCTTGGGTTTGTCGTCTCTAAAGAAGGCATTTGTCTCGATCCCTTGAAAGTTGAGGCTATCATTAATTTACCCCTCCCTCCTCTTTATCGCAATTGCAGAGTCTGCAAGGGAAATCTAATTTCCTACGTCATTTAGTTCCCAATTATGTGGATCTTGCTAAGGGTTTTACACAATTACTAATACAATGGATCCCATTTCTATGGGATGAAGTTACTCAACGCTCCTTCGATGTTTTAAAGACCGTTATCATCAATTCTCCTTTACTTCATCCCCCAAATTATCATCATGACTATTTTTGTACTTAGAATCTTCCTCCGATACCATAGCAATGGTACTCATCCAGGATGACGATGATGGTATTGACCATGTCATTTATTACCTTAGTCTTAACCTTATGGATATATATACTCGATATGCTCATGTCGAGAAGTTGGCTTTAGCTACGGTACATGTTGTTCAGTGATTTCGACATTATATTCTTTTACGCATGACTACCATGATATATGACTGCAATCCTATGACTTATATCTTGACCCGCCAGCTTTTGGGGGGAATATTCAAAATGGATTGTCATTTTACAGGAGTTTTATTTGGAATTCACAGCTTCCAAATCAAAGAAGTCATTGGTTTTCGTTGAATCAATATGCTCCCTTCCCTCTGCCTCCACTCCATCTGATCTCGATGAGCACATTCTAGATGACACTCTCTTCATGATCAACACTGTCGATCCATGGTACGGTGATATCATCATGTATCTCTATATACCCAAACTTTTCGATCTGATTTGGACAAGTCTGATCATCGACGAATTCAACATCATTCCCAACCATATCGTATCATTGGGGATACTTTATACTAAGTCGATGTCCATTATATTCTTTTCCACTATCTGAATTTCAAAGAAGCTGAGAGAGTGCTCAAAAACTGCCACTCCAAGGCATGTGGTGGTCATATGTCTGGTTATGCAACAACTCAAAAAATCCTTCGAGCTGGTTACTTATGACCTTCTATTTTTAAAGACTACATCCTTGTTGTCCATAAATTCCATGCTTGTCAGATCTACCAGCACAAGATGCACGCCCCACCTGCACCCTTACACCCAGTTGTTACCGTCGGTCCATTTTCCAAATGGGGCATTGATTTCATGACATGTAACCCTCACTCGGTTAGGGGGCATGCTTATATCATTTTCATTGTGGACTATTTCACCAAATGGGTCGAGATGATGCCTACATATGCTGCTGACGGTAAAACTACGGCTTAATTTCTCTTCAATCATGTTATTGCATGATTAGGTGTTCCTCAGGCCATTGTCACTGACCATGGCCCTCATTTTCGACATTACATGATGGCTGAGCTGACTTCTCAGTTGGGCTTGCGTCATGACAAATCAACTCCATATTACCCTCAGGAAAATGACCAAGTTGAAGCAGTAATCAAAGTTTTAGTTACTATGCTTCAGCGCACTATTGGGATGCACAAGTCGAAATGGAATCTCATGTTGTTTTCATCTCTCTAGGCATATCGAACCACGACCAAGAATGCTACTGGATTCACTCCATTTCAATTAGTATATGGCCTTGAAGCAACCTTTCCTGTTGAATGTGAAATTACTTTGCTGAAGTTAGTTTTCAAATTACTTCTAAATACCTCGCTAGAAGAGGAACGTCTCTTGTACTTGGAACGACTTGATGAAACTTGATGCTTCACCGCTTTAGTTACTGAAGCACAAAATAAACGGGTCATAGCCCATTTTGATCAGAGGGTTTCTCCACGTGCCTTATTTGAAGGATTCTTGGTCCTTCTCTATGACTAAGCACACGACAAGCTGGAGGAAGGAAAATTCAAACCTATGTGGCATGGGTCGTATATCGTGAAACATGTTTTGCAGAAAGGGGCTTACGAGCTGATTGATTATGAAGGCTATCCTTTGGATAAACCATGAAATGGGCTTTATCTAAAGAGATATTATGCATGATTTTCTTGTGTATCTACTCTTGTACATTATTCTTCTTTTCATTTTTGTACATTTTTGGTTTGGTGTGTGTTTTCAAGTGGTTTTCTTGATTATCTTACTTTACTTGATTTGCAAACGTTTATGGCTCCTTATGTCGATTTCTCTTATGGTGCCTACCATAGTACCCAAAATCTATCTTCTGTGGCCTGGGTTATCTATGACCCTAATGGTGAGTTAGTAGATTTGCAAGGTATATGTTTAGGTTGCACAACCAATAATATTGCTGAATACAGTGTATTTATTGAGATTTTGTCCAAAAAAATCTCTCTCGGCATTAAATAAATGGTTTTTAACCTGGATATGCAGCTTTTCGTCCTACAAATCAACGGGAAATATTCCATCTGACACCCTCAAATTTTGAGAATGTATCTACATGTTCGTTTTGTTAGAAATAAATTTTGATTACATTACATATCATCACATTCCTCGATACATGAATACATTAACATATGCATTGGCTAATCATGTTCTAGATAGACATTTGCGAAATTTATAATCAAAGTAACATGCACAGAATAGGAAAATAGCATATATATATATATATATATATATATATATATATATATATATATATATATATATATATATATATATCGATTGGTTTGCAAAATAGTGTTCAAAAGTACATCATAACCCCCACAAAAAATAATATATGTTTGGGTACATAGCGAGACTCGCAGGTCTCAGAAAAACTGCAGAAAAGGAAAATATAATCTAATCTGCGTGGTGATCACAACAACAAGCTACTGCTCGAATGACTCGAGTTAGCATTCGATGAATATGATTAGATACCCCGATAGTATGTCACTGGTACTTGTGGGGAATGTCTCCCATCTACGCATACTCTGGAATCCTAGTGGTCAAGGCATCTAGGTTTTGCGCAATCTCTTCTTCAGGGTATTCTCCCTCCACATAATGGGTTCCCTCGAAGTCTCTCGCCACTCTCCTGGCGATCGGTGACATCCCTGCCTACCTATGTGGTCCAACATCTTGATACATAAAGTTTCACATTAGTTCATATATATATATATATATAACATGCAAAAATAACAAAAACATGTTTTTACATCTATCGTCCCAAGGCTCACCGCTGGAAGTGGAAAATTAGGGTCACCCCAAAAATCTGTCCCAGAGTATGGCCAATCTTCCACCATGATCAGTTGACACCTCAACCATGTAAAGAAGGCGGTTCTGAAAGACATCCATTGGCTGCCTCCCCCACGAGGCATCAACGCTGCCCACCTCACCATTCATGGCTCTTGTGGTATTGATGCCTCTATCTCTATCCCCTAGTACTGGAATAGAGGCACTTTCTATAAGAAGAAGGTTGTCAAAATAGACCCATATCGAAACTACTTCAGTTTTCTATTCTCGCACTTCGTGAGCTTTTTCTTCACATTTTCCACTATGGCCTCACACCAGTTGAATATGGTGGGTTCCATGCAATCCACCGCTGTCTGCAGTTGAGCCTTGGTGGCCTCATGCAGCGCTTGCACCCCAATCATGTGTGTGATAGTGTAAAACACTACCTTGAGTGCTAGATCATCCACTGTACTTATGGATATCTTACCACTTGAGGATCGTGTTGCCTTAGAGCATGCTCTCCCAATGAGCCTGTCCATGCTCTCGCCCATGATTCGGGCTCTGGACAACCATGCTCTTGCCCCTCTACGCAAGAGTCCAGTGATGAAGTAGATATCCGCCACTTCGATTTTTAGTTCCTGATCACTAAGAATAAATCTCTCCCGGTCTGTGTTCCAGATACTAATAAGATACTGTAGTAGATCGGGTTGGGCTCTTATGCCCGAGATCATAAAGTATTTTAGGAGCCCGTAGTTCCTCAATGCATCCGTGCGAGCTCTATTATGCATAGCTTCCTGATCAACTTCATCATGATCTCTTTCTTTCCACTCAATCACCATGATTGATGGATCTTCTTCCCTACAACAACATTCAACAAGTCCCTTGTCAGTGTTTAGGCTAAAAAAATTGGCTTAAAATTCTTTTTCTTGAGAGTTTCTACGTGTTTTTCTGCTCTGTGGTCGGCGCGGCTATTTTAAAAACAGCAGTTTTGATCGGAGACCCGCCCTTTGTAAAAAGGGCAGGTCGACGCGGTCCTGATATGGGATATCTGTGTCGATCCGCGACGTTAAAAAAATTTGAAATCCTCTAATCAAAATGAAAATATGATTTTAAACGCAGTAAAATGAGTATTGAAATGCAGGAAAGGAAAGGGCCTCTTACCTAGCGCAAACGGTTTGCTGATTGTCCTCTCAGAAATCCTGCAATGTGCTCCTGAAAATTTGAGGTAAACAAGGGTAAAAAATCCTTCTCAACAAGAGAAAGTGAAACGTAATTTGTTTTTTACTTTCTCCATATTTTATAAATGCACAATGTATTTTTAGGGATTTTACCATTATTTTAATAATATTTTAATGTTCCTACCTCGAAAATAGTTTATGGTTTGTTCTTGTGCAGTGACGGGTTCAATTTTTTCACGGATGACATGTTTACAAGTTCTAGTTTACTACTTTTTTAGACTCAATTAAAAATAAATGAAAAAGTAACCCCCTTGGAGCCATCTTTCAACTCTTTTCTGACTCTCTAAACATGAAAATATTGTCGATTTCTTGTCATTTTGAGCTCCGATAAAGTGCACGAAATGTCATTTACCTAGTATACATTTACCTCTTTTTTGGGCTGGGATAAATTATATACGAAAAAATAATACCTTAGTCAATCGCAACTAAGAGGTTCTCTCACACTTTGTTTTCTATATTTTCGGGTATGAGGGACTATTCTTGAAAAGGGCCACCTGGAGTTTTTCTTTTTCGCCTCTTTTCAAACTCTCTAAACATGAAAAGACGTCGAGTTTCACCTTTTTCATAATCGTTAAAATTTCACAGCATTGGATCCGTCATCATGACGAGACCGAGTTCCTCCTTCCTAGGGCTCATAAAATGTACTAGGATGGGTTTTTTCGAAGAAAAAACTTATATCACAAGCATATGCTATCCCCTTCAAGCTTGTATACAAAAATAATTGGGGTACTCGCCAGAAATGGTGGGGAAAAATGGAAAGAATTAATCAATTGTGTTGGAATTTTGTCGCTTTTGAACATGACACATCCTCTGTTTCATGTCGGGTTGGGGATATCCTTCATTCTTCACTTTGCCTCCATGGGGTTGGGAAATATGTTTTGCCTCTTATGCCATCACCATTCTCATCAAACATGACCTCTGATTCCATTTGAGTCAAATACTGCCAAATCCAGAGTTGAGTCTCTGATATGCTCAAGAGAAGTTCCTTCTGTGTCTCATTCATTGCCTGGTTCTCTGATCACTCCCATTATTATCTTATTTCCTTCATATTTTGTCAATGGATACATTACGACCCTCTTTCAATGGGTCACTTCTTGTCGACTTCAACACATTATCCGAGAAATTGAAGTAGAGATCCCCTTTTCAGTACCTTAGAGCCTACATGCCCTAATGGCAGGTTGTTCGTATCCGACGATAGGATTACATCATTGGCCTTCGATCGGGTGATTCCGTGGGTATTCGATGATAGCTCCTTATTCACATCTTGTGGATTGTACTACTAGTACCTTGAGAGCAATTTTCATCATTGGTGGTTTCTCTTGCGCACGTTAAAGGTTTACATCATTGGCTGATAATCAAGCGATTTTCTTGTGTGCTCGACTTCAGCTCACTTATTCACATGCTTGAATTTGTACTTGATTGAGCTGTGATGGGGTGCAAGACCCTAGGTTTTTTCTGATAAAGCCTAGGTTGTGAGGCGATATGTATTACTCATGATTGTACACATGACTCCTTCATTTGGATGGCTGCACCCATACCTTGAGTCTATATTTGTGATCCTCTTTAATTGGTTGGATGCGACCATACCTTAGATCTTGTTTCATGATCACTTTTATCGATGGCTCCGTCCATACCTTATGTCATGTGATTATTTCAGAGACATCAATTTATGTATATGTGTGCTTATTTGTGCATGTTTTCCGAGGACGACGTCTTGGTCTTGGCACTTATTCGTAAAGCCTTTCACCCCTCACTCTCGTTTAGCCTTCATGCTTTAGGAGGCATCTGTTACACAAAAATTTGTCACTGTACTCGTTCATGATCATGGAGACCCTTAATAGTGACCCTTGTGTCTATTTTACATCATGAAAATATGCCTTCATGTCCTTTTCAGCACAATGAATAAACTCTCTGTTGATCATTCCTGAAGCAGCTCCTTGAAACCTAATTATCTAGAGTGGCGCACCCTCTCTGTGTCTTGCTTGTGCTGATGGAATCTTTTTGGTCTAGGGATACACCGATCGACGCTGGAATGAGGGTCATACTCTCACCAATCCTCTTCTGGAAAGTTTTTTAAAAATGGAAGTGAAGCTTTGAGATCTCGAAGCTGCATGACAGAGAGCTGGTTGTATTTTCCTGAGGATAGAGTTGAGCTTCTCCCTTTGGGCTCTTTGTTCCTACAAAAGTGGAACCACCCAAAAGGATAACCCATTTCCCCAGCTAAAGTGGATCGATGCTCCCTTCTCCTTTTTTATATAATGTACAATCTCCCATAGCTCTGCTAGTTAGAATAGAGATAAAAGAACATCAAAGAGATATTTTGTTGCTATAGGTATCGAGCAAGAGTTGAGACCTTTTGCCCTCCATATCAAGTTGAAAGAGTGCTTTGGAGATGTGCCTGGATCAGGACTCATCGAAGGAGAGATGCGACATCAAGGCGCAGGTTGGAACTCACCCTCTTGTTACACAACATTTTGTCATCGTCCCTGCAATCCCTCGTCCTGTACATTGGAGGACTATTCCCATGACCTGTGAACAGTAAAATGACCTGAAACCACCTTCATGGCATCCTCTTGAATAAGGACAAACATTCTCCTGAAGAACATTTCCTCTGAAAAACCCTAAAAATAGATATTTTAGCCTTGGCACGACTAGCCAGTTCATCCCTCACGCTAATGGGGGAAATCCACACTAGAGGGCACGCCAACTGGCACTCTATCCCTGTGTTTCACTCGCACCAAGCTTATTAAGGAATGTTTTTTAAAAATAAATGGCAGAAGTTTGATTCTAACAAACTCCTGAATGAATCATCAAAAGGAATTGAGTGGTTTGTCTCTGGATCTCCATGTATAGGAAGTGATTTTCCACCTCTCATGGAACCTTCCTAAGAGATAGGGCCTATCCCATGATTATAGGGATCCCAACTTCCCTTCCTCCATATATAAAAGCTTGCCCTCTCCATTTCCAAGCTAGCTGAATGCTTGGGAGCTAAACTTGTAGGAAGGAAACTATAGCCAGGAAACTTTTGAGAGCCAAGCCAAAGAGAATCTCGTAAGAGAGAGAGAGATTCGTCCAGATTCCTGACAGGCTTTGTTGAGACACGCTCCACTGCAAGCCCCACCGAATGAATATCATGGCGTCAGAGAATTTGGTTGTAATCTCCCTGTTGTAATTTATAATATAAGCAACTCTGATTTTGGTTCCATTCATGTGTTCATTTCTTTACGTAATGCAATGAATTATATCCTCTTTGACTGATATATAGTTACATGCTTTAGATTTTATGTTGTCTATCATTGTTTCCTTGCATGTGTACAGGTGTTCGGATGTGTCAAATGGAAGGATTGTGATCTGTCAAGTGAGGGATGGGAAACATCATCTTTTCTTCAATGACAAGTGTGTGGGATTTGAGGTAGGCTACTCATCGTGATCTTTGTATTTTTGTAACTAGGAACCAACATCATTGTGTGACTTGATTGTTGCTAGACCCGATCTAGGCTAGTGGGATCACTTCTGTCCGCAGAGGGGATTTACCTCTTCAACAAATTGGCGACTCTGCTAGGGAGTCAGTTGGAGTTGGTCTTTCCTCTTTTGTTTTTTTTTGGATTTTGATTGATTTATTTTCTCTTCTGGTTCACCTCCCTTGGTGTCAAACCTCTGTTCAGCCCCTAGAAGACCTGATCTAGTCTCTGTTTGTCCTTTTTCATATTTTTCCCATAGTAAGCTTGATTGGCGTAGTTTAGCTCTTGACAGTCGTGACAACTGGTGCTTGTTGCTAGTTATGCCCCCGCACTAACGCTTTTTTGGCACAGATTATAGCCAAACAGGCACGCCAACTCTGTTTGGTGTTAGGGTTTTCTTGCTTTTGGGCTCTCTGAGCTTCAATTTTGGTCCTAGTGTCATTTTTATGATTGATTGAGTGCCTTGAAGTCATTGTTGATTGTGTTTGGCCCTTGTTCTCCAGTTTTTTTTCCTTTACTACCAGTTTTACATTCTAGCCCTAGGGCTTCTAGGTGCTATAGTGTGCTGAGCCTCTCGTGGGAGTTTTGGGTCCTTGATTTCCTAGTCAACTTCATTTTCGCTTCTTTGCATTCGTTTTGCTGGATTCCATTGTAACATTGCGTTAGTTGAGTGATTGTTCTCTCTTTAATTCAAGTTTCACTTTGTCTCATTCCAAGCCTAGATTACATGGTTTGTGTGAGACTTTTTCGAGATTCTTCTTCGATTTGAGGGATTTCGTCATCAGTTTGGGTCTTGATTGCGTGCGTTTGTATTGAGTGAACTTGTTTGTTTCAAATCTCTCATTGTCATTTCTCGAATTGGTTTCTTCATTAGTTTTTTCATTCATTTAGTGCATTTGCTCTAAATATTGAAAAATACAAAAACAAATTTCTTTGCATTTTTATTAGCCTAGTGAAAATTGAAAGCTCTTTCGCATTACTAGTGTTATATAACTCTAAGAGAGAAGTTTTCTAGTTTCATTAGCTTGCATTGGAAACAATAGTGGATGATTTTGTGCCTTTCATTTTTTTGTCATTTGAAAAGCTCTCAACTCTCCCGTAGATAGCTCTTCATTGAACATAATGATGTTTTGTGGCATGTAGTTTGCATTTAGATTTTTTATTGAGATACAACATTCGATAGGGCCTAAAAATTGAAATGTAAATTTAAGATTAACTTTAAAATTTACTGAATTAACCTAAGGCAACATTGAAACATTAACAAAATATCTAGAGGTCTAGGCTAGTGACGTGTTCCTACGTCGTTAAACCTAGTAGTTGTCGTTCGCCATATGGCTTTAGACAACGCTAGTACGGACTTGTGCTCCTCGTACCGTCGCGTATATAAAGGGAGACCCCATTAGGTCACAATCCTTTATCCGTAGGAAGCCGAGTCTACCGCCTTTTACCTGTGATACAGTGGACACAACATTCATGGAGATTACCTGCATGTATGTCAAGTCCTTGGTTTATTTCTCTTTCATTTTGACCAAGGTGTATATGGCAGTTCACGGATATCTGGTACACCCATTTGCCTAGATTACCAGATCAGTCATTTTGATCTTTACTGACTCATTAAATTTGAAAAGATCATCAAGCACTTCTCCTTTCACGCTTGTTTCCAAATTGAAAGTGATAGAGTCACCTTTTACTCGTTTGTAGACTCTCAAAACATGAAATAGTAAAATTTCCAATTTCAATGTGGTAAAATTAATCACCTACGATCACACGCCCATTTAGAGATTGATTTTTTGGCATGTTGTTGTTTGCCTTGGTTTTTCCCGCGTGTATTTGTTTTGATCTCTTCCTCTTTTCGTTACAGTCACAGTGGCAGAACCCTCAATTTTTTCTACTGGTAGTCCTTACACAGACGATTCATCATAGGTCTCCCAGTCCTTTGCTGAGTATTAGCATCCTATTGTATCTGAGTTTCCTGACAGGGGACCATTTATATCTGAACTTCCATTTGGAGGACTAGTTGACTTCAATTGGCCCTTGTCCAATGCTTGGTTTGGATTTGGAGTAGGGGAACACTTCCCTTCTCTTACATCGGGATCGCCTTTCTTGGCTGCTATTATACCTCCTAGTCCTCGTCGTCTTTTAGAAGATCTTACAGCAGGGTCAGATATGGACTCACCCAATCCTTCTTCTAGTGAGGGAATTCCTACTTTTGGTGAATATTACCATCTTTTAACCGAAGAAATCCCCGAACCTTCTGTTATTTCTTCACCTGGTCCTTCACTCCCAGCTAGATATAGGTCTTTAAGTCAGGTCATGGTTGTTGTTGCGTCTATGGGAATATCGACTCTGTCCATGAGGTCGAATATTCCCTCGTTAGGGATGTCGCCATCGACACCTATCATGGCATCTCCTTTCGTCACATTGGTACCTGTTAGACCTACTGTTTGCGTGGCTGCCTCTACGCCTACTGTCACTACTCAGCTAGCTGGGACCTCGTCAGTTCCTGAAGACATTTATATAGATTCTTCTATTCCTGAGAATATTTCTCCTGAGGAGAATTGGTTGTCTTTATAGCCGTCGAACTCCAAGGTTGGTCAGTCCTCTCAAGATCTCAACGATCCTTACTTTTCCCACTATGGACCGGATGGTGCCCTGATTTAGGTATTTCCATATCAATATGATGAGCAGGGAAACCCCCTTCATTTTCCTTCTCTTGAGGCTTATCAGTATATTAATGGTTTTCTATCTGCCTAGGTTGGGCAAGATTCTAATCAAGAAGGACAACCCTTCCAGGGACAACCTTCGGCCTAGCCTGGTTATCTATATGACCCGCAAGGACGACCCTTACAAGGACAACCTTCGGGCCAGTAGGGATTGTTGTACAGTCCGCAAGGGCAGTCTTACAACCCTCAAGTTCAACCTCTGTAGCCTCACCCTGTGGTCCATCTGGGGCAACCTCAAGGACTCACAAGGCAATCGGGGTATCAACCTGCACCGTTGTACAGTCCTAGGGAGCAAACCCATCCTTCCTAACCATTCGTGCAACCCCAGAAACCTCATTTTCCAATTGGTCAAAATGTTGCACAACCAAGGCCATCGTATGGTCCTGTCAAAGGTCAACCTGGTTATCAGGCACAACCTAGCCCTCTCCTGCCATCAGGGCAACCCACTCAGCAGGGGAAGCCTAGTGTTCTTCATCAACTGGGTCAACCTGTTCAACCAGGACAACCTGTTCAGCCAGGCCAACCTGTTCAACCAGGGCAACCTGCACAGCCAGGTCAACATGTTCAACCAGGACAACCTGCACAACTTGTTAACGCTACTCAGCAGCCGATCTATTCTATGCCATAGTCGAACCCACCTGTGCACCCAAATTATCAGACTCAACAGGGTCCCACTTACCAGTAGCCCGTTCGACGCAAGGCGGCTATTACCTTCAAAGTCAGTCTCAACCGGTTTACAACCCTCCCCAAGATTCTGGTTATTACCTTCAACAGCCAGGTTACACTTATACTCCATAGTCAAATCCGTACACTGCTCAAACGGGGCCCACATATAATCAGAGTCAGTACCCTAGTTATCAAACCTCGTATCCTGGTTTTCAACAACCATATCAACCCAATTATACAGCTTATACCCCATATGGTTAGACTCCTCCAAAACAAAACCAATGGGGGCAGAATTATGCTCAACCAGGTTGGAGTACAGGTACATGTCCTTATCGGGGACTTGGCATGCCTTTTAATCCTCAGTTACCTTTTCTTGCCACGTTGGAATTACCGGATGTATCCAAGTTGACCAATGATCCAATTCTTCATGATCCATATTGGTCTCCGGTCTCGATGAAGGTACCTAGTGATTGTCCCAAATTTGAAGGAAAATATGGAAAAGACCCCCAAGCACATGTCATGACCTACCATTTGTGGTGTTCTTCAAACTCTTGGATAGATGAATTGATCTGTCTACGTCTTTTCCAGCGCACTCTCACCGGCGCTGCTGCTAAATGGTACATAGAACTACCCCGTGGTATTTTTCAAGACTTTAATACTCTAGCTATGGCATTCCTGACACATTTCCAGTTACCGGCTCATTATGAAGTCGGGATCCATCTCCTGAAATCTCTAAAATAGGAAAAATCCACTCATATTTCAAATCATATTCATGAGTGGAGACGTCGTTGTCGTCTGATCAAGTTTGACATTCCTGATCAGCTTCTAACTCACTGGTTCACTACCTCCTTTGTCAACAAGATTGCACAGGACATTTCTATGGGGGCATGTGTAACCGAGGAGCAAGCCATAGCTCGTGCCCAGTACCTCGATTTAGTGTACTCTCAGTCCGGAATGTTATATGATATCTTGACTGATGCCCCGCGGCCTGGGACCTCTAAAGCACCAGCTACCCCATCGGTTGTTGGTGTTATTGGTTCCATCTCTCAGACTTCTCGTAAGTCTTCTAATGGGAAGCAGAAATCAAATTCTTCCAACAATTATGCTCCTCCCGCTACTCCAGATTCTGGTAAGATCGCGGAGGTCAATGCCGTTCAGGCCAATCCTACGGACAAGGCTTCCAAAGGGAAGAAGAAGGGCGAAGGCAAGGCCAAATCTAATGCCCTAAAACCAGAATCCTCCAAACCACGTGCTGATGATGGTTCGCAACGAAAATCAAAGTACCCTTGCCTGATCTGCGATGAATACCACTACACCAAAGATTGTCCCCGATGATCCAAGGTTAGTCAACTTCTTAAAGGCTCTAAGGGAACTCCGGCAGTTCTTAAAGAAACTTTTCCATCTCAGTAGACCCAGATAGTCGAGCAGCCTTCACCATCTGCTCTGTTTGGGTCTCAGGTTTTCATGATGAATGGTGCTGCACTTGTTTCTATTGCCACTCGATCAAAGGATTATGCCAGATCATGCCAGGCAACAGGGAAGGAATTTGTTGATGGCCCACCTCTCCCACCTGCCTTTGGTCCTTTATAAATTGAGAAGCCCAACAATGAACCTGTTATACGGTCACCTTCCAAAGGTGTTCTCCAAAAGTCTTCCTATAATCCAAACGCTTGTGCCGCTCAACATTACAGCATTGTTGAGGATTTGGCATAGGCGCCCTCTGCAATGTCTGCATTGGAAGTGCTTCAAAGTTTCCCATCTCAACGGAAAGCTCTGTTATCTGCAATCGACGGAATTAATCCTGTTGATTCTAGCCTTCTCACCTTTGATCTAGAGAATTTCGTCCCTCGACTTCCGCACCAGATTTCCCTTGTTATACAAGTCGGCATGAAAGGCCTCAATATTCACAGGGCCATTGTGGATGAAGGCGCCTCTACCTGCATTATGTCATCTGCTTGCTAGAAAGCCATCGACTCTCCAGCGCTCACTTAATCTCCTAATGCCCTCGAGGCATTTGATGGAAGGGAATCAAAACCCTTAGGTGTTCTCGCGAGTCTACCAATCACATTACAAGGTAAGACAGTCAACATCGAAGTGGAATTTGTTGATGCCAAACTCAACTATAATCTTCTACTCGGTCGCAGTTGCACCCACGCCATGTTGTGCGTTCCATCCACCCTCTTTCGAATTTTGAAGTTTCCACATGAGGGAAAGATTATTACTGTTGATCAGTTGTCTTTATTTACCTCCTCCTCTAAGAATAGCGTGCCATACGTGGATCAAATTCCTAATCCCCCCGACTATGTAGGACCTGGTCTTTTCAAAGACCCCATTCTCATGGGTATTTTTCCCATTCCACCACTGAACACCATTCAATTCAACATGATCTCTAGGTCAGATGACCCGTGGATCATCCCTTATCCTGAACAAGTTGCCTCTTTTGGAGAATCGATGCCTCTAACCCTAGTTGAAATCAATTATTGTGAGATTGTTGCTGCATCAAATCCTCCTCCTGCTGAAAATGCCCTTTGAGCATGGCTCTTGATGTTTATTCTCAATCCCCTTGGCTCGACAATGCAGATTCGCTCGATCCTTTGAGAGAAGTTTTTCCGTCTGACGAAGCTATTGTGGAGACTATGTCTCTCAAATATCTTCCATGGAGGAATGGACATCATCGTTCCTCATTCATGCCTGGCTTGGGGGAAATGTCTAATTTTCTCGAGCGGTTTGCATCTGGTTATCCCCCTCCTGAACCCGCTCCTTTGAGCTCATCAGAGCATAGTTCCTCTTCTTGTGTCAAGCTCCCTAAACAATGAAAAAAGTTTCTTTGAGGACAGTTCTTTTAAGTGTGTCAATCTCGTTAAAATAATGAAACATGATCCTGTTCAACTCCTTGATATGATCTCAATCTTGGGATTTGAGCCTTCACTACATTTGCCTTGCATATGCACTAAAGCTTGGGGTGCATGTACTTTGAATTGAGACACCATGCTGGGGGCATGCCCGGTTTTCCTTGTCATTTCAAGCATAGTTTTCATTTTTGCTTTTAAGCTTATGTAAAAATAAAATATGTTGGTGTGATGCATTTTGTGAACTTTTAACTTTTCCATTAGGTCATTATTTATGCAGATGCTATAGCTGACACATTAGATAGACATTTATGCAACTTGTAAAAACATCATCATATGTGAGAAATATCCATGTAGAAATATATATATATATATATATGTCGAATGTTTGCAGCGTGTGCATCATATAAAATCCCAAAAATATACATGTTTGTTTTAATTACATTCGGAGACAACATGTCTCTCAAAAATATGCATATGAAAAGCCTAGGTGATTAATCAGCATGGTGCTCATGGTAGCATGTTATTTCCCGCACCAATCGCCTCAATAAGTGATGGAGGTGACTAAGCACCCCTATGGTGTGCCTCTGATAAGCCATAGGGACATCAGCTAGGTGAGCATAATCAGGAATCCCACGGGCGATTCCCTCTAAGTTCTGAACCAGCTCGTTCCCCTCGCCCCCCTCACCTTGAGGGTCATAGGTGAGAGGGGTTCTCCGCGCGATCGGTGACATCCCAACGTGCCTCTCTAGGCCGACATCTGAATACATATAAGATTAGCTGTTAGAACATTCACGTATAACAAAAAAATCATAAAATTCACAAAATAAAAAAGAGTCTTACCCAGCTCGTCATCCCAGTCCTCTCCTTCCGAGAGTGGAAGGTCTGGGTCTCCTATGAAATTAGTACTGGCATAGGGCCAGTCCTCTACGACGATTAAATATCACTGGAGCCATTCGAAGAACTCGGGCCGCCATGAAATTTGTTGGCCGCCTCCTGCTCTGGGCATCAATGTTTCCCATCGAGCCATCCGTGGCTCTCTCAAAGGTGGATCTGGGACTATTTCCCCCTAGCCCTAGAAGATAGGCAGTCGTTCTAGGATGAACGATACCAAGATTGACCCGTACCCAAACTGCTTCAGTTTGGCCTTTTTACATTTAGTCAATTTCCGTTTGATATTCATGGTTACGGTTGTGGCCTAATCAAATACAGTTGGGTTCATACATTTTGACGCCAGGAGGAGTTGTGTTTTGGTAGCCTCGTGCGGGGCCTGCACCCCCGCAGCCCGCGTAATAGTATGTAGCACCACTCTGAGTGCTAGATTGGGAATAGTGTGAATGTCAACTTTGCCACTACCCGATCTTGTTTGTGCCCCTGGGCACACTCTTTCCATGACCATTGCCATTTTTTCACCAGAGGCTCTGGTACTTGTCATAAGTGGAACTGGACCTCTGCGGGACAATCCAATGATGAAGTAGACATCGGACACTTTGAGTTCAAGCATTTGATCTCGAAGCTTAAACTTCTCTTCGTCCTCATCCTAGATACTTATCAAATATTGTAACAGTTCAGGCTGAGCCCTGAGACATGGTGTTAAGAAGAATTTCTTTAATCCACAATTCCAGAGAGCGTTCATGCATTGCTCATTCCCCATTGCCAATTCATCTTCTTCACTATGCTCCCTTTCTTTCCATTCAATCACCATTGTGGCTTTACACTTGCATCAAATTGGTCCTAAGCACATCATAAGGTCCCTTGGGCATTCAAAAATTCAATTGATTGGTTCAATTTTTGTGAAATTTGAGTGGAATATAAGGTTTCGCAGTTGGCACGACTTTTTTGATGACAGTCGCGCCAGCTGGCACGACTCCTTTGCAAAAAGATCTCGATTGGCGCGGGTTCGTGCCTCATACCCGTGGCAAATGCGGAAGCCCTAAATTTGCAAATCCTCCCCTCAGAGATGCCAAATCACAATGGAAAGCTATGAAATATGGCTTAAAACATAGCTAATGGAAGTGGCTCTTACCTGGAAAAGACGGGATCTGGAATGATGCACTAGATCGTCCTCAATCGTCACCGCAAGATCGCAGGGAAATAACTCATTATCACTCTACACAAGAGGTAAAAAGTAAAAAGTAAATATGTTTTTACTATTGATCATATTTATAACTTTTCTAAATCAAAATTAGGTTTTGGAGCTTATTTTTCTGATATTTTATCATATTTTTGTCGAAAAATGGGTTTTACACTTGCTTTTCGTGCAGCGACAGGTTTTCACGCGACTAGGATGACAAGACGAGTTGCATTTTATACTTTTTCGGACTCGATAAAAACACGAAAAAGTCACTACTGGAGTCATCTTTCAACTCTTTTTTTACTCTCTAAAACTGAAAAGATTGCCGAGTCACTTGTCATTTTGAGCTCGTTAAATTGGCTGCGAAACGACATCTACCCAGTATACATTTACCCCTTTTTCGGGCTAGGATAGATTATTTACGAAAAAGGAATACCCTAGCCTATCGCGACTAGGAGGTTCTCTCAGACATAGTTTTCTACCTTTTAGGATCTGTGAGACTATCTACAAAAAGGGAACTTCTGGAGTTTTCTTTTCTACTGTCTTTTCAAACTCTCTAAACATGAAAATATGCCGAGTTATTCCTTTGTCAGACTCATTAAAAACTGATGACATCGGACTCCATCGTAATGACGATACTCGAGTTCCTCCTTCCTAGGGCTTGTTAAATGTAGTAGGTTGGATTTGTCTGAAGGACAAACTTATATCACAAGCATATGCTATCCCCTTCAAGCTTGTTTCCAAAAATAATTGGGGTACTCACCAGAAATGGTGGGGAAAATGGAACCAGTATCACCGTCGTGTTGGCAGTATGTCTTTCTTGAACATGGCACTTGTCTGCATTCGTGTCAGGTTGGGGCCATCTCATCTCGTTCTCTGCTTGTCTTCATGGGTTTGGGTAATCTTTTTTGACCGCTAATCTGCTCGTTTCCACATCATCATGACCTCATATCCTTTAATGTCAAATACTGCCAAATCCAGTGTCGTGCTGCCGATATGTTGAAGAGAATTTGGCCTCTGCAGTTTTCAACCTCCCTATGATTCTCTATTGATCTTGATTCGCAAACATCATGTTCCTCTGTCTTGTGTCGATGATGTGGGAAACACTATGCCCCATCTTCGATCAAGGTCACTTCCTGTCGAATTCAACTCATTATCTAGGAAGCTGATCTAGAGACTCCCTTCAGGTACCTTGGAACCTGCATGCCTCAATGGAAGGTTCTTCGCATTCGACACAAGGTTTTCATTATTGACCTTCGATCAGATGATTCTACGGGTGTTCGATGTCAGCTCACTGTTCACATTCCGTGGATTGTACCTATAGTACCTTGAGGGCCATCCTCATTATTGGTGGTTCCTCTCGCATCTGTTAACGACTCTCATTATTGGTTGGTGACCAGACGATGTTGTTGCATGTTTGACTTCAGGTCACTTATTCACGTGCTCGGACTTGTACTCTATTCGGGTAGAGATGGAACGTAAGACCCTGGATTTTGTCTGATGAAATCCAGGCTACGGATTCTTTGTGGATTATCATGATTAGTTACATGACTCATTTGATTGGATGGATGCGAACATACCTGAGTATACTTGTTGATCCTTCTTTGCTGGATGGCTGCGACCATACCTTGGATCTCGATTATTGTACACTCTATTATGGATGGCTGCACCCATACCACATATTATGTATCAAAGATATTAGTTGTACTTGTATTTGCAGGTCTTCCGACGATAATGTTTTCAGTTGGGCGCGTTCTCATAAATCATTGCACTCCTCCCTCTCTCTCAGACCTCATGCTTTAGGGGGCATCTGTTACACAGCATTTTGTCATCGTCCCTGCAATCCCTCATCCCGTACATTAGAGGACTATTCCCGTGACTTGTGAACAGTAAAATGACCTGAAATCACCTTCATGGCATCCTCTTGAATAAGGACAAACATTCTCCTGAAGAACATTTCCTCTGAAAAACCCTAAAAATAGATGTTTTAGCCTTGGCACAACTAGCCAGTTCATCCCTCGCACCAATGGGGGAAATCCACACTAGAGGGTGTGCCAAATGGTGCTCTATCCCTGTGTTTCACTAGCGCCAAGCTTATTAAGGGATGTTTTTTAAAAATAAATGGAGGAAGTTTGATTCTAACAAAATCCTAAATGAATCATCAAAAGGAGATGAGTGGTTTGGCTCCGGATCTCCATGTATAGGAAGTGGTTTTCCACCTCTCATGGAACCTTCCTAAGAGATAGGGCCTATCCCATGATTATAGGGATCCCAACTTCCCTTTCTCCATCTATAAAAGCTTGCCCTATCCATTTCCAAGCTAGTTGAATGCTTGGGAGATGAACTTGTAGGAAGGAAACTATAGCCGGGAAACTTTTGAGAGCCAAGCCAAAGAGAATCCCGTAAGAGAGAGAGCTTCATCCAGATTCCTGACAGGCTTTGTTGAGACATGCTCCGCTGCAAGCCCCGCCGAAGGAAGATCATAGCATCAGAGAATTTGGTTGTAATCTCCATATTTTAATTTATAATATAAGCGACTCTGATTTTGGTTCCATTCATGTGTTCATTTCTTTACGTAATGCAATGAATTATATCCTCTCTGACTGATATATAGTTACATGCTTTAGATTTTACATTGTATGTCATTGTTTCCTTACATGTGTACAGGTTTTCAGAAGTGTCGAATGGAAGGATTTTGATCTGTCAAGCGAGGGACGGGAGGTAACTAGCTGTTAGAATGTAACTACTAGTTTGACAAAAAAAAAAGAATTAGTTATGTTCAAAATTTCATTTTTATGAAAAATACTTCTATAATTATTATTTTATCAAAAAATACTTCTATATTTTAAAATATAATAAAGATAAATTAACATAAATGATTTAATAATATATATGTTAACACATATAAAACATTAAATATTTTACCTATAATCCTAATTTTTGTATTTACAAATTAAGAAAGACATCTCTATAATTATTATTTGCAAACATGATAGGAACATTGTAGCATAAAGGAGTTGTCTACCTACCCCACATAATAGCCCGAACTGCAAAAATTCAAAAAATCAGGTAGTTGGAGTGTTTGAATTGCATTTTTATAGTGGAAATGGTTTAAACACCATCAAAAACCTTTAGGACACCCAAAATACTGAATTTTAACAAATGTAACCACAATTTTCAAAAACCTTTGCCAGAATTTTTCACAATATTACTGGAATTTCTAGATTATTCTATAAGTTTTTTGAGACTACGTGTTAGCATAAATGCCATGGAAAAATGCAAGTGGTTGTTGAATATAAAGGTATTGAAGATCTAATTATCTTTGTCATTGCAAATCTAACCATTTTTATACACTGTCTGACCGTATTTAATAGTCTCGTGTAAAAGTGTTTTGATATCTTGTATTTCAGAATAGTTTTTGACATTACAATAAAAGTAAAAGAAATTGGTTTAAAATGGAAAGCTTTATTTTTCAGGCTATTTGGCAATAAATAAATCTAGGTATATACTGCCCATAGTAAAATTAAAATACACCATTTAACAGTGAGCGGTATATGTGTAGATTTATTTATTACAAATAACCTGAAATAATACTTGTGCATTTAAAATGGCATTTTTCCAGAAAGACGAAAAGAGATATAATCCAATAAACACTGGAAGTTGCAGAGATTTAAGCCTGTGAGTATGCCATATTGATACGAGTCTAAACAATTGCATGAAACATTGATGGCAATTGTACATATCGTGACCGTACGCAAACGTCCAGGGGGAACACTGCTCTGTACAACGTTGATAAGTGCACCGTGCACTATAAGAATAAAGTATTGAAGTAAAATAAAATATCATTCATCAAATTTTTAGTTTAGTTTAAGGTGATGTTTTTTTCTAATTTACAAAATTTTATGTTTAGGAATTCAACCCCACTTGTGATCTACAACAAAAAGAATACATTGGAGCTAGCATTCTGTGGAGGGCAAAGGTTCTTATAGCTCAATTAAGAACCAACTCACATCAAATTTGATGTGAAACGGGACAGTGGAAGAGACTTAAAGAGGCTTGGGAAGAAAGGGTATGCACTTTTTGCACTTCTGGGGCAGTGGAATCAGAAAAACATTTCATTTTGGAATGTGATGCTTTTAGAGACATAAGGGATAGTTACTGCAGTATGTTAGCATCAATTCCGTGGCATTGTCTTTTCGGTGATGGAACTGTTATAAGTTTGGGTCATCTCATCATCAATTTGAGTAAGAAAAGGATTGAATTGCAAAAGGAAAAAAACAAGGAAGTTGGCACTGGAAAATTTGGCCCAATTTCCGATGGCCACTTCATTGTTATTCTGACACATAGTCATTGCAAGAGCGACAGCTTGAGGCCAGACAAAACGTGGTTAGCCATTACGTCGCAATTCCGACGCTTTGCCAAAGTGTCACAATACCGACACTTTTTCCGACGTTTTGCAAAGTGTCGCTATTCCGTCATTTTATAAGCATCAGTCTTCTGACAACCCACAACTGTCGGTCTTCCGATGATCACCAACTGTTTGTCTTCTGATGTTTTTCAGGTTTTCATAAAAACGTCGCAATTCCGACGTTATGGCTTCCAACGTTTAATTCTGACGTTTTACAAACCGTCGCAATTTTGACGAAATATCATCCGACGTTTAGTCCGACGCTTATGTAACGTCACTTTAGTGAAAAAAAAACTAAAAATATTTTAAAAAGAAACGTCGGTCTTCCGACGCAAATGTAAAAATATTAAAAAAAATTAATCTCGCTCTTCCGACGTTTATGGCATCGATCTTTCATTGAAAAAGTCAAAATATTAAAAAAAATAACATCGCTCTTCCAACGTCTAAGGCATCGGTCTTCCGATGCTTGGTTAAAAATATTTAAAAAATATATATATTGTCTAATGTGGTTCAACACAAATATATTGCACCAAATTTTATCGAGGAATGGATTAAATAGACTAAAATTTCTCAGGTTAATATTTCTGTTATGGAGAGATGTTTTAAACTATTTCAATTTAATTGATTTTGGTCTGGCATATAAAGTAGGAAATGGACATAAGGTTAGAATTAGAGTTGATCCATGTCCAAGAAGTGGTGACAAACATTGGATGGCACAACCTATAATTAATTTTCTTCATGACAATGGGAACACTAAACTACCGCATTTCGACAACCCAACTCAATTTACCATTTGGAGGAAAGGATGTAAAATGACATAAGTATTGGAGTTGGATGTAGGATTTCATGAGAAACGGAATATGTATTTGGAAGCATTGACATAGTCTTGTATAAGTCTTACTAACAAAGATGATGAACTGGTTTGGTCACATTCTCCCTATGGGATCTACATGCACAAACTTGGGTACATTCACCTAAATTCAGTAGAAAGGAATGTTAAACATAAATGGTGGTGGAAAGTGGTCTATAAATCAAAATTTCCATCACAGTGTCTATTTTTCATGCCTCCAATATCATCGAGCCCTCCACAGTTTAATATTTAATCCTCCACAAATCTGTCTTACCTGAGCTTCAAATAAACACTGGTATACACTTATACAGATGTGTTCTATCTGAACTCCAAGGAAGCACTAATTTACCCTTCAAATATACTCCACATATATGTTATCACGACTCTACTTCCACAAAGGTAAGTCTGAGGTGTTCTTGGGCTCAATTCCATAGGACCGAGCTTTACAAGCTAGATTGGTATACAAAACATAAGTCATTGATTCTTATCACAGTCTTGTAACTTAACACTGAGCTCATAAATAAAAATAGGTGACTTAGATAATTCGAAAGTTCTATCCAAGCATCAGTAAATAGGATATAATCTAAGATTTTAATAGATGTTCACGGCATAAAATATGTCAAAATCCTGTAGCTATATCCCTGGCCTGAGACTGCAATGAAGAGGTCCAAAGTATGATGGCTTCAATAGAACCAAGCCTCATAATAGTGTTGCAATAGGTCCGAGGGTTTAACTGATTCAAGTCTTAATAAAAGGCTACAACACAGAACCAAGCTCTTATGGTATATCTCTGTCCTCCAATAATGACAAACATTAAATTCTCTTGAGCATGGTAATAGAACTAAATTTTTTTACAATAGTCCACAAGATATCCATTCATTTCTAGAAATTCTACAAGAGGAAAATGAAATTCATGTGTAACAAAGTATTATGAAAAGACTTCAAATTACTGTCATATTGGAGCAACTAGCCTCTGACAGAAAATATAAAAATAAAAATCAAGACACTGAGTGTGCCTAAAGGATTTTCCTTGGAGTGGAAATTTCTATCTGGATCCCTACTTTTGAAAAAATATTTCTTATATATACAGAATTATTTAATCACCAGCAAAAAGAAAAATGAAAATGGAAGGGCATACACAATGAAATTTATATCCTTTTCCTTAAGGAAAATAAAATCAGAATAAGATGCATGGTCTAACAATTTGGCATCCTCATTCAACAACGTATCTCTCGGTACCTTAAATTTGTTATCCAGGTGAGAAGCCTTGGATTTTCAATGGTTTATTAATTTCCTACAAAAGTAACAAAAGAAAAATGAAGCAGTGTATGTTGCAATATTCTATTTCAACCTTTAGGATATGGAGGATGATTTCACGAGGAAAAGGCAATGGCCTTGCAATTTAATTGGGCCATATTACAATAGTGTTTCCCATAAATGAGAGAATAGCAATGAATAACCTCTCTCAATTGAGTCGTGACTTGTTTCTTGTAGGTATGGGCTCCAAACTCCAAACCTTGCAAACAAGGAGAGAATGAATCACCATGGTGTCAAGAAACCAGAACTTAGCCTGAATATCCAAAAACTAAAGTTGGAAACATTGTCTCTCCAAGGTTGTTAATGTTGCAATCCTCTGTTCAACATTGATACAAATGTCAAAAACAAGTTAAAAGATGAACCAAATAACAACATTCAAAGGAAAGACTAGGATGTCACCATTTCCACCTGCTATCCTTGAAAAGAAGGTGAGATTACTTACATGCTTTTGTGTTTGCAAGGTGGACTTGAAGACCATGTTCATCCCAGAATGAGCTCAAAATGTACTTTTGTTTTTGGATTCTTGAAATAGAAGGACATTGTTGTCAAAAAATAGTGAAATGGAGATCCCATAGAGGGCCTCCACCTTTACCACCCATGGATTTTGAAATGAGAAAATCTCATCCATAAATATGAAGTCCAAAGAATGTGAGGCAGTCGAAACCCTTGCTTGACTACTATGTTAATGTATATAATAGACCCCAGAGATGATCATTTAAATCTCATATAGGGTCATAATTATAGATATCGCCAAGCATAGGATAGGTATACCTTCAGCCTTTCAAATAGTAGGTTTCTTCCAACTATCTAAAAGGCTTAACAGGTGTCCATGGATCAACAATATACTTACTTTTGCTTCCTTAATAGCATTTGTGAGGATTGAAAAATAGTCAAAAGTGCGGTGATTCCATTTGCAATGGCTAAACCTTAAACCTGAAATTTCTTCCTCTCTGCCCATATGGAGATTAATTTTTCTGCTCTTCTGGCAAAGAGTTTGAACATGGTGTATCCCAGCATGATAGTCTCACAATTAATTGATTAATTTTTATCATCATATTTATAAAGATGATTGATTTAAGAAACTTCGCCAGGGGTAAGGCCAGAAGAGACTATCTAAAGCAAAAGGTCTTTCAAGTTTTCTAGCTTCTAAGCCTTATTAGAATGGAAGTTGAAAATTGATCTCATGATCATGTAATCAATGTAACAACAACCATACAATCTGGGATTGATGATGAAAGGTGGTTGGTTGCAAATGTCATATAATAAGGTGACATTATTTTGAGCGAGGTGTTAGAATCAGTAATGGTGCAAGCAGGCACTTCAGTAAGAATCTTCTGTACAAGGATTTAGTGTAGACACTAATTTGTTGAAGAATCACTTTTCATTTGTAGAGGAGGTATTACAGTATTAGTGTTTTACTGAGAAAAATGCCTTTATAAAGAGGCTTTTCAAAGTTCAGAATGCAATCATTAAATCCAAACATTGATGACGAGGCAAAGTCAAATTCCAGTATCTCTAAAGCAGTTCATACAGACTATTGATAAAAAACTTTATGAGCATATACCTGAGAAATCAATCATGCAAGCAGTGAACATTGCAAATCCCTGACCCCTGCACCATCAGCTTTCCTGTAGGTTTCAATTATACGAGTGAATGCCTCCTTGCTTAATAGAGTTTGATGTTCCTCGGTCAGTGATACAAACTGTGGCACTATTGGCATTTCTGGGGATTGATCTTCCGCAGATTGAGTCGTTTCTGGATCAGAGGAGATGATTGTTTCTGGATCAGAGGACATGATTGTATCTGGGTCAGAGTTTACTTCCAACTGATTATGTGAAGTAGTTCAACAGTTTACTTCATGCATTAAAAAAAAAAACATAAAGCATGAACGAGATCATACCTCTGTGGCTTGAGATTGGGACTTGTAGAGACACGGATGAAAACACTCAACGGCTTCAGATTGGGACTTTTTATGAAACCATGTACAAAAAAAAAACCCTGTACACAACAAAAACCCACATCATTTTAGCAAATGAAATCCTAAATTTCAAAAACCCAAGGTCAAGGATTCGAATCTGAAAAAGACACATACCTTGTAGGCAATCACAGTTCTCAGTCTCCTTCCTAACGACATCAAGCATAGAATCAATGAGCTCGGCTCCTTCCGTGTAATGCCCCTTGGCCTAGTTGTTTTTCCAGCCCCAGATTGGCCAAAAATGAAGTTATCAGGTCTGAAGACCTGTCCATAACCCTTTCAAGTTGTAGATCTAAAGTGCCCTGATATCTCTCAGTAGGATCCATCTCGTGTTCTTCACAGACCACTTCCAAAAACTTGGAGCCGATCTGGTTGCCACATTGGCCCCCCTGAATGTGAAGGATCTTTGGCATTTTTGCTATCGACCCAACTCAGATTTGGATCAGATACTCCCTCCTTCCCTGGACAAACCATGCAACCGGAGGGAAATGAACGAGGGAAATTAAAACTTTTGATATTTCAAAAATTATGACATTTTAAAATGAAACACATGTTTTTTTAAGGTCACTCAAATTAATTTAAAAATAAATATTTTTTAATAATTATAACCATTTTAAATAATTAAAATAATTTCTAAATAATTAAATGTTTGTTTATTTTGATTGTTTAAAAATATTTACAATCAAAAAAATAAAACATATATTTTTGAGAAGCAATTAAAGTTATATGAGTAAATAATGGACTGATTTTTTCATATAGTAATCCTTCTACCCTACTAAATCATCATGCTTTATTAAAAGGAGTTTTAAACTTTACACTATTAAATTATGTTGTATTTTAAATATTTGGAGTTTTAATCTCTTTTTTTATATATATTTTTTCTTTATAATTTATGTATTATGTATATAGGGGGTTAAATGGGTTAGGCCAGTTGGGAAATAGGGTTTAAGGGGTTAGGGGTTAAGGGTTTAGAGGTTGATGGTTTAGGGGGTTAAATGGGTTAGGGTTTTAGGGGTTAAGGGGGTTAAATGGGTTAGGGGTTAAGGGTTTAAGGGTTAGTGGTTAAGGGTTTAGAGGTTTAGGGGTTAAATGGGTTAGGGGTTTAGAGGTTTATGGTTTAGGGGGTTAAATGGGTTAGGGGTTAAGGGGTTATAGGTTTAGGGTTTAGGGGGTTAAATGGGTTAGGGGTTTAGGGGATTTAGCAGTTAAGGATTTTAGGGGTTAGAAGTTAGGGGCTAATGGGGTTAGGTTTTAGGGGGTTAGATGGGTTAGGGGTCGGGAATTAGGGTTTAAGGGGTTAGGGTTAAGGGTTTAATGGTTTAGGATTTAAGGGGTTAGGGGTTAAGGGTTTATAAGTTTAGGGTTTAGGGTTTAGGGGGTTAAATGGGTTAGGGGTTTACTAGGGGTTTAGGGGGTTAAATGGGTTAGGGGTTAAGGGTTTAGGAGTTAGGGGTTAAGGGACGTTTAGAGGTTTAGGGTTTAGGGGTTAAATGGGTTAGGGGTTAAATTAGTTGCTTATTCTTTGCGTCTCAATGTAACAATTTTGTAAGTATTGTTGCTTGTTGACATGTCTTCTTTATTTATTAATTTATAGTATTTGTTAGCCATTTCTTTACATTTATTCATGCAAATGTATATTGCAATCAAACCAAATTTATGTTCAATCTCTAGTTTCAAACTCAGCCACAGTGTTGTCACACAATTTAAGTCTGAAGAAGGGCCATCTGATGAAGTCTTAATAACCAGACTGCACCTCATGACTACTCCAGAAAATATTAAGTTCGAGTGTCCCACAATCATGATAAATTTGGCTCTTATACTCTTGCTCCACCTGACTGTGTCGTGGAAATACCCTTTTTTATTGCAAAAAAATCCTAATTTTGTCGACCTTGTCCCTTAGCAGACCAAGGAAACATATGTGAATAAGAAGAATGGAAAGCACTACAAAGTTGAAGAGAGTACAAAAGACTAAGATGGTTTAAATGATAAGCTTGAATTAGAATGTAGCAGTGTTGAAACAACTAAAAGTTGTCCCAAAAAAAAGTTGATAATGCAAAACCTTCTTCTGTACCAGTCAAGAAAGACTACATTCAAGTGAGAGCAAGAAGAGGCCAAGCGACTGATAGGCATAGCCTGGAAGAATATAGGGTATGGTTCCCTCTTTTTGATGAAATATTTGATCTACATTTTGTCTATCGAAGATTAATCATTTAAACCTTGCTAACAAGGTGGAATCAACCCAATCGTAGGTCCCAATATGTCATGATATATATTAACTCTCTATATATATGAGAAGGAATAATTATAAAGACATAGATTGATAGAGGTGGCGAGACAAGGGGAGTCACAAGGGAGAGATGGAGATAAACTAAAGGAGAGGGAGGAGAAGGAATGGATCAGCTGAGAGAGAGAGAGGGAGAGGAGTGAGAGAGGTAGAGAAGGGTAAGAGAGGGAGATAGTGACACAAATATGGAAGGGGGGTAGAAAGAAGGATAAAGGGAGGGATATAGCTGTGAGAGGATTGGAGGGTAGAGAGAGAGAGAGAGAGAGAGAGAGAGAGAGAGGGAGGGAGGGAGATTGGGGAAGAGAGAGTTCATTCCAGATGCTCTGAAAGTGTTGAGGCTTCAGCCAGGTCACAAGTATTGTCTGCTAGGAAGGCTTTCCAAAGAAGTTGGCTGGCATCATTGTGACACTATTATGGAATTAGAAGGGAAGAGAAAGGCAAAGGCTCGAGTATCATATGAGAGAAGGAAGCAATTGGAAAAATTGAGATCAAAAGCAGTGGAGTTAGCCGAAAAGCAGCTTACCCCAGAGATGGATAAGATAAAACTTGACAACATATTGGTCAATTTCCTTGACCCTTTATTGGTTATTCAGAAGGAGTATGAATACACCACCATTAATATCAAGGTAACCATCCCCTAGCAGATCAAGGGGTTAAGGGGTTTAGGGGTTAGATGTTTGGGGTTAGTGGTTAAGGGTTTAGAGGTTTAGGGTTTAAGGGGTTAAATGGGTTAGGGGTTTAGGGGGTTAAATGGGTTAGGGGTAAAGGGTTTAAGGGTTAGTGGTTAAGGGTTTAGAGGTTTAGGGTTTAGGGGTTAAATGGGTTACAGGTTTAGAGGTTTAAGGTTTAGGGGGTTAAATGGGTTAGGGGTTGGGAATTAGGGTTTAATGGGTTAATAGGGGTTAAGGGGTTATAGGTTTAGGGGGTTAAATGGGTTAGGGGTTTAGGGGGTTAAGGGATTTAGCATTTAAGGATTTTAGGGGTTAGAAGTTAGGGGCTAATGGGGTTAGGTTTTAGGGGGTTAGATGGGTTAGGGGTTGGGAATTAGGGTTTAAGGGGTTAGGGTAAAGGGTTTAAGGGGTTAGGGGTTAAGGGTTTATAGGTTTAGGGTTTAGAGGGTTAAATGGGTTAGGGGTTAAGGGTTTAGGGGTTAGGGGTTAAGGGTTTAGAGGTTTATGGTTTAGGGGTTAAATTAGTTTCTTATTCTTTGCATCTCAATGTAACAATTTTGTAAGTATTGTTGTAGCTTGTTGCCATGTCTTATTTATTTATTAATTTATAGTATTTGTTAGCCATTGGTTTACATTTATTGATGAAAATGTTTATTGCAATCAAACCAAATGTATGTTCAATCTCCAGTTTCAAACTTAGCCACAATGTTGTCACACAATTTAAGTCCGAAGAATGGCAAACGAGCCACCCGAACGTGTACAAGGCACCCGGGCGGTCACAACTTAGCAAAAATGATATGGGCGCCCTCGAAAGAAACGGCCCGACTGGACCCGAACGTGCTCGGTCGGGCGACCTCACATGGCATGACATGACGCGCCCGATCGAACGATGCCACAAGGGAGAAAATGGAAAATGGACCACCCGAACGTGCACAAGGCACCCAGGTGGTCACAAATTAGAAAAAATGATACGAGTGCCCTCGAATGAAATGACTCGACCCGACCACGCCCGGTAGGGTGACATCACACAGCGCGACACGACGCACCCAAACGAACGATGCCACAAGGGAGTAAGCGACAAACTGGCCACCCGAACATGCACAAGGCACCCGAGCGGTCACAACTTAGCAAAAATGATACGGGCGCCCTCGAACAAAACGGCCCGACCCGACCCAAACGCACCGGGTCGGGCAACCTCACATGGCGTGCCCAACCGAACGATGCCACAAGGGAGAAAATGACAAACGGGCCGCCCGAATGTGCACAAGGCACATCCGGGTGGTCACAACTTAGCAAAACTAATAAGGGCGCCCTCGAACAAAACAACGCAACCCAAACACACTTGGTCAGGCACCCTCACACGGTGCGACACAGCGCGCCCAACCGAACGATGCCACATTAAGGGAGCAAACGAAAAACAGGCCACCCGAACGTGCACAAGGCACCCGGGTGTTCACAACTTAAAAAAATTGATACGAGCACCCTCGAATGAAATGGCCGGACCCAAACATGCCCAGTCGGACGACCTCACATAGCACGCCTGACTGAACGATGCCACAAGGGAGAAAATGGAAAACGGGCCGCCCGAACATGCACAAGGCACCCAGGCGGTCACAACTTAGCAAAACTGATATGAACACCCTCGAACGAAATGACCCGACCTGAATGAGCTCGGTCGGGCGACCTCACATGGCGCAACATGGCACGTCCGATCGAACGATGTCATAAGGGAGAAAATGGAAAACGGGCCACTCGAACATGCACAAGGCACCCGGACGGTCACAACTTAGCAAAACTGATACGGGCACCCTCGAATGAAACGACCCGACCCGACCGCGCCTGGTCGGGCGACCTCACATAGCGTGACACGACGCGCCCGATCGAATGATTCCACAAGGGAGCAAATGAAAAATGGGCCGCCCGAACGTGCATAAGGCACCCAGGCGGTCACAACTTAACAAAATTGATACGGGCGCCCTCGAACGAAATGGCCCAACCCAAACGCACCCGGTCGGGCAACCTCACACAACGCGACACAGCGCACCCAAACGAATGATGCCATAAGGGAGAAAATGGAAAATGGGCCACCCTAATGTGCATAAGGCACCCAGGTGGTCACAACTTAGCAAAACTGATATGGGCGCCCTCGATCGAAACGACCCGACTCGACCTGAACACACCCGATCGGGCGACCTGACACGGGGTGACATGACGCGCCCGACCAAACGATGCCACAAGGGAGCAAACAACAAACGGGCTGCCCGAACGTGCACAAGGCACCCGAGTGGTCACAACTTAGAAAAACTGATACGGGTGCCCTCGAATGAAACGGCCCAACCCGACCCGAACGCGCCCGGTCGGGTGACCTCACACGGCGCAACATGGCACGCCCGACCGAACGATGCCATAAGGGATAAAATAGCAAACGGGCTGCCCAAACGTGCGCAAGGCACCCAGGCTGTCACAACTTAGCAAAACTGATACGGGCACCCTCGAATGAAAAGACCCGACCCGACCCGAATGCGGCCAGTCGGGCAACCTCACACGGCGCGACACGGTGTGCTCGACCAAACGATGCCACAAGGGAGAAAACAGAAAATGGGCTGCCTAAACTTGCACAAGGCACCCGGGCGGTCACAACTTAGCAAAACTGATACGGGGGCCCTCGAACGAAATGGCCCAACCCGACCCGAATGCACCCGGTTGGGCGACCTCACATAGTGCGACATGACGTGCCCGATCAAATGATGCCACAAGGGAGAAAATGACAAATGGGCCACCTAAACGTGCACAAGGCACTCGAGTGGTCACAACTTAGAAAAACTGATATGGGCGCCCTCGAACGAAATGGGCCGACCCGAACGCGCCTGGTCGGGCGACCTCACACGACATGACACGGCACGCCTGACTGAATGATTCCACATGGGAGAAAATGGCAAACGAGCCGCCTGAACCTTTACAAGGCACCTGGGCGGTCACAACTTAGAAAAACTGATACGGGTGCCCTTGAACGAAACGGTCCGACCCGAATGCACCAAGTTGGGCGACATCACACGGTGCGACATGATGCGCCCGACCGAACGATGCCACAAGGGAGAAATCGACAAACAAGCTGCTCGAATGTGCACAAGGCACCCGAGTAGTCACAACTTAGCAAAACTGATACGAGCACCCTCAAACGAAACGACCCGACCCGAACGCGCCCGGTCGGGCAAATTCACACACTGCGACACGGCGCACCCGACCGAATGATGCCACAAGGGAGAAAATGGAAAGTGGGCCGCTCGAACATGTACAAGGCACCCACATGGTCACAACTTAACAAAACTGATACGGGCACCCTCGAACGAAACAACCCGACCCGAACGCACCCGGTCGGGCGACCTCACACAGCGCGACACAACGATCCCGAATGAATGATGCCACAAGGGAGAAAATGGAAAATGGGCCACCTGAACATGCACAAGGCACTTGAGCAGTCACAACTTAGCAAAACTAAAGGGTGTCGTCGAATGAAACGGCCCGACCCAACCTGAACGCGCCCAGTCAGGTGACCTCACATGGCGCAACACGACGCACCCGACCGAACAACGCCATAACGGAGAAAATGGCAAACGGGCCACCTGAATGTGCACACGACACTTGGGTAGTCAAAACTTAGTAAAAATGATACAGGCGCCCTCGAACGAAACAACCCGACCCGACCCGAACACGCCCGGTCGGGCGACCTCACACGGCGCGAAACAGTGCACCCGACCGAATGATGCCACAAGGGAGGAAACGAAAAATGGGCCGCTCGAACATGCACAAGGCACCCAGGCGGTCACAACTTAGAAAAACTGATACGGGCACCCTTGAACGAAATGACCTAACCCGACCTGAATGCGACCGGTCAGGCGACCTCACACGGCGTGACATGGCGTGCCCGACCAAATGACGCCACAAGGGAGAAAATTGAAAACGGGCTGCTCGAACATGCACAACACACCCAGGTGGTCACAACTTAGCAAAACTTATACAGGTGCCCTCGAATGAAATGGGCCAACCTGAATGTGCTTGATCGGGTGACCTCATATGGCGCGACACGGCGTGCCCAACCGAAGGATGCCACATGGGAGAAAATGGAAAACTAGCCACCTGAATGTTCACAAGGCAACCGGGTGGTCACAACTTAGTAAAACTGATACGGGCACCCTCGAACGAAACGGCCCGACTCGAACGCACATGGTTGGGCGACCTCACACAGCGCGACATGGCGCTCCCGGACGAATGATGCCACAAGGGAGAAAATGACAAACGGGCCACCCAAACGTGCACAAGGCACCTGGGTGGTCACAACTTAGAAAAACTGATACAGGCGCCCTCAAACAAAATGGCCCGACCCGACCTGAACGCAACTGGTCGGGCGACTTCACACAGCACGACACGGCACACCTGACCGAACGATGCCAAAAGGGAGAAAACGGAAAACGGGCCTCCCGAACGTGCACAAGGCACCCGAGCGGTCACAACTTAGCAAAACTGATACGGGCGCCCTCGAACGAAACGGCCCGACTCGACTTAAACGTGCCTGGTCGGGCGACCTCACACGATGCGACACGACGTGCCCGACCGAACGATGCCACAAGGGAGAAAATGACAAACGGGTCACCTGAACATGCACAAGGCAACTGGGCAGTCACAACTTAGCAAAACTGATATGGGCGCCCTCAAATGAAACGACCCAACCCAACCCGAACACACCCGGTCGGGAGACCTCACATGACGCGACATGGCGTGCCCGACCGAATGATTCCATGAGGGATCAAATGGAAAACGGGCCACCCGAACATGCACAAGGCACCCAGGTGGTCACAACTTAACAAAACTGATACGGGCACCCTCGAACGAAACAACCCGACCCGAATGCGCCCGGTCGGGCGACCTCACACGGCGCGACATGACGTGCCCGACTAAATGATGCCACAAGGGATCAAATGGAAAATGGGTCACCTTAACGTGCACAAGGCACCTGGGTGGTTAAAACTTAGCAAAACTGATACTGGCACCCCCGAACGAAATGACCCAACCCTACCTGAACGCGCTCGGTTGGGCGACCTCACACGGCGCGACATGGCACACCCAACCGAACAATGCCACAAGGGAGAAAATGGAAAACGGGCTGCCTGAATGTGCACAAGGCACCCGGGCAGTCACAACTTAGCAAAACTGATATGTATGCCCTTGAATGAAACGGCTCGACTCGACCCATACGCGCCCGGTCGGGCGACATCACACGGCGCGACACGGTGCGCCCGACCGAATGATGCCATAAGGGAGAAAATGGAAAATAGGCCGCTCAAGCATGCACAAGGCACTTGGGTAGTCACAACTTAGCAAAATTGATACGGGCGCCCTTGAACGAAATGGGCCGACCCGAACGCGCCCGGTCATGTGACCTCACACGGCATGACACGGCGCGCCCAACTGAATGATGCCACATGGGAGCAAATGGAAAACAGGCCGCCGGAACATGCACAAGGCACCAGGGTGGTCACAACTTAACAAAACTGATACAGGTGCCCTCGAACAAAACGGCCCGACCCAACCTGAATGCACTCGATCGGGTGACCTCACACTGCGTGACACGGCGCGCCCAATTGAACGATGCCACAAGGGAGCAAACGACAAACGGGCTGCTCAAATGTGCACAAGGCACCTGGGCAGTCACAACTTAGCAAAACTGATACGGGTGCCCTCGAATGAAATGACCCGACCCGAACGCACCCGGTCAGGTGACCTCACACGGCGCGTCCGACCGAACGATGCCACATGGGAGCAAACGGCAAATGGGCTGCTCGAAAATATGCTTATCATGTTTTTTGTTTCCACAAAATACTTCACCCAGGCTTAGCTCTTTTGGAAATACACTTTTGCTTTTGGTTTCTATTTCAATGCATCCTCTACTACTTATTCCAATGAGTGGCTTATTTATTCTAGAGCATATTATTATATGGTTAAGCATAAATGCAATTTTATTGCTTGTAATGATTGTAACACCAAATTTTTTTTCTATTGTTGGTGATGTAGGGTCTATAACAACTAAGGAATATAACATACATTTCAATAATGTATTATGTGTTTTGAGTCTTTGTTGCAACCTTCAATTAAAATATCAAATCACTCATTTAAGTAAAGGTAGAATAGTAGAGTTTTCATCTCACCAAGTTGTAATAAAGGATTTAAAAGATCCCAAGCATGTCCTAGCCTTTGGAATAATATACCAAAATGTGCAAGTTTTCATGTATAAGTGTAATGTAAATTTTTTGATGTATAAGCATGTTTTCCAACAAAAAAAAAACATTTCCAATAATGTAATACTCATTATATCCAAATAAATCATATTTATATAAACAAAATGTTAAATAATATAATGTTTTCATATTCAAATGTTGAACAATTGTTAATAAAGTAATACTTTACATGTCCACGCATGTAATTTTTTTTCATGTCCAAGTCTGTTGTCCAACCAAAATAATGTTTTCATATTAAAATGTTGTGTTGTTTAAACATCGGTCTTGTGACGTTTGGGAGAAACCGTTGGAAAAGTGAATTTTCTCATATAGACGTCAATCTTGCGATGTTTGGCTTCACAACGTCGCAAGACCGACATCTATATGAGAAACATCACTTTTCCGAACGGGCGCGCCCAATCGAATGATGCCACAAGGGAGAAAACGGAAAACAGGCCGCCCGAACGTGCACAAGGCACCTAGGTGGTCACAACTTAGCAAAATTGATACGAGTGCCTTCAAACGAAATAGTGCAACCCGAACGCACTTAGTCAGGCACCCTCACATGGCATGACATGGCGTGCCCGACCGAACGATGCCACATTAAGGGAGCAAATGGAAAATGGGCCTCCCAAATGTGCACAAGGCACCCAGGCAGTCACAACTTAACAAAAATGATGCGGGTGCCATCGAACGAAACAGCCCGACCCGAACGCGCCCGATCGGACAACCTCACATGGCGCGCCCGACTAAACGATTCCACAAGGGAGAAAACGGAAAACGGGTCACCCGAATGTGCATAAGGCACCCGAACGGTCACAACTTAGAAAAACTGATACGAGCACCCTCGAACGAAATGACCCGACCCGAACACGCCCTGTCGGGCGACCTCACACGGCGCACCCTTAGTAAGACTGATACAGGCACCCTCGAACGAAACGACCTGACTCGACCGTGCCTGGTCGGGCAACCTAACATAGCGCGACACAACGCGCCCGACTGAACGATGCCAGAAGGGAGAAAATAGAAAACGGGCTGCCCAAACATGCATAAGGCACCCGGGCTGTCACAACTTAACAAAACTGATACAGGCGCCCTCGAACGAAACGACCCGACTCAAACACACCCAATCGAGTGACCTCATAAAACACAACACGGCACGCCCGAATGAACGATGCCACAAGGGAGAAAACAGAAAACAGGCCACCCGAATGTGTGTAAGGCACTCGGATGGTCACAACTTAGCAAAACTGATACGAGAGCCCTCGAACGAAATGGCCCGACCCGACCTGAATGCGCCGATCGGACGACCTCACACGGGGCGACACGACGCATCCGACCGAATGATGCCAAAAGGAAGTAAATGGCAAACGGGCCACCCGAATGTGCACAAGGCACCTGGGTGGTGAAAACTTAGCAAAACTGATACGGGCGCCCTCAAACGAAATGTCCCGACCCGCCCCGAACGCGCCTGGTCAGGCAACATGACGCGCCCAACCGAACGATGCCATAAGGGAACAAACGGAAAATAGGCCACCCAAACGTGCACAAGGCACCTGGGCGGTCACAACTTAGCAAAACTGATACGGGCGCCCTCGAACGAAATGACCTAACCCAACCCAAACGCGCCCGGTCGGGCAACCTCACACGGCGTGACATGGCGTGCCCGACCGAACGATGCCATAAGGGAGAAAATAGAAAGCAGGCCGCCCGAACATACATAAGGCACCTGAGTGTTCATAACTTAGCAAAACTGATACGGGCGCCCTAGAACGAAATGGCCCAACCTGACCCGAACGCGCCCGGTTAGGCGACCTCACATGGTGCGACACGGCGCGCCTGACCGAATGATGCCACTAGGGAGAAAACGTCATACAGGCCACCTGAACATGCACAAAGCACTTGGGCGGTCAAAATTTAGCAAAAATGATGCGAGCGCCCTCGAATGAAACAGGCCGACCTGAACGTGCCCGATTGGGCGACCTCACACGACACGACACGGCATGCCCGACCGAATGATGCCACATGGGAGAAAATGGTAAACAGGTCGCCCGAATGTGCACAAGGCACTCGAGCGGTCACAACTTAGCAAAACTGATACGAGCGCCCTCAAACGAAACGGTCCGACCCAAACACGCCCAGTTGGGCAACCTCACACGGTGCGACATGACGCGCCCGACCGAACGATGCCACAAGGGAGAAAATGGAAAACAGGCCGCTCGAACATGTAGAAGGCACCCAGGCAGTCACAACTTAGCAAAACTGATACGGGCGCCCTTGAACAAAATGACCCGACCCGAACACGCCTGGTTGGGAAACCTCACACACCGCGACACAGCGCGCCCGACCGAAAAATGCCACAAGGGAGAAAACAACAAACTGGCCACTTGAACATGGAAAAGGCACCTGGGTGGTCACAACTTAACAAAACTGATACGAGTGCCATCGAACGAAACGGCCTGACCCAAATTCACCCAGTCGGGCGACCTCACATAGCGCGACCTGGCGCACCCAAAGGAATGATGCCACAAGGGAGAAAATGGAAAACAGGCCACCTGAATGTGAACAAGGCACCCCGGCGGTCACAACTTAGCAAAATGAAAGGGCGCCCTCGAACAAAATGGCCCGACCCGACCCGAATGCACCCGGTCGGGCAACCTCACATGGTGCGACATGGGGCACCCGACCGAACGATGCCACAAGGGAGAAAATGGAAAACAGGTTTCCCGAACGTGCACAAGGCACCCGAGCAGTCACAACTTAGCAAAACTGATACGAGCGGCCTCGAACGAAATGGCCCAACCCGACCCGAACGCACCCGGTCGGGCGACCTCACATGGCGTGACAAAATGCACTCGACCGAACGATGCCACAAGGGAGTAAATGGAAAACAAGCCACTCGAACGTACACAAGGCACCTGAGCGGTCACAACTTAGAAAAACTAATATGGGTGCCCTCGAATGAAATGGCCCAACCCGACCCGAACGCGCCTAGTCAGGCGACCTCACACGGCAAAACACGGTGCGCCCAACCGAACAATGCCACAAGGGAGAAAATGGAAAATGGGCCACCCGAATGTGCACAAAGCACCTGAGCAATCACAACTTAGCAAAACTGATACGGGCGCCCTCAAACTAAATGAGCCGACCTGAATGCGCCCGATCAGGAAACCTCACATAGCACGACACGACATGCCCAACCGAACGATGCCACATGGGAGAAAATGGAAAATGGGCTGCCTGAATGTTCACAAGGCACCCGGGCAGTCACAACTTAGAAAATCTGATACGGGCGCCCTAAAAAAAAACGGCCCGACCCAAACGCACCTGGTCGGGTGACCTCACACAGCACGACACGGCGCGCTCGAACGAATGATGCCACAAGGGAGAAAATGGATAATGGGCCACCAAAACGTGCACAAGGCACCCGGGTAGTCACAACTTAGCAATACTGATACGGGCGCCCTCGAACGAAACAACCCGACCCGACCCGAACGCGCCCAGTCGGGCGACCTCACACGGCGCGACACGGCGCGCCCGACCGAATGATGCCACAAGGGAGAAAATGGTAAATGTGTAGAAATTAGCTGAATAAATCACTTATTCAATGGAGATTAACCCGATTACACATCAATTTCGAATTGCATGCATAACACATAATCTCATCTACAATTAATTGTCACATGCGGAAATAATATAGAAGCAATCTCACATCAAATCAATTTCACATTAACTCAGTATGTATGGGGATGTATGGGGGAAAATCAGACCAACAACCTGCAATGGCTGTGAAGGTGGTCGTAGAAACTGATAAAAATAAAACAAGTACACATCTTCTCATGCAGCACCTGCACTTTCTATAAAAGTCACACACATCTTCAGCTTAGTTTTGGAATGGTGTTACCTGTTCAAACTCCCCGCTTGTCTGGCCTTGGCCTCTGTACCCAATTGTTGGCTTCTCCTCATTGTGATATGCAGACTCATTACAAACTAACCCCCCGGTTTGATCGCGCAATTGTCATGGACAATTCCTCCAAGTGTAATGCAAATCCCATGCAAAACTGATCCTCCAACCGATAGCTTTACTCACCCTTTCATCTACCTCTTCCACTGGTCTCCACTGAACTGATCATGCACTGTAGTGAACTGAAGTGTTCTTGAGTTGACTAATGAGTTAATATTTAGTAAATTAAATATTATTTAATTTACTCCACTCATATCTAGTTGATTAGTTAGTTAACTAATCCTAACTAGTTCAACTAAAACAAACAGAACACAACTCCACTATCTGTCCCGTTAACTCCTCCAAAACTTCTGCCACTGAAGTCTAACTGAAGTCAACCATGAAAGATGCCATCAAACCCTAGGAACCACGTGATTCCTTCTGTCATTTGCATGATCCACCTCCATGACTCAAACTGAAGTGCTCCAAGAGAGTAAACTGATGTTTATAGTCAAAATATTATTAAGGGTAAATAATATTTGACTTCCATATTTTTAGGAGATACAGTCTAAAAATAGCCTGGGTCCTAAAAATAAGGGTCTCATCTATTTTTACCAACATGTCGCATACTTCAAGAATCTCCAACTGGAATTCCCAAATTATGCTCCGTATGTCTGAAAATAGACATAGTCTAAAAATAGACTTTGCGCCAGAATTTGCCTGCGGGCCCACTTAGTGAAGGCGACTTCATTTCACTAAGCTCCATCATCTTGCTGCATTCTCAACAAAATGGGCTGCACGAACGTGCACTAGGCATCCGGGTGGTCACAACTTAGCAAAACTGATACGAGCGGCCTTGAATGAAATGGCCCGACCCAAATCGAACGCGCCCGGTCAGGCGACCTCACACGGCATGACATGGAGCGCCTGACCGAACGATGCCACAAGGGAACAAATGGAAAATGGGCCGCCCGAACATGCACAAGGCACCCAGGCAGTCACAACTTAGCAAAATTGATATGGGCACCCTCGAACGAAACGACCCAACCCGACCTGAACGCGCCCGATCAGGCGACCTCACATAATGCGCCCGACCAAACGATGCCACAAGGGAGCAAACAACAAATGGGCCACCCAAATGTGCACAAGGCACCTTGGCAGTCACAACTTAGCAAAACTGATACGGGCACCCTCGAATGAAATGACCTGACCCGAACGCTCTCAATCGGGCGACCTCACATGGCGTGACACGGCGCGCCCGACCGAATGATTCCACAAGGGAGAAAACGAAAAACGGGCCACTAGAATGTGTACAAAGCACCTAGGCGGTCACAACTTAGAAAAACTAATACGGGCGCCCTTGACCGAAATGGCCCGACCCTACCCGAACGTGCCCAGTCGAGCGACCTCACACGACGCGACATGGTGCGCCCGACGGAACGATGCCACAAGGGAGAAAACGGAGAACGGGCCGCCCGAAAGTGCACAAGGCACTCGGGTAGTCACAAATTAGCAAAACTTATATGGGCGCCCTTGAACGAAACGGCTCGACCTGACCCGACCGTGCCCGGTCAGGCGACCTCACACGACGCGACACATCACGCCCGACTGAACCATGCCACAAGAGAGAAAACGGCAAATGGGCCACCCGAACGTGCACAAGGCACTTGGGTGGTCACAACTTAGCAAAACTGATACAGGCACCCTCAAACAAAACGGGCCGACTCGAACGCACCCGGTCGGGCGACCTCACATGGCGTGACATGGCGTGCCCGACCGAATGATGCCACATGGGAGAAAACGGCAAACGGGCGGCCCGAACGTGCAGAAGGCACCCGAGCGGTCACAACTTAGCAAAACTGATACGAGCGCCCTCGAATGAAATGGTCCAACTCGGATGTGCCCAGTTGGGCGACCTCACACTGCGTGACACGGCAAGCTCGGCCGAACGATGCCACAAGGGAGAAAACGGAAAACGGGCCGCTCGAACATGCAAAAGGCACCCAGGCAGTCACAACTTAGAAAAAATGATACGGGCGCCCTTGAACGAAATGACCTGACCCGAACGCGCCCGATTAGGTGACCTCACACGGCGTGACACGGCACGCCCGACCGAACGATGCCACATGGGAGCAAACGGAAAACAGGCTGCCCAAAAATATGCTTATCATGTTTTTTGTTTCCACAAAATATTTCACCCAGGCTTAGCTCTTTTGGAAATACACTTTTTCTTTTGGTTTCTATTTCAATGCATCCTCTACTTCTTATTCCAATGAGTGGCTTATTTATTCTAGAGCATATTATTATATGGTTAAGCATAAATGCAATTTTATTTCTTGTAATGATTGTAACACCAATTTTTTTTTCTATTGTTGGTGATGTAGGGTTTATAACAACTAAGGAATATAACATACATTTCAATAATGTATTATGTGTTCTGAGTCTTTGTTGCAACCTTCAATTAAAATATCAAATCACTCATTCAAGTAAAGGTAGAATAGTAGAGTTTTCATCTCACCAAGTTGTAATCAAGGATTTAAAAGATCCCAAGCATGTCCTAGCCTTTGGAATAATATACCAAAATGTGCAATTTTTCATGTATAAGTGTAATGTAAATTTTTTGATGTATAAGCATGTTTTCCAACAAAAAAAAACATTATCCAATAATGTAATACTCATTATATCCAAATAAATCATATTTATATAAACAAAATATTAAATAATATAATGTTTTCATATTCAAATGTTGAACAATTGTTAATAAAGTAATACTTTACATGTCCATGCATGTAATTATTTTTCATGTCCAAGTTTGTTGTCCAACCAAACAAATGTTTTCATATTAAAATTTTGTGTTGTTTAAACGCTAGTCTTCATGATCACTGTGGAGAAATCATTTAAAAGAAACGTTTTCTGATATAGACATCACCAGGTTTGCTTCACAACGTCACAAGCGTTGCAAGACCAACGGATGTGTAGGCAATGTCGCAATTCTGATGTTTCGTCCCATAAACGTCGTAACACCGACGAAATGTTTAAAACTTCGCAATTACGACGACAAACATAAACGTCGCAAACGCGAAGATATCCCTAAATTTTGGTATAGCGACGGTTTGTGGCGGGATTTGAAAAATTGATAGAAATTGGGGAAATTTCCGACATTACGACAAAAGTGTCGGAACTAAAGTGTCGGAATTTCCGCCAAATGTACTAGTGTGGTGGTCCCATAGACTATTTTTAGTCTCGTGGACATTAAAATATCATTCATTCATTCATTCAACAATCACTTGAATTTCAATAAATTTTTGATGTTATAGAGCCAAGCTAGTAAGTTATTATATATATATATATATATATATATATATATATATATATATATATATATATATATATATATATATATATATATATATATATATATATATATATATATATATATATTGTATGGATGACTATTTGAAGTGTATTTCTTAATTTTTATAAGAAATTTGATTATTATAACTATAAAATCTACTTATAATATAAAATGATATGCACTTAAAAAATAGAGGCAAGATACATTTGAAATTTCAGGCTCAGGATGATTATATTTTGAATAAAGCATGGTTCTGCAAGTCATGCAACTTTTGTCTTCTGAAAATTATGAATTTATTTAAAACCTCACATACTCTTATTTAAGAGTAGGTTCAAACTTGCTTTATTAAAAATGTAACAAACACCGATTACTTCACATGGAAATGCAAAGAGTTAAAAAAAAAATTATACAAGTTACCCACAGGTAACTATTCAAATCACTATTAAATATTCCTTACACATCATTATTTAGAATGTTCACTAGCTCATACTGTAACCTTAGTTTAAGAATGGTAAATTGATTAACCATTAAGAACCTCTATTGTAGTACATTGACATAAAACTGTATGATGTAACCTTGCATTCATTTCATCATTCTTGTAGTCATCACATTATGAACATCACAACAAGAACATATTCAACATCATCAACTTGACACAATAATCAATCACATCATTGAGCACCAATATACCCTGGAAACCCCGTAGGGTGAAAACCGGAAAACGTTTAATTTTATTATTAAACACTCGTGAGGGTGTTCAACCCTCACTCAATGTCTTATAAAGGAGACCATCCCTTAACTATCGTTATAAATCTTACAAGGAAATATACAAATATTTAGCTTAAATCCATTACAATAATTACAATCGCATTTACCCACGAATATTCATATCTTCATATCTTCGTGGCATGGATGTACCTACAATGTACCATCGTACAATGGACCATCCTGCAGCTCACACTCATTTGCATGAGCCATTAATCATTTACCTGCCACCATGTTAAGCATAATGTTTCCTTCTCATAAGTCACCATCATTTCCTGTCATTGATGTCATCAACAAGATTTTATAGCATGATTAGATAAACCCTTAATAAATAAATAATCAATCTTTAAGTGATCCTTTAACACTTATTCATGTGCATACATGAAATGTGAATACAATATCAGAACATGCTTTTTTCTAACATCACTACCTTAGTGTAAGCAAGTAATTATCAATTCATGTCAAAATAATCCCCACATTATTATGACACTTCTCGCACATGCTCACATTCGTAAAGGACAATTCACTTCAATTGTCCAGGAATTCCTTTAATGGAAAATGACATAATGTGCATCCGAGTTACTTCAACTTTACAAAAGAACCAGCCCTTCATCTATTGCTTTTGGAGCATGAAAATATAATAAAGCTAACACGTTGAATGTTGTTCCTATGCATGCAATGCATATAGTTTCCAAAATTAATTTCCCAACATAATACTTAACATAATAGAGCATGAAAACACATGTTTCCATTTCCATAAAACTAATGGAATAAGCATAAGAATAGATGTCTTATTCTCCAAATATTATACCAACATTACCCATATATATATTTCAAGGAAACCAAAACATTACTTTAGTTTTTGTACATGTAATTCATCTTCTTTGCCAAAGAAATCTTTTCCAATGTAGGATAACAAAACATGTTATCATTTCCCACATACAAATGTATATTCTTTCCAATGAAATCTAATAAAAATATTGCATAGATATACATTATCTTATTCCAAAAGAAAACTAACATAAACTAACATAATAGTTTTGTTAGCATAAAGGTACTCACATATTTTTCCTAAAGATTAAGATAGCTCAGTATTTCTTTATCCATGCAAACAACATACCTCTATAACACAATGGATATTCTTGGTGCATGCAAGAGCTATTTATAATAACCCTTCCTTAACGGAGGCAACACATTATTCCCTTCTTAGAACTCTACCATCATTAACTATTCCTTTCCTGTAAACAAATGCATACTTCATTTCATCAGGAGGTTATCATAACCTAGTTTTGTTGTCTTTATACTTGAAAGCTTCTTATGCTTCCCTTCCAAGAAATTATCATAGATAACCTTCCTTTATGCATAAAACTAGGAAACAATACGAAGGTTAGCTACACTCAAATCAAGAAGTCGACATGCACTCTTTTCAAGAAGTTATCCTTTCCAAGAAGAATAAAATATATAAAACAACAAAATATTTTCCCAAATAGAAATTATTCTTTTCACACAAGACTCAACATGAAATTTCCCAAAGAAACAATTATGTGAAACTATTATGGGTTCTTCATGACTTTTCTTCCAAGAAAAATCATTAACTTATCTCCCAACCCATGAAATATATATTCAGAAATTACCCTCTTTAATCTATATTTACTTTCAAGAAAATAACTTGGATTTCAGTATCATTTGATACACATGTACGAAATCCCTTTCAAAATAAAACAAGAATCCTATATTTTTACATAAGATACATATATATATAGACAAGTTAACTTACTTATCTTTTACTATGCTTAAGCTATGCAATGAATTTAATATGCAGCTTTTTCAACACCATAACAATTTTTGTATGCAAACTATTCTTTCAAGAAAAGAATGATAAGAATACTTATTTCTTGAAACACATAAGTCAAACCTAGATTAGAGATGCATTGCCTTCCTTCACAATATCCAATTTTCCTTCATGGTTTCCATACTCTATTGAGTTGGAGGTAATGAACGAGAGGTTCAAGGTAGGAACTGCAATTCTCCACAGCATGGGTTGTCTCTATCTCCCATTAAAATGCACCATTGAATCGAAGGGCTCCAAGGAAAATTATCATGGTTAACTGCCACATCACCTTTTGCCCAAACTTTTGCTTTATCACTTTCATATGTAGTTACTTGCTAATTTCCAGGAATTTATGATGCATATAAAAAATCATACAACGGGATTTCAAGTTTAAGGTTACATACGTTATCCTCCACATGCAGAGATGTCCCTCTAAAAATTTCTTCAATCTTCGTATTCTTCTTGCAAGCGAACTCACAGCTAGTAGCATAGCAAAACTTTATTGAATCATCGATTTTATTCTTGGAAGCCTCCAGGCGAACTTAGCATTGGGAAGACAACACAGCGCTATGCAGTGTGATGGCATAAGTGTCCCGTGATCTTTGAATTCCCCAAAATCTCTTCTATTTCCTCGTTGCAGCTGGAGTAGCGTAGAGATGGTTCTTAGCCAGTTCGTTGTAGCTGGAGTTGCGTAGAGATGGTTCTTAGCCAATTCTGGATGCAACAATTCTCAGAGTCGAGCTCCCCAACTATCGCTCTCTTCCCAAGATCTTTATTAAATGATGAATACTAAGGTTGCTATCAAGAATTCGTTTCCAACCAATTCTTGATTAAACTGTTAAAATGACATTAACATAAAATTTATTTACCATAAGTAAATACATAAGGTTGAGTAGGTATGTTACATACTCCCCCCCTTGAAGAGAAAACCGTCCTCGGTGTGCTTCTCTCACTGAAACTTAAATTTATACTCATGATATAATAATATAAACAACCCAAAGTGGGTCCTTCCCCTTCAAAATGAAACACTTTATTTTCCTTAAATGCCATTAATTAAAACAATAATGTTTTTATCCATAGTCATAAGCATGTATAGCTCAAAAAATATTCCATTTCCATTTTTAGCCACTTATCCATTATTCAAACTCATAAAAATATAGAAAAATACTATACCAACTTACCATTACTTACCAATTACTATTGGAAGTAATGATGGCTTTTACACAAGCTCTATGAGAATGGTTGAACACCCATAAACACTCCCTAGAAAGATCCTGTAATGTATGACTAAAAAATTCAAACACATTAGTCACATATTTTAAATCAAATGAAATACTTGCAACTATCAAACATTCATGCAATATCAAGAGATGTTTTAATCAGAGTACTTCCACAAGTACTCAAAGAGCACCAACCCTCTAATCAATGCATCACGTGCACACTGTCTTAGCTCCTGCTAAAGACATCCACACAGTACTTCAAAAATTACTCAGAGAGCACCTATCTCTCTAATCATGTTGGCAATATGATGCAATGTGTTGTCCTTGATGGCAGCCTACTTGATGAATTTTTCCTTGATGGAAACCTACTAGATGAGTTGCCTATGATAAGAAACCTATGTGTTAAATATGTAAGGATGATGTAGCTACAAATTAGTTTAGATGTGACAGAGAAAAGAATTCCAGTAAGTGCCAAAGAAATGATAAATATAATATGTCACAATGTATACGCTACTTTTGTGAAGGCAACCCGCGTATGGATGCAATGTATACTCTACTTTTGTGAAGGCAACCCACGTATACATTCAGGGTTAGCATATACGCAGTTTTTATGAAGAGAAGTTGCGTATACACATGGAAACAAACGCTCCAAGTCGCGTATGCCTTTTGCGCTCTAAAATTATAATACCAAGAGACATTACCATGGTATTAGCCCACAATATTGAGCGTTGTATTGTCTATTTGATTTCTTCTAAGAATACCATCGTAAGTAGTGTGGTTTTGGCTCATGGTATTGGTAAAGGATAAAACTATATAAGGAGAAGAAGATCATAGTGATAGGTGTGCATGTGTAAGGGTTGTTGATGATAAATTTCTTCAAGGAATATCTGCATGGATGAACTCTGTTATTAATTGATAGATCTGAATCTATGATGCACCCATGGATATAATGATGGTTCAAGATCTATAGATCTAATAATGATGAATCTCTAGAGTGACCTACTGAAGGAATGATGAAGAATTGGCAGAAGTCTGCTGAAGAAAATGAATAAATCTGGCGCGTATGACAGTTAAGGTTTTTTGAAGAATAAAATACATAGAAGTATACGCAGATTGATGTGCAGGAAAGTGCGTATGTATGCAGCTTCAGTGAAGCAAAGTAGCATATGCTATTTGAATCAATGAATGTTTAGGGTTGAGTTTGTATCTGCATATCTATTCTGATGTCTGGGTTATTTCTGAAGTTCTGGTTACAGTGTTTTCACTGTTCTAATTGAAGTATTGGGCAAGAGTTTATGATTGTTGATAAAGTGCATGTGTCTGGGTATTGAATGAATACTTCACTCTGAAGTATATCTATATGGAATGGGTTGAATTTTATTGATAGATCTAAATTAATAATGCACTTATGAATAAAATGATGGATCGGGATCTCTAGACCTGAAATGACTATATATCTTCTAGATCTGTTTATGGAATGTTTAGATCTGAAATGTGGTGAATGTTTTCTGAATTAAAGGGTAAGAGCTAAGCTGTTTATCTGTTCTGAAGATTTGCACAGCCCTACAATGTTTGCATATCTATATGCAGGTTCGTCGCAGCAAAAGCGCGTATATACATGGGTAAGTCTCAGCAAAAGCGTGTATGGAATCTAAGGTCAGTTTTGAAATAATTGCAGATATATACGCAGGTTTGTCTTTGTGAAAGCGCGTATATACACGCGTTCACTAAATTAAAAGCGCGTATGGAATCTAGGGTTTGCTGAAGTGTGCAGAAGGAAATCTCTGATCTGTTTTGCTAAAGTAAGGTTGTCTATCAATGATGTCTTCATACAGATCTGAGTTGTTTGAATACTGATTATGCTACTAGTTTATTATGATTAAAGATCAGTGGTTGGTTGGTTGATTGGTGATTCAATGAATGAATTTATGGAGTTATAAGTTTCAGTTTGGTGAATGTTCTTTGAGCTTAAATGTGTGGAGTGGGTCCTGTCTGAAAATATGATGAAAAGAGGCCTAAAAGTTGTGTTGTATGGAAGCTATTGGATCCAGTATGAAAATTGATGAAACGTGGTCCATGATGGTGCTGAGGGTCGAAGCCTTCAGTGAGGGGGTTGTAGCTCCCTTCCAGTGGTAGCTGGTAAACGAGATCAGAGGGTAGCATCTCCCTTCTAGGAGTGGCTGGTAAACGAGATCAGGGGGTTGAAGCACCCTTCCAAGAGTAGCTGGAGAATGAGAGAAGGTTGCAGCCTTCTGCAGGGGGGTGCCTGCATGCTGGTATGAGTCTGCGCCAGTACATGATTGTAAGCAGTTTTATTTATAATAAATATTGAATACGGAGATGACGACGACGGTGGTTTTCTCCCGAATTGGGTTTCCACCTTAAATCCTGGTGTTCATGTGTGTTTCTTATGTGTGATGATTTATTCTGTTCTTACTGCACATGTTTACTGCTTACTAAACATCTGATGAATGAATGATGCAATGATCTAAGTAAATAATTATCTGCATAATAAGATCTCTGGACATACGCAAGTTTGCTTAAATATATCCGCGTATATACACGAGTTGGGTTGGTTAAAGTCGCATATAGAATTCTGTAAAGAAAAAGTAAAAGTTTTGATTAAGCTCTAAATACTGATTCACCCCCCCCCCCCTCTCAGTATTTTTCCCAACAAATCGTACCAATGGTCAATCAATGCACCATGGGCATATCCTAGTCTCTGCTAATACATTCAAACAAATTAGTAATAAAATAACTAAACTTATACATTCAGTAATTCATTTTCTGAGCGCTAAGCTCCTTTCCTCTTAATATCTACATAAGATATTTACACAATCATATAAAAACTCATTTTAATATAACACATAACTTATTACTTAACTTATTCCGCTATGAGAACCACAATGGTAAACAAAATGCTCCTCCCAACCCATGGGAGTTGGTTTCCACAACCAAATCGAGTCATTTTCACATCCAAATAATTATTTGACAAAAAACCATTCTAGGTCCAGTATGGAATTCCACCGGCAAACTGGCTCGAGAATTCCAATGACCACTCAAGGTCCAGTATAGGATTCCTCTTGGAAACATCATGCCTATTCCTCTGAGAGTGTCCCATCTATGAGGAATTTTGGACCTCCTCCAACAAGCTCCAAAATCAATAGAGTTGCCTCATGTTTTCCCCTCTTCACCATCTTGGCCAACTATTTTCCCTTACTGAGATCATCTATCTCTAGGGAGAGGAAATCCGGGTAGGTAAGTGCCATCAACCCCTTTGGGCAGGCAACCACCATCAACCCAAGGCCTTCTAGCCTTTCACAATTGTTCACAACTGTCTGGCATGTTAAATTTCTCTTTTAGCATTGTTTCCCATAGTTAATTACATGATGAACTATGTACACATTATACATAAAGAAAAAGAAACTTTATGTAAATCATACATCACACTTGGCCCTCCACATGAGTCCAATGATATCTAGATTAACAGGAAACATGACTAACATACATTTGTTGTACATTATTATTTCCCAAATAACAAAATCATGCACATTATAACATCATACTTTAACATTTATTGTTGCAATTCGCATTGCAATGTTTGCGATGTTTTTACTTTTTCACAGGTTTTTCTTGTTGCCATTAAGCTAACCATGCTTAATCTCATCAATGACACTAATCATAAATATGCATTGTTAAAAAAAATATTCAGTTTCAAAATAATTTTAGTTTCATGCATACCATGTTTTCATGCATACAATTATATACACAAATTCATTAATGTGTATATATCAATAATGATTATGGTAACAATCCCATGGGTAAAAATCCAATATTTTTCAATTCCACTAGTGTACTATTACCAACAGTCTGACACATGAAGTAACTACTTGTTCACAAATTTCAATAATATTTAATCAAAACCAATTCATTCATATAGGTTTTATTAGTTATTCATACCAAACTAACTAATCAATGCCACTAATAATCTTAATGAATCCATGACATGACTCATTCAAAAACTAGTCATTCAACAACTAGTCATTATAGTCAAGTATCACTACTTAACTCATTATGTATTTTTAACATCTAAAATGATTCATTCAATTTAATTTTAAACATTCTATCATCCTATTCAAGGACTTTATTCATATTTTGCATTCATGCATTAATTTCACACACCATCACTATACACATTCATCTTTTTCAAGCAGTGCATGGTAAGTTTAGTTATGTTCACTAAATGTATGAGTAATATGTCATATACCCAATGTTAATAAACAACTCTCACTTTCACTAGTGAGTACTCAGGTTGTTCATACAACAAAGGTTTTATTGTCTTTTATTCTCAACAGGATTCCAATGTCATGAAAACCGTTTTGCAATAACATTTATTACTTTTTAGTCTTCAATGTAGTTATAAAAATGAATCACATATCTCATGTCAAAATTAGACTGCTGCATATATAAATCATTTTGTAGATTTTTAGAATAATATATCAATCAATATGTAAATTTCTAAAATCATACCTTAACTGATGTCCATTGGTAGCATACCTCAACTTCTTTTCACTTAACAAATCCCAAAGGCGCCAGTGTTGCAACCTTTAGCTTTGATACCAATTGTAACATACACCGAATACTTCACATGGAAATGAAAGGAGTTAATTTTTTTTTTTTATACAAGTTACCTATGGGTAACTATTCAAATCACTATTAAATATTCCTTACACATCATTAGTTAGAATGTTCACCCATTCATAGTGTAACCTTAGTTTGAGAATGGTAAATTGCTTAACCATTAAGCACCTCTATTGTAGTACATTAACATAAAACTGTATGATGTAACCTTGCATTCATTTCATCATTCTTGTAGTCATCACATACTTGACATTACCAACATCACAACAAGAACGAAATCAACATCATCAGCTTGACACAATAATCAATCACATCATTGAGCACCAATATACCATGGAAACCCCGTAGGGTGAAAACCAGCAAACGTTTAATTTTATTATTAAACAATCATGAGGGTGTTCAGCCCTCACTCAATGGCTTATAAGGGAGACCATCCCTTAACCATCATTATAAATCTTACAAGGAAATATACAAATATCTAGCTTAAAGCCATTACAATAATTATAATAACATTTACCCACAAATCTTCATATCTCCATATCTTCATGGCATGGATGTACCTATAATGTACCATCGTACAATGGACCATCCTGCAGCTTGCACTCGTCTGCATGAACCATTAATAATTTACCTACCACCATGTTAAGCATAATATTTCCTTCTCATAAGTCACCATCATATCCTGTCATTGATGTCATCAACAAGATTTTATAGCATGATTAGATAAAGCCTTAATCAATAAATAATCAATCTTTAGGTGATCCTTTAACACTTATTCATGTTCATACATGAAATGTGAATACAATATCAGAACATGCTTTCTTCTAACATCACTACCTTAGTGTAAAAAAGTAATTATCAATTCATGTCAAAATAATCCCCACATTATTATGACACTTCTCGCACAATATCACATTCGTACAGGACAATTCACTTCAATTGTCCAGAAATTCCTTTAATGGAAAATGACACAATGTGCATCCGAGTTACTTAAACTTTACAAAAGAACCAGCCCTTCAGCTATTGCTTTTGGAGCATGCAAATATAATAAATCTAACAAGTTGAATGTTGTTCCTATGCATGCAATGCATATAGTTTCCAAAATTAATTTCCCAACATAATAGTTAACATAATAGAGCATGCAAACACATGTTTCCCTTTCCATAAAACTAATGGAATAAGCATAAGAATACATGTCTTATTCTCCAAATATTATACCAACATTGTTGGGAAAGATATTGAGAGGGGGGGTGAATCAGTATCTTGATCTGTCAATCAAATTTTTACTTTTATTTTCTCAAAAACCCATACGCTACTTTACAGAACAAAACCAACGTATATACACAGATTTCCTTAAGGAAACTCGCGTATGCTCAGATCTCTTTTTATGCAGATAATTCTTATCTTAGATTATTGCATCATTCATTCATTAGATGTTTAGTAAGTAGTACACATGTACAGTAAGAACAAAATAAATCAACACACATAAGCATCACACATGAACACCAGGATTTTAGGTGGAAACCCAATTCAGGAGAAAACGACCGCTGTCTTCGTCTCAGTCTTCAATATTTATTATGAAGAAAACTTCTTACAACTATGTACTGGTGCAGACTCATACCAGCACGCAGGCACCCACCTGTAGAAGGCTACAACCTTCTCTCGTTTACCAGCCTCTCCTGGAAGGGAGCTACAACCCCCTGCTCTCGTTTACCAGCCTCTCCTAGAAGGGAGCAACTACCCCCTGATCTCGTTTACCAGCTATCACTGGAAGGGAGCTACTACCCCCTTGCTGAAGGCTTCGACCCTCAGCACCACTGCAGACCACGTTTCATCAATTTTCAAACTGGATCAAACAGCTTCAACTCAACCCTTCATTTTTCAACAAACACACTTTGCCCAATGCTTTAAACAGAATAGTGAAACCACTGTAACCAGAATATCAGAGATTACCCAGACTTCAGAATAGATATGCAGAAACACATTCAACCATGAGCAACCATTAGTTCAAATACCATACACACTTTTATTTAATCATACCCGCGTATACACGTGCTTTTCATTCAACGAACCCGCGTATACATCTGTGCATTTTTCAATAAACTTTAACTTCCGATATGCGCTTTTATCAGATCAGATCCGCGTATACACGCGCTTTTTCCACAACAAACTCGCGTATAGATCTGTAAATGAAAGCTTTGCAAAACAGACTAGATCTATAAGCTTACCCAGATTTATTCATTACCTTCAGCAGACTTTATGCCAGATCTTCACCAGTACTTCTTATGCAGATCATATTAGAGATTCATCGTCATCATATCTAAGGATTTAGAAACATCCATGGGTGCATCATAGATTTAGATTTATCAATCAAGAACAAATTTCAATCATGCAGATATACTTCAAAGTGAAGTATTCATTCAATACCCAGACACATGCACACACTTGCACAATGATCTTCTTCTCCTTATATAGGTTTAGCCTTTATCAATACCATGAGTCAAAACCACACCACTTCCGATGGTATTCCTAGACGGGACCAAATAGATAATCAAGCGCTCAATACAATGGGTCAATACCATGGTAACACCCCTTGGTATTCTAAATTTGGAGCGCAAAAGGGCATACGCGACTTGGCACGTACTTTTCGGTGTGCATACGCTACTTCGCCTTAACAAACCCGCGTATGCTTTGTGACACATCATATTTATCATTTTTCTGTCACTTCCTTTCTTTTGTTCCTTCTGAGCTGATCTGTAGATACATCATCCTTCCTTTTAGCACACAGATACATCATCCTTACATATTTAACACATAGGTTGCTTATCATAGGCAACTCATCAAGAACAACTTCATCAAATAGGTTGCCATCAAGGACAACACATTGCATCATATCGCCGACAGTCTTATTTCATCAAGTAGGTTGCCATCAAGGACAACACATGCCAACAATCTCCCCCTTTGGACTTGATGGCAACCATGATGGTGTTTGATCACCACAACAGATAGATACATTGATTATAACCATTATGAAAACACCATGATATTCTCCCCCTATTCAAACACCATGCTACTCTCCCCCTTTGACATCAAGGGCAAAGGGCGGATCAAAGCCAAGACAATGTTTTTCTCCTCATGTAGAAAGAAGAGCTCTGTAGATCTGATGTGCATTGAAGTTACCATGCTCCCTCTGAGTTCATGCTGAGTCTTCAACATAAAATTCAATGAATTACATGACTCTATGACCTTTCTTATCACCAAGGACTCATAATTACATCAATGATCCAACCAAGTGGATTTACATATGTGACACAAGTACCCAACCAAGTGGGTTTACATATTTTGACTCAACTACCCAACCAAGTGGGTTTACAAATTTGAACAAGCCCTTTACAAGACTGAATATTACAATTTACATCATAGGTCTCAACATAACCTTTTCATCAAATTACAAATATGAATTTTTATAACCAAGACCAAAAAAGACCTCAAGAGAGATCATATTTCAGAACCATCATAATGCCAACAATGCATTACATTCAGCAATGCTAATGCTCCCCCTGAAACTGTGCATCCAATGCATCCTTTCCACATGACCAGTGCTCCCCCTTAGCTTGTGCATCCTGAACACTTTCAACAGCAAATCATCAAGGCATCTTTATCAAGAGACATTAGAGAAAGAAACAGAATTATGAAAACTGGAACACCACCATAGATACCAAATAGCATCAGAGATACCAAACAGCACTGCAGTTGTGCTGAAGAATGTTGACCCCAAGTAAAATTTGTCAGCAACTAACCATACGCAGTTTTCTTTGCATAAACTCGCGTATATATGCGACTTTCGTTCAGGAAACCTACGTATCCAATTTAATCTTCTGAATTTAAGTAGTTCTGATTTTCTGCAAGGCAAAGACTAAACACTGTTACCGATGAAATAGGTAACCTGACCTCAAAACGGGAACTCTAGCCCAAAAAGACTCAAAAAACATGAAAAAACAACCCAAAAACAAAAAAAGTGTATTCCAGAATGCACTTGGTTTTTTTTGAAGGTCAAATTTCAACATTTTATAAAATTATGCTAAAAACAAAATTGTTTCTTGAAAAAGGGTTGAAAAAACACCCTCAAAACAAAACCAGTTGACACTAGAATAACCAAAAAAAAAAATTTGTCATATTTTTGACATTTTTAAAAATAGAAATAACATTTTTTAATTTTTAAAATTCAAACATTAAAAAAAACATAAAATTTAAGAAAAAAATTAAAAAAAAATTTAAAGATTAAAATTTCAAAATATATAGAAATAAAAAAATAAAAATATTAAATTGAAAAGAAAAACAAGTTAAAAAAGAAAGAAATTATAAAAAATAAAATATAGAAATTAAATTTAAAAAAGAAAAAGAAAATGTTTATTAAATTAAAAAAAAAATTTAAATTTTAAAATAAAAAATTAAATTTAAAGAAATATATTAAATTTTAATAAATTTAAAACTTAAAAAAAAAAAAAAAAACATTATTGAAATTAAAAGTAAAAAAATTAAAAATTAATTAAAAATTAAAAATTAAAAAAAATACAATAAAAATATTAAATTTAAAGAAATATATATTAAAAAAACAAATAGATTTAAAAATACTATATTAAATTTAAATTATAAAAAATAAAATATATATATATGAACTTAAATTAAAAATATATATATTAGATTTTATTAAATTAAAAAAAATGTTAATATTAAAATAACAAATTAAATTAAAAAGAAAAAAAATATTAAATTTTAATAAATAAATGAATAAACAAATAAATTTTGAAATAAAAATTAAATTTTAAATATTAAAAAAAAAAAATTAAAAAACTTTAAAAATCAATTAAAATTGACAAATTGAAAAAAAGAAATTAAAAAATATATATTAAATAAAAAACAAATTAATTTGAAAATATTAAGTTTAACTAAAAAAACTAATTTTAAATACACAATTTTAATTGAAATAAAAAAAATATAAATATTTTATGTAATTAAAAAAATAATAATAAAAAAATAAAAATTAAAAAAAAAATATTAAATTCAAATAAATTAAAAAAAAAATACAAAATTTACTAAATTTTAAAAAATTAAATGAAAATACTAAACATTAAATTTAATAAATAAATAAAAAATTATGAAAAAATTAAAAAAAAAAATCAATTAAATAAAAAATAAAAATAAAAAATTTAATAAAAATGATTAACAAAATTTAGAAAAAAATAAATAAATAACAAAAAAATGAATAAAATTTAAAAAAAAAAAAAAATTTAAAAAAAAGAAAAAATTAAAACAAATTAAATTTCAAATATAAAAATTAAATTAAAAAAAATAATTTTAAATTTTTTGAATTTAAAATATATATATATATATATATATATATATATATATATATATATATATATATATATATATATATATATATATATATATATATATATATTAAAAATTAAAAAAATAAAAAAATAAAAAAGAATTTTTTGACTTTTGTGTTACCGCTAATCGCCCTCCTGCCCAGGTGACAGCGGAGGCCAGCCGCTAGGCGGGAGGCCGATTCCAAGAATCGCCCTTCTGCGGCGGGAGGCCGATTCCGAGAATCACCCTCGCACGGCGGGAGGCCGATTCAGGGAATTGCGCTCCTGCGGCGAGAGGCCAATTCCGGGAATCGCCCTCCCGCGGAGGGTGGTTGATTCTGGGAATCACCCTCCCACGGCAGGAGGCCAATTCTGGCAATCAGCTGAGGCCGATTCTGGGAATCTCCCTCCCACGTGATTCCCAGAATTGGAATCCCGCGACAGGAGGGCGATTCCTGAAATCGGCCTCCTGCGGCGGAAGGGTGATTCCCGGAATCGAGCTCCCATGGTGGGAGGGCGATTCCCAGAATCGACCTCCTGCCGCAAGAGGGCAATTCCCGGAATCGGCCTGAGGGCGATTTCCAGAATCGGCCTAAGGGCAATTCCCGAAATCCGCCTCTTGCCGCGGGAGGGCGATTCCCAGAATCGGCATGAGGGGATTCCCAGAATCGGCCTCTTGTCGCGGGAGGGCGATTCCCGGAATCGGCCTCCCGCCATGGGAGGGCAGTTCCCGGAATCGGCTCCGCGACGCGAAGCGGTCTGAATCGGCCTCCCCGCCGGCACGAGCGATTCCGAAATCGACCTCGTAAAGCGGGAGGGTGATTCCGGAATCGACCTCCGCCGCGGAGCGGTCCGGAGCTCGACCTCCCGCCAGTGCTTGACAGAAACGAAGCCACTATAGCGAGGCGGGGAGTTTACGGGAATGGCCCAAAGGCGGTGCCACCACGATCAAAATATTCTTTTTTTTTTACTTTTTTTAATTTTTAATATTTTTCTTTTAATTTGATTTTTAATTTTAATTTTTTTTAAATTTAAAAAATTTAAAATTTTTTTTTTTAATTCAAATTTTTTATTTTAAATTTAATTTGTTTCAATTTTTTTTGTTTTTTTTGTTTTTTTTTGTTTTTTTTTGTTTTTTTTTTTAATTTAATATTTTAGATTAATTATTTTTAAAAATTTAAAATTTATTCATTAAATTTATTAAATTTTTATTTAATTTAATTTTCTTTTTTAATCTTTTAGTTTATTTGGTTTTTCATTTTTAAAATTTATAAATGGTTTCATTTAAAAAAAAAAATAGTAAATTTATGGATATTTGTTTTTTAATTATTTGCACGTGGTTTTTTTCATTTTTTTTTGTTTTTAAATGATAGTTTTTTTTTATTATAATTTTCTTTTTCAATTTTAAATTTTGTTTTTTTTTTTTTAATTTGTCTTTTTTTTTTAATTTTAAAATTTGTATTTTTGTTTTCTTATTATTATTATTTTTTTAATTTAATTTTTTAAATTTAATTTTTTCTTTTTGTATTTTGTTTTTTTTATCTAAATTTTAATTTTGTAATTTAAATTATTTTTAAATATTCTATTTTAATTTTTTTTTTTGTTAATTTTTTGTTTTTTTCTTTAAATTATGTGTTTTTTTTTCCAAATTTTGTAATTTCGTTTGAAATTATCAATTTTCGATTTTTTTTTTTTTAATTTATTTATTTATTTATTTTTGTTTAAATTTTATTTTACGAGTTAATTTTGTTTTTTTTACATTTTATTGGTTATATATATATATATATATATATATATATATATATATATATATATATATTATATAAGTTTTGTGTTTTATTACCAGCATGAAAATCACCACTCTAAAAAAAAAGGTTGATGCTACATCAATACGTTTCAAAATTAGCATGAAAATCACCGCTCTAAAAAAAAAAGTTGATGTTGCATCAATACGTTTCAAAATTAGCATTAAAATCACTAACATTTTAAAACAAATATTCATACTTCATAAATAAAAATATTAGAGTGTAAAAAATGTGCTAAAAAAAAAAAGAGGTGATTCTGCATCACCACTTTTCAAAATCGGGTGCTTTTTATGCTACAAAAAAAAAGTAGGTAACAGTGCAGTTACCTATTTGATCGGTAACATTGTTACTACTCCCAATTTCTATCTAAGATATTCGAACGCTTCCCTAGGTAGAGGTTTGGTAAATATATCAGCAACTTGTTCTTTGGAGGGAACATACTCCAACTTCACCTTTTGTTCAAGCACTTGTTCACGTAAGAAGTGATACTTGATGGGAATGTGCTTGGTCTTTGAATGCATAACAGGATTCTTTGAAATACTGATGGCACTTGTATTATCACACATAATGGAGATAGGAGGTGAGCACTTGATTTGAAAGTCTTGTAAGGTTTGCATCATCCAAAGAAGTTGCGTGCAACATGATGCGGCAGCCACATATTCTGCTTTTGCTGTAGATAAGGCAATAGAGTTTTGCTTCTTGTTGAACCAAGATACTAGCCGGGGCCCCATATAGAATGCTCCATCACTAGTGCTTTTCTGATCATCAACATTTCTAGCCCAATCTGCATCAGTGTAAGCATGAAGAGTAATATCAACATTCTTTGGATACCATAGTCCAAAGTCTTGAGTTCCTTGTAGATATTTGAATATTCTTTTGACAGCCTGAAGGTGAGACTCTTTTGGATTAGCTTGGAATCGTCCAACAATCCCAATAGCATGCATAATGTCCGATCTAGTCCCAGTGAGATAAAGTAGACTTCCTATCATAGATATGTATTCTGGTTGATTCACCGTGGGGGAATCATCATGAGAACTGAGATTACATCCGGTTATCATCGGTGTACTTACAGGTTTGCATTCTTCCATGCCATACTTCTTTAGAATTTGCTTAAGGTATTTTGCTTGTGATAAGAATATATCATCTGTAGTTTGATGCACTTGCAAACCAAGAAAGAATGTTAGTTCCCCAAGTAAAGACATTTCAAATTCTTGCTGCATGACAGAAGCAAATTTTTGACTCATAGATTCTTCATTACTTCCAAAAATGATATCATCAACATATACAACCACAATCAAAAGTTTATCATTTTCAATTTTTGTGTATAAGTTACTATCAGCAGACCCCTTTGAAAATCCTTGTTGATGAAGATATTTGTCAAGACGATAATACCATGCCCTTGGAGCTTGTTTGAGACCATATAGGGCCTTTTTAAGTCTACAAACAAGATTTTCATCATTTCCAAAAATGAATCCTTCTGGTTATTCTATATAAACTTCTTCTTCTAGATCACCATTGAGAAATACAGATTTAACATCCACTTGATAAACTTTGATTTGTTGAAAGCTTGAAAAGGCGAGAAACATTCTTATGGCTTCAAGTCTAGCTACAGGAGCAAAAGTTTCTTCAAAGTCTATACCTTCTTGTTGAGTATACCCCTTGCAAACAAGTCTAGCTTTGTTTCTTACGACATCCCCATTCTCATTTAACTTGTTTTTGAATATCCATTTAGTTCCAATGATATTTTTGTTATGAGGTCTTGGTACTAATTCCCAAGTGTGATTATTTTCAATTTGATCAAGTTCTTCATTCATGGCTTGAACCCAACATTCGTCTTTGCTAGCTTGATTGACATTGTGAGGTTCAATAGTGGATAGAAATGCCAGATAGCTAGAAGATCCCACAAGAGTCCTTCTTGTTTGTACACCTGATCCTTTATCTCCCAAAATTTGAGATTCTGGATTATTCTTTTGAACATATCTGGATAGAGCCTTTTTAGATAAATCATCTTTAGGTTCTTCATTGGGTTCACTATCTATATCATTGCTATTTGATGTAGAAGGACATAAGTCACCATCGTCTTCATTTGTTGTTTGTTTTTCTTCCTTTGGGGCTGCAGGAGACTCATCAATAACAACATCAATACATTCAAAAATCTTTCAAAGTCTTTTATTGTAACATTTATATGCTCTACTTGTAGAGGAGTAACCAAGAAGTATTCCTTCATCTTCTCTAGGTTCAATCTTGCCAAGTTTTTCATCATTATTTTTGATAAAGCATTTACTTCCAAAAACTCTAAAATGCTTCACAGATGGAGAATTACCATACTAGAGTTCATATGGAGTTTTGTCACTATTTACACGAACATGTGCCTTGTTGAGAATGTTTACTGCTGTATGTGCTGCTTCTCCCCAAAATGTGTCAGGTGTTCCAAAATCATCAAGCATAGCTCTAGCCATTTGTTGAACTATTCTATTCATTCTTTCTGCTACGCCATTTTGTTGTGGAGTTCCAGCTACAGAAAATTGTCGTTTTATGCCATGTTGTTCACAAAATTCAAGGAATTCATTTGAAGTATATTCTCCTCCTCGATCAAATCTAAGACATTTGAGTTTTAGATCTACTTCATTTTCAACCAGAGCCTTGAAGATCTGAAATTTCTCAAATGCTTCATCTTTGTGCTTCAGCAACCCAATCCAACACATTCTAGAGAAATCATCAATAAATAAGATGTAGTATTGTTCACCACGAGGTGACTTTTTCCTCATAGGTCCACATATGTCAGTATGAATGAGTTCAAGAGGTCTACTTGAGGATCCTTCCTTGGCATTAAATTGCGCTCTGGTCTGCTTGCCGGATTGGCAAGATTTGTATATGATACTTTCAGGTAGAGTAATATTGGGAAGACCACGTACAACATTAAGTCTGATTGATTTACTGATTTGAGAGAATCTTAGATGCCCCAACCTTCTATGCCATAGCCAATTTTCTGAATATTGACTCAAGTAACATTGTTCTTTGCAGTTCTTTAATACATACAGATTGCTTGGAGTTCTTTTTCCTTTTATAATTGTTTTACCTATATCAAGATCACAAACCACACATTCTTTTGAACTAAAGACAACTTCAGTTCCTTGATCACACATTTGACTTACACTTAACAGGTTATGCCTTAAGCCATCCACATACATGACATCATTAGCCTTCACCTTTTCTTTTAGAAACACAAACCCTTTTCCTTTAATTACAGCAGGATTATCATTTCCAAATGTAACTTTCTTTTCCTTTTCTAGAGCACTATATGCAAGAAGTTTGTTTTTGTCACCTGTCATGTGTCTTGAGCATCCACTATAAATGCACCATTGATTTTCTTCACCTTCTATGAATAATGCTATGCCACAATTTTCAACCTGTAATTCCTTCTTCTTCCATACTTTGGATCTTGAAGGAAAATGCTCTTTTGGCTGAACTTTGCTCCTGCATTCAGATTCTTCATGCCCAAAGTTATTGCAATAAGCACATTCAACTTCATTTAGAAGAGGAGAAAAGTTGTTATAATTATTCTTCTCAAATTCAATCCTTTTCTTTCTTGCTTCTCTAGTCATGATAGTTTTATATGTAACACATTAAGCAGCTTTATGACCAAAATTGTGACATGAGAAACATTGTCCATTGAAGAAGAAATTTCTGCGATCATGAAATCTTCTACTTGGATTTACCTGTTGATTGGTGTTTCATTGAGAGAATTTCCTGTTAGTGTTCTTTGAATTGAGATGATCATGCTTTACCTGCAACGATTCTTTATTCCTTTACTGAGTGGTAGAATTTTGTAAACCAGCTGTAGCTGCTTTTAGATAATTTGGTGCTGAAGCTTGAGAGGATTCTCCGGTATATCCAAGACCTGTTTTTATAAGAGGAGAACGTTGCATCTTGATAATCTCATCTAAGGTTTCAGATCCTTTAGCAAATCTAAGATTCAGAGTCTTTACTTTCTCAGAATCTTTTCTTAGACTTACCACTTCACATTCTAATTTCTCAATGTGTTTCTTTGCTTCTTCAACCTACTTTTCCAGAGTCTCTATGGTTATTTTCCTTTCTTCTAAGAGAATTTTACTCTCTGTTAAGCGCATTTTGAGTTGATTGTTTTCTTCAAGAAAGTCATTATCCTCAAGAGCATCCACAAAAGTATCCTTTTCTTCACTAGATTCAAATGCCATGAGAAGTCTAAGATCTTGTTCACATTCTTCCTCACTATCAGATAACCCATCACTGTCTTCATGAATATAGTAACTTTTTCTAGTGTTAAATCGATTCTTATTCCTTCTTGCTACTTCCTTCCCTTTTGCAGGTGTTTCTTTATGAGGACACTTAGCAGCATAATGACCAATTCTTCCACACTCAAAACATTTGAAAGGAAGCTTACCTCTGAATCGTCCTATGCCAAGTTGGAGTTTCTTTACAAAATTTGCCTCATCTTCTTTTGAGATATATCCTGATCCTTCTGGTTCTTGTACTTCTTTCCCTTTTGTAGAAGCTCTGAAGACAGCCTCTTTGACTTCATATGGTCCTCCTCTTCTCATTTCATATGCGGTTAGTATGCCATGAAGTTGTACCATAGTAAGATTTTAAAGATCCTGTTTTTCTTCAAGAGCAGAAACTTTTGACTCAAATTTTGCTGTTAGCGATCTTAAAATTTTCTCAACCAAAGTAGATTCGGTTATTGTTTCTCCTAGATTTCTCATACGATTTACAACATCATCAACACGTAAAAAGAAACTGGCAATACTCTCATCACTATGCATCTTCAAATTTTCATATTCAATTATGAGAGTTTGGAGTTTTGCACTTTTTACCTTTGCATCACCTTCATAACTTAGAATGATTTTGTCCCACATTTCCTTTGCTGTATTTAGCTGCATGACTTTGACAAATTCAGATTCAGTCAAACTTCCTGTTATAGCATTGACCGCCTTTGCATTTGATTCATAATTCTTCTTTTCATTCGGATCTGTTGGTATTGTAGCTGGATATTGATATCCTTGTTGAACAATGGCCCATACATCTGTTCCCATAGACTGAAGATAGGATCTCATCCTTGTTTTCCAGAAGATTAAATTGCTTCCATTAAAGAGCGGAGGCTTGATAGATGCTGTTCCATCTTGATTTCTCATCTTGCTTGATCTTCCTTCTAGCAGCTAAGCTTTTTCAGAAGGACCTCCTCTGATACCAATTGTTGGGAAAGATATTGAGAGGGGGGATGAATCAGTATCTTGATCTGTCAATCAAATTTTTACTTTTCTTTTCTCAAAAAACCATACGCTACTTTACAGAACAAAACCAAAATATATACGTGGATGTCCTTAAGGAAACTCGCGTATGCTTGGATCTCTTTTTATACAGATAATTCTTATCTTAGATTATTGCATCATTCATTCATTAGATGTTTAGTAAGCAGTAGACATGTACAGTAAGAACAGAATAAATCAACACACATAAGCATCACACATGAACACCAAGATTTTAGGTGGAAACCCAATTCGGGAGAAAACCACTGTTTCCGTCGTCTCAATATTCAATATTTATTATAAAGAAAATTTCTTACAACTATGTACTAGTGCAGACTCATACCAGCATGCAGGCACCCACCTACAGAAGGCTACAACCTTTTCTCGTTTACCAGCCTCTCCTGGAAAGGAGCTACAACCCCCTGCTCTCGTTTACCAGCCTCTCCTGGAAGGGAGCAACTACCCCCTACTCTTGTTTACCATATATCACTGGAAGGGAGCTACTACCCCCTTGCTGAAGGCTTCGACCCTCAGCACCACTGCAGACCATGTTTCATCAATTTTCAAACTGGATCAAACAGCTTCAACTCAACCCTTCATTTTTCAACAAACACACTTTGCCCAATGCTTCAAACAGAACAGTGAAACCACTGTAACCAGAATATCAGAGATTACCCAGACTTCAGAATAGATATGCAGAAACACATTCAACCATTAGTTCAAATACCATACGCGCTTTTATTTAATCATACCCGCATATACACGCGCTTTTCATTCAACGAACCCGCATATACATCTGTGCATTTTTCAATAAACTCTAACTTCCCATATGTGCTTTTATCAGATCAGATCCGCATATACACATGCTTTTTCCACAACAAACTCGCGTATAGATCTGTAAATGAAAGCTTTGCAAAACAGATCAGATCTATAAGCTTACCCAGATTTATTCATTACCTTCAACAGACTTTGCGCCAGATCTTCACCAGTACTTCTTCTGCAGATCATCTTAGAGATTCATCATCATCAGATCTAAGGATTTAGAAGCATCCATGGGTGCATCATAGATTCAGATTTATCAATCAAGAACAAATTTCAATCATGCAGATATACTTCAAAGTGAAGTATTCATTCAATACCCAGACACATGCACACACTTGCACAATGATCTTCTTCTCCTTATATAGGTTTAGCCTTTATCAATACCATGAGTCAAAACCACACCACTTCCGATGGTATTCCTGGACGGGACCAAATAGATAATCATGCACTCAATACAATGGGTCAATACCATGGTAACACCCCTTGGTATTCTAAATTTGGAGCGCAAAACGGCATACGCGACTTGGCACGTACTTTTCCGCGTGCATATGATACTTCGCCTTAACAAACCCGCGTATGCTTTGCGACACATCATATTTATCATTTTTCTGTCACTTCCTTTCTTCTGTTCCTTCTGAGCTGATCTGTAGATACATCATCCTTCCTTTTAACACACAGATATATCATCCTTACATATTTAACACATAGGTTGCTTATCATAGGCAACTCATCAAGAACAACGTCATCAAATAGGTTGCCATCAAGGAAAACACATTGCATCATATCACCGACAGTCTTATTTCATCAAGTAGGTTGCCATCAAGGACAACATATGCCAACAATTACCCATATATATATTTCAAGGAAACAAAAACATTACTTTAGTTTTTGTACATGTAACTCATCTTCTTTGCCAAAGAAATATTTTCCAATGTAGGGTAACAAAGCATGTTATCATTTCCCACATACAAATGCATATTCTTTCCAATGAAATCTAATACAAATATTGCATAGATATACATGATATTATTCCAAAAGAAAACTAACATAATAGTTTTGTTAGCATAAAGGTACTCACATATTTTTCCTAAAGACTGAGATAGCTCAGTATTTATTTTATCCATGCAAAGAACATACCTCTATAACACAATGGATATTATTGGTGCATGCAAGAGATATCTATAATAACCCTTCTTTAAGATAGGCAACACATTATTCCCTTCTTAGAACTCTACCATCATTAGCTATTCCTTTCATGTAAAAAAATGCATACTTCATTTGCATCAGGAGGTTATCATAACCTAGTTTTGTTTTCTTTATACTTGAAAGCTTCTTATGCTTCCCTTTCAAGAAATTATCATAGATAACCTTCCTTTATGCATAAAACAAGGAAACAATACGAAGGTTAGCTTCACCCAAATCAAGAAGTCGACATGCACTCTTTTGAAGAAGTTATCCTTTCCAAGAAGAACAACATATATAAAACAACACAATATTTTCCCAAGTAGAAATTATTCTTTTCACACAAGATTCAACATGATCTTTCCCAAAGAAAAAATTATGTGAAACTATTATGGGTTCTTCCAAGAAAACTCATTAACTTATCTCCCAACCCATAAAATATATATTCAGGAATTACCCTCTTTAATCTATATTTACTTTCAAGAAAATAACTTGGATTTCGTTATCATTTCATACACATGTACAAAATCCCTTTCAAAATAAAACAATCATCCTATATTTTTACATAAGATGCATATATATATATAGACAAGCTAACTTACTTATCTTTTACTATGCTTAAGCTATGCAATGAATTTAATATGCATCTTTTTCAACACCATAATAATGTTTGTATGCAAACTATTCTTTCAAGAAAAGAATGATAAGAATACTTATTTCTTGAAACACATAAGCCAAACCTGGATTAGAGATGCGTTGCCTTCCTTCACGATATCCAACTTTCCTTCACGGTTTCCATATTCTATTGAGTTGGAGGTAATGAACGAGAGGTTCAAGGTAGGAACTGCAATTCTCCACAACCTACATTGTATTTGTCTCCCATTACAATGCACCATTGAATCGAAAGGCTCCAAGGAAAATTATCATGGTTAACTACCACATCACCTTTTTCCAAAACATTTTTCTTTATCACTTTCATATGAAGTTACTTGCTAATTTCCAGGCATTTACGATGCATATAAAACATCATACAATGAGATTTCAAGTTGAAGGTTACATATGCTATCCTCCACACGCAGAGATGTCTCTTTGTAACTTTCTTGAATCTTCGAAATCTTCTTGCAGACGAACTCACAGCTGGTAGCATAGCGGAACTTTCTTGAATCATCGAGTTTCTTCTTGGAAGCCTCCAAGCGAACTCAGCATTGGGAAGACAACACAGTGCTATGTAGTGTGATGGCATAAGTGTCCCATGATCTTTGAATTCCCAAAAATCTCTTCTATTTCCTCGTTGCAGCCAGAGTAGCGTAGAGATGGTTCTTAGTTAATTCGTTGTAGCCAGAGTTGCTTAGAGATGGTTCTTAGCCAATTCTGGATGCAACAATTCTCAGAGTCGGGCTCCCCAACTATCGCTCTCCTCCCAAGATCTTTAGTAAATGACAAATACTAAGGTTTTTATCAAGAATTCATTTCCAACCGATTCTTGATTAAACTGTTAAAATGACATTAACGTAAAATTTATTTATCATAAGTAAATACATAAGGTTGAGTAGGTATGTTACAAAAAATAGGTTCAAACTTTCTTTATTATTCATAAGGTCCTCCTTCAATCCAATTCATCATGTTGAAAGTTGAAATCAATTGTTTCTCTTCAAAATATATTATAATTAATGGATTTAACCAAGCTAAAAAAAATTCAAAAAAAATTTAACATAATTGTAAAGTTTTTAAAAGTACATAAATAATAATTATATATATTTTGTCCAAAACATTAACTAATTAACTAATTTAATAACAAAAATAAATATAATTCAATATATTATGTTTTTTCAAAAGAATATAAAACATAAATATATATGATTTTACTTGATTGAACAAAAAGTAGTTTAAAATGAAACCGTTATTTAAAAAAAAAATTACTAGACTATTAAAACATCGGTCAAATTTATACCGTCCGTGTGAGAGAGAAATTCACACAAAAATAATTTTTTTATTTTTATTTTTAATATCAAGATTTCAAAATCGCTTTCAGAAATCCTTTAGACAATACGCTATGATGTAATCAGGTTAGTATTAGATAATTTTCTATTAAAAAATAATAATAAATATTTGATTATGATTTTTTTAATTAAAAGGGTACAAAAATATAAATATATTTTAAATTAAATTTATATTTATATTTTTGAGTTAAAACTGAATATTAAAAAAATATTAATTTTACAATATAAATGTGTTTTATAATTAAAAATATGCAAATATATTTTAAAATAAAAAATCTTAAGAATAAATGATGATTTATGTTGAGGCCATAAGTTCAAAAGTTATAAGTAACACTTGTTATATATATATATATATATATATATATATATATATATATGAGAAAAATAAATACATATGTATCTATATGTGTGACAATAAATAATAAATAAACTAAAAAAGCAATAACTATATGTGTAAATCTATCTTAATCTCACTTTTCATTCTAAGGGATGCTAAAATAAAAAAAGAGGAAAGTAATAGTAAAAGAAATTAGAACCCCTAGCAATGTATATGTCCTTGATAGAGCCAAAGAAAAATGTTGGGTGGGTAAAGTAGATTAAACTTGGTTATGACATAGAAGATAGGCCTATAAGCTTTCACAGTTTGGGAAAAATCAACAAAACAGAAGCAGTGAGAAGAATGCCTAAAATATCAAATCCAAGTGATTCTATTTGCAAGCCATGTCAGTTTCGAAAAAAGATGGGAAAATGCATTGTTCTTACCAACATTATTAACATAGGAATTTCTAGATCTAGGCATTAAGAACTAACCAAATATAACATTTACATTTCTATTATGTCGATATGCTCTACAATTTACAACCTTGCAAACAAAGTTATGACATAAAAAATAGTTGCCATATAACAAATCTAGTTATCATGGTGTGAAGAATCTTCTTGATGGGATTGAAATTTTAAGAGTTGCTTTGCATGTTGGCTTGAGGACATTCAGGATTTTGTTACTTGCTTTCTCCATTGTTATTTCTATGGCTAATCTATTTTTTCTTTTTCTTGAATTATGGCACATTCCTTGCTTTACTTGACTTGGAACTTTTTCCTTTTAGCAATTAGCATAGCTCCTAAGTTCATCTATTCTTGATCTATTAGAAATCGATTATGATTTGATTTTTTCATGATCTTCTTTGTAGCACAAAAGTTTATTGATTTTTGAGAATATTGTTCAGGGTTTCACCTCCTCTATCATATTTCAAGTTGATATTTACTATGAGTTTAGTTTTATTTAATATGTAAATGATTGTTTAGCCCTTTCCATTTCTTTCATTGTTCTATTATTTTGTTCAAAAACTCCATTTTGTTAAGGAGTCTTTGCTATTGAAAAATGTCTTATAATTCCATGGTTCTCACAGAATTCATCAAGTTCATCTAAAGTAAGCTCTCCTCCTCCATCATATCTCAAGCACTTGATCTTTAGAACCATTTCATTTTCAACTTGAGCTTTGAATATTTGGAACTTTCTAAAGGGTTTTGACTTTTCTTTGAGCAATATCACCCATGTTTCCCTTGTATAATCATCAATAAAGAGCATAAAATAGCTTTCACCTCTTAAAATTTTGGGTTCTTATAGGAACACGGACATTTGTATGAACTAGCTCCAAAGTTTCCATTTTCTAGGTTAGGAATATGTCGGGGTAAGTTTGATAGTAACCTGGTTCATGAATATCCATTTTCTCTATTGAACCCTTATATGAATATCCTTGGCCACACATTTGACTAACACTCAAGAGGTTATGTTTTATACCATCAACATACAAGACATTTTAAGCCTTAGCTTTTCCATTGTTAAGGTTAACAATCCATTTACCCATTATTCTGGTTGGTGCATTATTGCCAATTATGACACTTCCTCCTTTGTCTTCCTTTAAAGAAATAAATTTACTCTTGTCCCTGACATATGCTTTGAGAGCCCACTATCAATGTACCACTGTCCTTGGTTGTGAGTATATAATGCAACTCCACATTCTTTAGTTTTTTCTTTCTTCTTTTTTCATCTCTTAGTGTTATCTTCTTATTTGACCTACTTTGAAAATGATTTTTCAGAGGATTTATCAGCCTACTTCTACACTCACTTGCCTTGCATCAAAAATTATTTCATTTGTAGCATTGAATTGCATCCGACATATGAGAAAATGAATTGGTTCTTACCAACATTATTAACATAGGAATTTATAGATCTAGGCATTAAGAAATCAATAGATCTAGCATTTAAATTTTTGTTATATCTATAGGTTCTACAATTTACATCCCTATGAAAAAAGTTGTGACATGAAAAATAGTAGCCATAAAAGAAATATGGGTACCTTGGTGTGAATAATATTCTTGATGGGACTGATATTTGACACTCTCTTTGTTTGCTAGCTTGAAGAGGTTCGAGCTTCTATTGCTTACTTGCAGCATTTTTATTTTTGTGGCTTATCTAAACTTTTATTTTGTTGAATTATGGAATCATTGCTTTCTTTTCTTTATTGGGTTTTTAGTCATTTTAGCACGTTAGTGTAGCTTTTGATTTCCTCTATTCTTGATGTATTAGAAATAAATTATATTCTAATTTTGCACTTCTCACAGAATTCATCAAGTTCATCTAAGGTAAACTCTCCTCCTCTATCATACCTCAAGTTTCCATTTACACTGAGTTGAGCTCTATTTAATATGTAAATGGTCGTTTGAAATAATTCTCCCCAAAAAGTATTTTGACATTTTTCTTCATCTAGCATATATTTTTCCATTTCTTGCATTGTTCCATTCTTTCATTCAAAAAATCCATTTTGTTGAGTCCTTGCTATTGAAATTGTCTTCTAATTCCATGCTTCTCACATAATTCATCAATTTCATTTAAGGTTAAATCTCCTCCTCTATCATATCTCAAGCACTTGATCTTTAGAATCATTTATTTTTAAACTTGAGCTTTTAATATTTTTAATGTTCTAAATGCTTCTAATTTTTATATGAGCAATACCACCCATGTTTCCCTTGTATAATCATCAATAAAGAGCATAAAATAATTTTCACCTTTTAAAATTTTGGGTTCTTGTAGGGCCATAAACACTTGTATGAGCTAACTCCAATGAAGTGGTTGATGAATATTATTTTGTCTTGAAATGAACCCTTGTCTTCTTCCCAAAATGACATGGCTTGCAAATAGAATCACTTGGCTTCGATACTTTAGGCATTCCTCTTACTGCGTATGTTTCACTGATTTTTACCAAATTGTCAAAGCTAATATGCCCCTATATTCTATGAAATAACCAGATTTCATCCAATTTTCCATGCAACATTTTCATTTGGCTCCATCAAGAACATGCACATTGCTATGGGTTCTAATTGATTTTACTATTACTTTCCCATATTCAATTTTCCTTATTTCAAATCCCTTATAATGAAATGTGAGGTCATATCCTTGGTCACACATTCGACTAACACTCCATAGGTTATGTTTTAGACCACAAAGATATATGAAATTTTAAGCCTTAGCCTTTCCATTGTTAAAGCTAATAATCCCTTTACCCATTGTTCTTGCTAATGCATTATTACCAACGGTGAAACTTCCTCCTATGTATTCCTTTAAAGAGAGAAATTTACGCTTGTTCCCTCGTCATATGCTTTGAGAACCCACTGTCAATATACCATTGTCCTTATTGATTGTGAGATATCATGCAAGTCCACATTATTTAATTTTTATTTCTTCTTTTTCCACCTCTTAGTGTCCTCTTATTATTTGATATGCTTGGGAAAATGTTGCTCGAGAGGATTTATCAACCTGCTTATACACTCACTTACCTTGTGTCCAAAATTATTTTATTTCTAACATTAATTTCATCCAGTAGATGAGAAAATGCATTTTTCTTACCAACATTATTAACCTAGAAATTTCTAGATTTAGGCATTAAGAATTGACCAGATTTAATATTAATAGTTATGTTATATATATAGGCTTTACAATTTATAGCCTTAAGAACAAAGTTATGACATAACAAATAGTAGCCATAAAATATGTCTAGGTATCTTGGTGTGAATGATATTCTTGATGGGATTGATCTTTGAGATTTTCTTTGTTTATTGGATTGAGGAGTTTCAGGCTTCTACTACTTACTTGCTCCATTTTATTTGTGTGGTTCATCTTTTTTTTTTTTTTTTTTTTTTTTTTTTTTTTTTTTTTTTACTTATGGCATCATTCCTTTCTTTGTTTGACTAGGTGCTTGGTCCTTTTAGCACATTAGTGTAGCTCTCAAGTTCCCCTATTCTTGATGTATTAGAAATAGATTATCCTTTAACTATATCATGATATTATTTGTATCCTAGACCTATCTTGACTGTTGGTGATCTTTGAATGCTAAGAATATTTTTAAGGGTTTTATATCCCTTTATAATTTTTGTTTTATCTATTTCTCCCCAATTTTTTTTGGATATTTTGCTTCATCTAACATAGCTCTTTCCATTTCTTGCACTATTATGTTGTTTTGTTCAACAACTAGATTTCGTTGAGGAGTCCTTATAGAAATTATGTTGTATATTGCAACTGATCATGAATTTTTAGCCAAAATCATAAGACACAAACCTTCTCTACTATTCTGTGGATATTATTTCACAATTTAGAACAAAACATTCAAACATGCAATAAGAAATCACACACATGCAACAAGTATTTTTATCTGGGGAAAGAAATATGTTGAAAACGCCAATGCCTCTTGCATTAATCAAAAGAATAGAGATTGATTACAATTTCTTTGCTCAATTTAGCTCACTCTTCAAGTTCAAAACCTATCTCTCTGCTCACTGAAGGAGTTTGACCTAGACTTAGCAAATTTTTTCCTCTGCTTGAGCCCCTACTTTCCTACATTGTTCCTTGAGGATTTAGACCCAATTTTAAAGGAAATTCCCCCTATTTTCTTGTGCAATTCCTTTGGGTTGATCCTCTGACCAATACAATGAAATATACTCTCAATCTAGTATATAATTAATTGTACATTTACTCAAAAACTCCACCACCACTGGGAAATTTGAATTCTTTGCAGGCATGAGTTAATTTAGGTTGATTGATTAGTTATTATCAATTATCATTGAGTGTGGTTGAAGTTCAAATTCCACAAATTTACCTTCCACTGGTTCTTCCAACAGTTAGAACTAGTTTAACTAACCATAACTCAAATTAACTGAATTAAATTTCTACAACTAAAATTAACTCAACCTAGGCTCCTAAAATTTAGTAACCCACTGAACAAAACTGAAATTCATGCCCATAACTTGAATTAACTGAGCTGAACTCCTATTTTTGGGAATCAACTCAATTAAACTGAACTTTAACTCATTAACTCGAATAGAGTGTTCTTAACTGAGTGACAAGAGCCATGTCACCTCAGTTAACTCCTCCAAGTTGTTTGTTGATGTCAAATTTAAAATTTACTTAATTTTAATTAAGGAGAAATCAAAATTGAGACAACACACCCTCTCAGCAAGAAAGGGATTGATAGTTTGGAGGATTCTGTGGTGTATATTTTGAGATAAAAAAACTCGGAATATCCACAGTCTTCATTTTTAGTCTACGTTTCGAGTCTAAAACAAGACTCATCTTCAGGACAAATCCTACCCCTGTAGTAAGGTAATTATCCATGAGGAGAAAGGGATTATCAAGCACCCCTATCCTGCACCTATGGAATGTACTGCATGCAACACCTATCACTATTTTTTCTACTCTTGTAACACCTGCAACTGAGAAGCATCCAAAAAAACAAACTGAATCAAATGTGTCTGCAATTTTTTACTGAGAAATTATGTTGTTGTTGACTTTACTACTGAGCCTCCTACTCTGATTTCAACACTTATATGCACTCCTTCGTATTTGAATGACAATGATCCTCCTACTACTGAATATTGTGGGCCCTTGTAGCAAGGTAATTATCCATGAAGAGAACACCTCAATGAACCCTGTCCAAATTTCTGCAACTCTTGGACTAAGGATCTACATTGCTCCACCTCGCTCCTAAAGGTATAGCTACATGTGCTACCTCTTCCTACTTGGCTCGAACTCTCCTCCTACTAGAGGTATCTGCACTGAGTAGTTTTCTCCACTCTGCCTCCTCTCTACTTCTCCATATGTGGTTGCTCCACAACTCCCTGAGGCTTCTTCTAAGGCTGCATGTTGAGAGGTGTAACATGCTCCATCTCAACAACCATATCTCCAGTATCTTCCTTGCTCCTAAAGCCTTTTCATGCATGTTAGTGTGAATTCTAATCGCAAGCATACGAAAAAATCCCACTTTAGCTCTGCATAACAAACAACCCTAACATCAAAGATGGCTGCCAATTTATTTAGATCTGTAGTTAGTTGACCAAGATAAATGCTACAAAATCTAGATCTATGTAGTTAACGACATAAAACCGAAAATAAAAGCAAGAGTTTCTCCATGCATCCAATAGAAAAGACAAGAATATTTTTAAATAATTTGTGTATTTATGACAACTGGGAAGGGAACGTAGAAATATGTTATCAGTCCCGCTTAATGGGATGGGTTCTTTTATGTCCTCAGCACTTCAGATCTAAGACCCCTCTCTCTTGATGGTGTAGAAAACCCAGACAAAAATGGAACTCAAGGGGAGTTCACAAGCAAAAAGATAGAAAAACATGACAATGATGGAGGATAAAAGTCAGACCAAGAGTATAGATCCAGAGTGATATTTAGGCAACAAAAGGTAGTGAATGAATGGAAAAACCCTTCTATTTATAAAAAAATATTGAGTTAGTCTAAATATTGGTGCATAATTAAAATATTATTAACCAAATCTCGATCCAACTTTTATGGAATATTTTATTATATTTGTTGGAGGGAAAAATAATTTGAATTTGGTCAAATCCCTTTATTTGTAAATAATAAATAAATAAATGATTTATTTATTATTTTAAGAGTGTGGTTGAGTAATAATTAAATAAATAGTGATTTATTCAATTATTTATAAATGATTTGGTCAAATTTAACAAGGAATATTATTTAAATAATGTTTTAAATAATGATTCCTAGAAAATAATAAGATAAATAGTGATTTATCTAATTAATTTTCTTGTTTTGGGTTAAATATGACCAGGAATATTAATTAAACTGTTATTTAACTAATTATCCCTTGAAGAAAATCAAACAAATATGGATTTATTCAATATTTCCTCATAGGGTTTCCTGTTTAGACCATAAACAACTTAATAAATTATGGATTACTAAGTTATTTTTCATAGTGAAAGCAATTTTACTTAGGGTAAAATTGGTCTTACATGGTGTATATTGGTCCATCTAATAGTAACAGGTTAGATGACCAAAAATTGGTGTAACAGATTTCCCCCCAACGTGCGAGCGATAGGAGTTAATCGTATGACCAAAGTACGTTGGAAGAACTCAATCACCATACACCAAAGGGGGAGTCAGAGAGAGAGAAATATGAGGTAGACTAAAGTGCTAGAGGAAAAGACCCCGAGGAGGCAAGACTTACAGGTGTGACAAGTCTCTTTTATGAGTGAGTACCTGTTCTACAAGAGGCGGGGGAGGCATACCTATGCCCGCTAAGATAACAAAGTACAAAGAATAATACATCCAGTAAACAAGGGACTGAACTATATAGTACATGCTAGCATAAACATGGGCTAGATTAAAAATTTATAATGGATCCCACATACATACTGTGCCTGGGATAACAGCCAAGACTTATACAATAATATCTGAGTACATGAGACATAAGTACAACCAAAGAGGCCCTGTAAAACAGGAAAGGGCTCTGAAAATCTGAATGATATATGAAAACTAAAAGGAGCTGCAAGTGGCTGAGGCCGGAACCATAAAATCTATGGAGCTGCATTGAAGGCTGTAAAGGAGAGGTCATCTGAGCATGTGGGGGGCTACCTGAAGGGCCACCCCCTCATGAGTTCTAAAACATCTCACACACACACCTAGGAATCACTAGTACAATCTGCTGCATCACTGAACCATCAAGTATAAGAATCTCGATCATGTCGTAAGGAGTTGTAGCTGAGAAAAAGTCAAGTCAAAGGGAAATAAAGAGTCCCTTTTCCTGATCAAACGCACCGAACAAGAGTGGAATCCAGAACCACGGTACACCTCCCTCTAGACCTGTCTTCTGGAATTAATAAGATGATGTTGACAGAAGGAGGTCCACCATAGGAGAGGTAATAAAGGATCCTCAACTAAGACACGAGAGATAATAGTACAGTGACTGACAGACTGACACCAGGGATGATGGTGGAATGGAGGGTACTGTGTAGCGGACTGATGAATTCCCTTGTTAGAGCATAAAGGGCATGGATGACCTGACAAAAACTAACACAATATCAAAAGGGGATAGGGGAAAATATGACTGAAGGCCACATTATGCGACATGAGAGAGGAACCAAGCAATGAAGGATGGAGGACTATAGCGGGATACAAAGGGACTCAGGATAGACTCCATGGATGTGATGAAGACTCAACTCGGATGCTCTAAACAAGGGTGACTCGATGATGCTACCACACAGAAAAGGTCTGATGGGGACCATAAAAACATGAGTACAAGATGGTTACTCATGACGAAAATTGACACGAGCATGGAAAAGTATGGAGGCAAAGTGGTGCCCCAAGTACAAGTGTTGCAAGTGAATAAATTTGATTTTGAGGAGTGGTGAAGTGACCCTTCTTGGAAAACGGTGTCCAAGTGAAGTAGAAAATTAAAAAAAAACTAAAGGATACCCATTTGAGAGCTCAGTGAGAGCTTTGCAACGGTGCTGACGGTTTGTCAAACAGAGCTATGGTTTGGTCGTAGCTGGCGAACGAAAAATATGGGGTTTCTCTATTAATAAGGCATTTTCCCTCCAATTTAATTCATTTGCAAGTGTAGCTGTTGTGAATGTAGAGAGGAGAAAAGGCCCTAAATCTTGCGGCGATCATAGCAGACAAATTGACTGTTGGAATCAAGATTTGTCAGTTGCAGGTAAGAGGACTAACCCTACTCTTTCATTTCAGTGGATTAAAAGTTCAATTTAGGTGCCTAGAGCTCAAGAACAGACCCCTACTCTTCCTCACGGTCAGGTTTCACTTTTTGGGGCAATATCTGCGACCTCGATAGCAGGTTTTGGGCAAAAAACTGCGACCTATCCCAGGATTTGCCTGAAAAGTGTGACCTGTTAGAGAAGGGTATTTTGGTGTTGTTTCTTGGCTGAGAGCTGAGTTTTTATGGTTGAATGCAATATTTCCTTCCTGTACACTGACAAATGTGATGGTTTTGTGCAGATATGGCAGAATTGAGGATCAACTAGAGAGAGAGAGACCTGGACACATTACGGTCAGATATTCAAGAGGATCATGGTGTCCGTAGTGAATTGGCCAGTCTTAGGGTCCCGAAGTTTGTGGAGAACCCTTTTATGAGAGTTAGGAAGCCCTTGTTGGCCCAGATTGTCAGCTATTAGGATCCGGATCATGAGATCTTTATAGTGCAGGGGCATCGGATTGAGTTGAATGTCCAAGATATATATTTTTTGATTGGTCTCCCACCACTTGGGATGGTGGGGAATATGCAGCCAGTGTTACCGCAAGGACGGAACATCATGGAGTTTGTAGAGTGCCGTTGTTGACCATGTCTCCATGTGAAGGGGAAAAAGATACCGATCAGGGATATAGAGAGGCTATAGACCTGTGCTGTGGATGCAATGGTGCTGTAGATCTTGGGAAACTAGGCACTCCACCAGATCACTGGGGGTTAGATGATGCTTGTTGAGAGTGTGTTCAATGGGACCTACTATGGGTGGGCCCAAATGATGCTGTCATCTTTGAAACGACAGTTGTCGCTATGCAAGTGGAAAGTGAACCATGATTGTGCATATGGCACAATGTTGTGCTCGCTCTTCTTTGAGAAGATCCCGACACTCTGACCCACGTACAGATCTAGGATGGGGGCCCAAGAGAGCCCAAGATGCGTCGTTGTGGGTAGCTATTGTGTAGAGGGGGAGGTGGGGCAGTCGGATGGGTGTGCTGACCTGATTTTTTCACTCATTGGGATCAGATGCCACTGTACATAGATGACTATCCCTATAGTGGGATGAGTTATCGTGGGGACCTGGACTTGCCACTACTGCCTGGTTGAGTATGGGGCCCCGATGGTAAGTGACAAGTTGCTAATATTTTCTGTGCATTTTAAATTTTTAGAAGATTGTATATGGTACTAATTCATTCACTTTTGGTATGCAGATACAACAATGGTGAAACTGGTCGGGTACATGGGACGGCCCACAGTAGTAGGGGATGCAAGGCCTAGTGGGATGAGAGCCCCGCAAGATGAAGATGCAGTGGCCCTCCTGGAGGAATTTCGTCGTAGATTTGAGAGGCTTTTGACCGGGGTTTCAGAGCACGACTAGAAAGACTTTGATGACGAGTACATAGAGCCATGTATTGGTCTACCCTCAGAGTGGCAAGGGGTCATGCAGCGCATGGCGATGGCCGGACAGGGGATGCATGATCTACGAGCTGCAGGAGTAGAGACATTGGCCCAAGATCCTCCAGATAGTGATTAGATGTAGGGGCATGCAATACCCCCAGTTTTGATTTTTTGTAACATGTGATGGGCATTTAAAATGTATAAGAGTTGATGGACTCTAAAACATTTGGAATGACACATATAATGGATATGCGTCATTTTTATGGTTTATGTTATTGTCTTGTGTTAAATGCATGTGATAATATAGAATATTGTTTGCAATGCTATCTACATAGTGAATTTTGTGCTCTAAGTACATGACTGAATGTAATGATTTCAAATTCACGCAACAAAAGATTCACTCATAAATTTCTTCTAAAAAGGATAGGATTATGCACACAATAGATACCATTTAATTGCATGACAAGAAGCAGGGAATCTAAATGAACATGAAGGTGAAGGATGCAATGGGAAATGACATCGGCTAATAAACCTCGCACTGCGTCCTATTTGGAGTGGTTATTGGTGGAAGTACTGATGCATACACTGTTCGAGAGAACAAGCAAATGTAAGTGGGTAAAAATGGCCCAACCTACCGAGGCTAGATTCCGGGAGTAGCGACTTGCACCATCGGCATAACCAATATAAGGTGTATACAGGGGGTCCATATAAAAGGTGCCACAAGACAATAAATGAGAGGATGATGAAAAATGTTGGCAACTCGAATGCAAGGTAGAAATCAAACAAAAATTGCTAGAGGGAGTGCTCCGGGTAGGATTTCTACCACCCGTACATCGACAGGTAGGTGGTGTGTGGGAGCTGCCTTGGGTGCAGCTTGTGCTCAAGTAGCGAAAATTCACCATAGAAACGGATGGTGCCATTCCTCTTATGGGAAGGAAAGATGAAGTCAGGGGTGGAAAAGGATTCCATGATGTCGTCATCATAGTAAAAGATGGGGTGACTGGTGGAAGGGTGACCACATGACATGGCAAAGCTACCTGACTCATCATCATGAGAGGAAATATTCACATGTGCATCATCACGGGGGATGACAGAAGGACAAGAAGATAAGGGATCCACTGATGTTTAGCCCAGGGTGATGACTGAAGGGAGGTCAACTGAAACAGAAGGGGAAGTCTCAGAGGGAGCTTCCATCGTGGATCTCATGAATGATGACAGGTAGAGGATGGTGGCCGAAGGCTCCATCATCTCGACATTGAGAGGGGGAATGTCAATGGGAGCAGAGGTATCCACAGGTTGGCTTGAATCATACTGCATGAGGATGGGAGAGGTGAATTGGTTCTGTTCCGTCTCGTACTCCCGAAATACCTCCAAAGAGGCGCAATAATGCGTGAGGCGGGGACAACGGTGGGTATAATGGCCATGGAGATCACACAAAGCATGGGGCTGGTTAGTGTGGATAGTCTTGGGGCTATTAGCTGTAGTCGAGGAAGGAACAAAGGTTTCTGGGACCGTAGACTCAGGTAACATGACATTGACCATGGGCTTGATACGAGGCAATTCAGGAAAATGATGGGTGGCATGAATTACAACATCACACAGGGGGGGTACGCTTTGGAGGCTAAGGAGGAGAAGGGTTTGTCGGGGAAAAATTGTCTTTAGGTTCCTTCTTATGAGCCTCGCCCCTCTCTCCCAAAGTTGTCACAACAGGAGTGGGTTCTTGTTGAGGTGGCTGAGGCACGAAAGCGAGGGGAGGGGTCATAGGGACTGGTTGAACTGGGGTCAAAGCAAGATAAGGTTTGGACTAACTACGCAGGATAGCGGCTGGGGATCAATGTACCAGATTGGGATCCCTAGGGTCATGTTAGGAAGGGATAAGGTAGCCATAACAATTATCGAAAATAATCTAGGAGGGGGAGCTAGAAACGGTATCTCACCGTAGGGGTAATGGCGAGGCGGGACAACTTTGAGATGGTTGAGGCCAGGAGGAACTGTACCGGGAGAGTAGAGAGGCTCATGGATACTAGCTGTAGATGAGGGGCCTTGAGAAGGTTATCCATAAGGCTGATTCAAGGTGCTAGGAGAAGGCTGCGGAGGGCGGGGTTGCTGACTAGTCGAACTAGTCTGCTTGAGGTCGGACCGAGACGTTTGCATCATGAAAATGTTTGACGAGCTGGGATTAGAGATAGGAGGAGAGAGACCGGGGAATGAACTAAGCAAAGAGGAGTCTTTTTATACTTCAGGTGAAACACTGGTCAAAGGGTCGACTATTTTTTTATTGGATGCCAAAGAGATGATGGACTCAGGGGAGGTCTGAGACTTCGGTTCGTAATATGTCAACTGGTAGATGGTGACAATATTTTATTTGTGAGGAAAGAAAATATTACAGTGAACCACATATGGGACAGTAGAAATCGCATAAGTGTAGCTACGACCCAATAGAATGTTGTAATATAAGGGGGCATTAATGACTTCTACATCAACACAAACATTCTTTCCCACAAGAGTAATAGGATGATTGTGGAATAGGCCTATGGGCTGGGAAGAGTGGCCATCCCACACTTGGAGGGTGATAGTGGAAGAAGCCAACTCAGGAGATCCGATTTGCTTCCAAACTGAAGCAGACATCACACAAGTGGATGCCTCCTCATCAATGATACAATGGGAAACGTTGGCATTCCGGATCTTGATGGGGATTTGGAAGGCGACAGAAGCAGGAAGGGGAGGATGTTCTGACCAGTCAACATCGAAGATGATCAAGTGATCATCTGAAGGATTCACAACGGCCATGTAAGTTAGTAGATATTTTGTTTTGAAGGGCACGACTAGAGGAGTTCCAAGATTGAGATGGCAGCAGGGGATTGCACCAAATAATCTACTATACTATATGAATGGGAAGCTTCACCAGAAGTAGCATTTCGGCATCATGGTCCCTTGGGGATCTTGGTGTGAACCTCTGTCTTAGGTTGAGGGATCAATAAATGACCATTGGTTGTCTAAAGAGGCTTAATGGAACCTAAAGAAGGGGGCTTGAGGGCAGACGTAGTAAGAGGCGTTTTGTATTGACGAGACCGAGTTTGAAGGTCGAGGTCAATGGTAATGGGTTAGTCAGAGTTCATCATGAGAATCTAGTAATCAGAGGTACTAGATGGAGGAGGTTGAGTGGCCGCCTGACCTTCAGGTGGTTGTGTAGCCATGAATCCTTGCTGGGGGAAAGGATTGGTAAACACAGCCGGCTGGATAGGTGCAGTCTAGGGAGGAACCAAAAAGGAGGCTTGATGTCCTCGAGATGTTGCTTGAGCTTCCCACATCTGCTGCATCTGAGGTAAAAGAGGACAATCGTGGGTATAGTGACCATAGACACCGCAACAAGAACATGGTTTGTTCATGCGAACATGCCTGTCCTACTTGGGCTGAGTTCCCTGTTACTGGTTAGCAGTGTTAGGTTTATTCCCTTGTGGATTGGTTCTTGGATTACTTGGGGCAGATTGATTTTGGTTTCCTTTCCTCTTCTTTTTGGAAGTAGGAGGATTAGTCATGCCATGCTATGCATACACCTGCCCCTGCGGGGGTGGTGGCTGCTGTTGCAGGGGTTGAGAAGGCAAGGGAGGATAAGGTGCTAATGCTGGAGGAGCTGGAGCACCAGGCTGCGGATACAAGAAATAAGGAGGTTGGGAAACATTGTGGTAAACAGGTTGGGCAAAAGGAGGAGGCATGCCATATCCTGGATACATGCTACCAGGAGGGGGAAAAGTGCTGGAGGAGCTGGCCCCTCCCTGAGGGAAACCATAAACCATGGGAGGATGAGTGTATGGATGAGAAAGGGCTCCAACGATACCGTCAGCGACATGGGATGCCCCCAATGTGTTGGTACTACTGGGTCTAGGGAGATTAGGTAAGACGGTATAAACATAACCAGACTGTGCATAGATCGGGTCATATTTCAACGCAATCTGGAGGGCAGCTTCTTCGGTCTGAAGGAAATGAGATGTGAAATATTTGCTAATAGTAGGAAAAATGGATCGAGAAACCATTCCATGTAGACATGGTATTCGAAGGTAGGGGCTCGACATAGGCTCTTTATTCTCCACCATTCCTGGACATGATTGGATAGGTGGGTCATAGACAATTGACGGAAAGAGGTCAAAATTTTAGTACCAGTGTCATAATGAAGGGGAAGCTGGGAGTAAGACAGAAAATCCCTGGCGAGACTCGCAAGAGTAGTATGAAAGGAGGAGACTTGGTCAACATACCACTTAGAAGCTTCTCCAATAAGCGTATGCTGGAACAACCGAAGACAGACAGAGTCATCGGTGATGGAGTTAAACGAACACGACATGTGGAAAGATCAAACATGGTTTGTAGGATCTTCTCCAGCTATACCTCCTTCAAACATGGGGATGTCATAAGGGAGCTTGGTTGGCATAGCAGACCAACCAGGATCATGGTGTATGGGGTCATTAATCAACTGGTTAAAATCGGGAATACTGAGACCTGTCATATAAGGGAGCAAGGGAGCAGCCGAGATAGTTCCTGGTGCGGTCCCACTAGTATTATTCCCAGCATTAGGGCCGAGGCTACCACCAGCGTTAAGTCCTAAACTAGACATGGTGAAGGTGACAGGAGGAGAACTGGGGATAGAACCAGAAGGGGAACCCGATGAACCAGAAGCGGAGTCAGAATGGGGACTCGGTGGAGGGCTAACTTGAATCCTATGCGGAGGAGTAAGTCTTCCTAATGGATATTGAGGATGAAGGCCATGAAGTCTCTGAGATAAATGCCTTGGGGGTGCAATGATGGAAGAACATGCACAAATCACAAAAGGAAGAGAGAACAACAAGGGAAAGGAGGTGCAAGATCAAATGATTACAATGTAGAAACAAGGGTAGAGAGGAGTGAGATCAAATGATTACAATGTTATAGTCTTGGCCTGGTAGTGTAAACCAGACACTCTTCACTTAGGGTGTGCAAATCAAGTGTGTTAATTTTAATTTTTAAACCCAGACGTGTGTAGAGAAAAAATAAAAAATGTATTGTATAACTGTAAATAAATTTGCAAATAACAGTATAGTAAACTGAATATGACAGAAAATAAACAGCTAAAATGGTGAATCAATCTAAAACCAAGGAGGCGAGCTTCCCAACAACTAGTCTATGGGTGGGAAAAATCTAGTCAAAACATAAAAAAAATGGCCAATGGATCTAAAGTCGGGAGGGACAAGGATCTAGAGGTTAGATCTACTGGAAATAGGTGCAGAAAATAGCAAAAAACCAGAGGGAAAAGTGTTGCAAATGAGGTGGCGAAAGGCTACAAGCTGAAGGGAAACATAGGGGACCCTAGAGGAGGACCAAACAAAACTGAAAAGAGGTGTTTTGGGTGGATGAATAACCAATCTAAAATGGATCTGAAGGTATAGGATTAGATCTGAAAAAAAGAATGAACGCACTGAAATATCGGACGACCTGCTTCAGTTAAACTCATCCTAGAAAGGTGTAAGCATATTGAAGCCCTAGGGGGCTAGGTTCCTACTTCGACGAGTAAAACAGAGCAAGTATAGGTCCAAGATAGGTGGAGGTGGAGGTCATACAACCTTGAATCGTGGCTCAGACAAACCCAGAAAAATCAGAGAACAAATTTCGTGAAAAGTACAGGTGGCAGGTTCTAACCCGTTTTCAGCAGAGGTCATAGGTTTTAGGTAGTTTTCTGCATCCTAAAGGTTGAGGTCGCAAGTTTTGGCCCAAAAAGTGCGACCTGCACTTCCAACACTCTCGGGAGTAGGTTTCAGAAAAAATTTCCGTCTCAGCTGCGATTGATGCCTGTCACATGCGCAATAGGCCTAGAAACACACGTAAGTTAGAATTTTTATTGTTTTAGGGTTTTAAAGGTTAAAAACAACATCAAGAAAATAAAAACAAGAAGCTAAAGAAAAACCCTAGGGTTGAAGCAGTTGGTCATGCAGTGATTTGAAAAACGACAGCGGTCATAATTACAAACCCTTGTGGAGTCGCTAGTTGTTAGTGTGAATTATAATTGCAAGCATATGAAAAAAGCCCACTTTAGCTATGCATAACAAAAAATCTTGACATCAAAGATGACTTCCAATTTATTTAGATCTGCAGTTAGTTGACCAAGATAAATGCTACAAAATTGAGATCTATGTAGTTAAAGACATAAAATAGAAAATAAAAGCAAGAGTTGCCCCATTCATCCAATAGACAAGACAATAATGTTCTTAAATAATTTTTGTATTTATGACACTTGGGAAGGGAACATAGAAATATGTTACTAGTCCCCCTCAATGGGATGGGTTCTTTTATGTCCTCCCTGCTTCAGATCTAAGATCCTTCTCTCTTGATGGTGTAGAAAACCCAGACAAAAATGGAACTCAAGGGGAGTTCACAAGCAAAAATATAGAAAAATATGACAATGATGGAGGATCAAAGTTATACCAAGAGTATAGATCCAGAGTGATCTTTAGGCAACAAAGGTAGTGAATGAATGGAAAAACCCTTCTATTTATAACAAAATATTGAGTTAGTCTATATATTGGTGCATAATTAAAATATTATTAACCAAATCTAGATCCAACTTTTATGGAATATTTTATTATATTTGTTGGAGGGAAAAAGGATTTGAATTTGGTCAAATCCCTTTATTGGTAAATAATAAATAAATAAATGATTTATTTATTATTTTAAGAGTGTAGTTGAGTAATAATTAATTAAATAGTGATTTATTCAATTATTTATAAATTATTTGGTCAAATTTAACAAGGAATATTATTTAAATAGTGTTTTAAATAATTGTTCCTAGAAAATAATAAGATAAATAGTGATTTATCTAATTAATTTTCCTGTTTTGGGTTAAATATGATCAAGAATATTAATTAAACTGTTTTTTAACTAATTATCCCTTGAGGTAAATCAAACAAATATGGATTTATTCAATATTTCATCATGGGGTTTCCTGTTTAGACCATAAACAACTTAATAAATTATGGATTACTAAGTTATTTTTCATAGTGAAAGCAATTTTACTTAGGGTAAAATTGGTCTTACATGGTTTACTTTGATCCATATGATAGTAATAGATTAGATGATTAAAAATTGGTGTAACAATGCATCTTTTACCTTAAGTGCATATAGGTTCTTGACTCAAGCATCGATATGCTTCAATGTCTCATGGCTATGTGTCTCGGGAATTCCTTTCCTTTGCTGACGACCAAGTCATATACATGATCTTCCAAAACTACAACAGAGACAAGATTCTTCTTTAGACCCAGAACAAACATCACATCCTTGAGTCTTAGAGGGGAGCCCAACTCCCTATGAAAGGTGGCAGTACTAATACTGGTCACATTGTACCTTTTGTAATCTCCAAACTCAATGTTCATCTGAAGATATTTCTCCTCCAAGTCACTAAAAAAATTTCGATTCTTCATCATGTGGAACAAGGAACTCGAATCCAAGTACCACATGCTCCCCATCACCGTGCTCGCCATGCATGTGATGAGAGTGAAGCCAAGCTTGAACTATGAAGCCAAAGATTCACCTGTTGATTCTTCTGCAAACTCCTTCTTTCTTTCCTTCTTGTATGGACACTTTGTGGCATAGTTCCAGAATTCATGATAGTGAAAACACTTGATTTTGAACAAGTATTTCTTATTTCCCTCTTGGTTGGAATTATCCTCTCCTTAGGACTTCTTCCCCTTGGCCTTCATTCTTTTGCTAACTAGGGAAAATTCCTCTTCCTCTTCTTTTGATGAGGTCCCACTCTAGTATTCTACCTTATTTCCCCTTGTACCAAATAATACCATAATCGTTCCCAATTTGGTAGCGTCTCCCTCCCATTCACCAAATCTTGATAACTGTGTCAACACTTGGGAAGGCCTAGAAGGGATAGGCTTACCAAGTCTTCTTCAGGGAAATTAACATCGACTCTGCCAAGTTCATCACAAAAGTATGAGAAATTTCTCATATAATGCGGAATTGTGTCATTCTTATGCACCTTGATAATTCAAATTTTATCCCTGAGCACCAACTTCATGTGGTCACTATTATTCTCAAACAATTCTGACAGTGCTTTCCACATTGGAAACGAAGTTTCATTTTTGTGGATATTCGAGACAATATGATCTAGTACAGCCTCCAACAATATTCTCCTTGATTTGGATACATATTTCTTCCACTGAGCACATTTATGGGAATCATATTCAAGTGGTTTTGCAACATCTTACTTGATGTATTCTAACAAACCATTAGCATCCATATTTCCTCCATGCAGTCCTTCCAAGCAACAAAAGTATAGGTTCCTTCCAAGGGATACTCTAGCATTAGTCCATTGAAAGCCATCTTCTCAATTCTGAAGAAAACCTACACCACTGATCTCTAAATTCGAGCCTCCAGCAAAAAACTTCAAAATTATTCTCTACCGTGAATTCAACTCTAATACGATGTAGAAATTATGTTTTAGATTTGCAACTACTCATGAATTTTTAACCAAAATCAAAAGACACAATCCTACTCTACTATTATATGGAAATTATTTTCTAACTTAGAGAAAAAATCTTAGACATGCAATAAGAAATCACACACATACAACAAATATTTTTTCTCGGGGAAAGCAATCCTCTAAAAACCCCAATGCCTCTTGCATTAACAAGAAGAATAGATATGGATTACAATTTATTTTCTCAACTGAAATCACCCTGCAAGTGCACAACCTATCCATTTTATTACTAAAGGCCTCTAACCTAGACTTAGCCAATTTTTTCCTCTACTTGAACCCCTACTTCCTTGTGTTGTTCCTTGAGGAATTGGCCCCTATTTTCAAGAAAATTCCTATGGGTTGATCCTCTAACCAATACAATTAAATATACACACAGTCTAGTATATAATTAATTGTACACTACCTTGGAAAAACCACCACACCTGGGTAATTCGAATCCTTTGCATGCATGAGCTAATTTATGTTGATTTATTAGTTATTTGGAAGATCATTGAGTGTGGTTGAAGTTCCACTTCCACAAATTTACCTTCCACTAGTTCCTCCAATAGTTAGAACTAGTTTAACTTACCATAACTCAATTTAAATGAATTAAATTCCTACAAGTGAAATTAAATCAACCTAGACTCCTAAAATTTATCAACCCACTACACACAACTGAACTTCATGCCCCTAACTCGAATTAATTAAGCTAATCTCCTATTTTTTTTTAGGACTCAACTCAAGTAAACTAAAATTCAATTCATTAACTCAAATTAAGTGTTCTTAACTGAGTGACAAGATCCATGTCACCTCGGTTAACTCCTCCAAGTTATCTGCTGACATGGAATTTCAAATCTCTTTAATTTTAATGAAGGAAAAATCAAAATTGAGAGTTTCTTGCTGCAATTTCAACATTGCTATTGAAAATTGTCATCTAATTCCATGATTCTCATAGAATTCATTAATTTCATTTAAGGTAAAATCTCCTCCTCTATCACATCTTTGGTTTCTATTTTCTCTAAGTTGAACTCCATTTAACATGTAAACTGATGTTTGAACTACTTATTCCCAAAAAATATTTGGATCTATTGCTTCATCTAGCATATCTCTTTCAATTTCTTTCATGGATATGTTATTTCGTTCAAAAAATTCATTTTATTGAATCCTTGTTATTGAAAATTTTCTTCTAATTCCATTCTTCTCATAGAATTCATCAAGTTATTCTAAGGCAAACTCTCCCCCTCTATCAGATCTCAAGCACTTGATATTTAGACCCATTTCATTTTCAACTTGAGCTTTGAATATTTTGAACTTGATAAATTCTTCTGACTTTTATTTTATAATGATCACCCATATTTCCCTTGTATAATCATCAATAAAGAGCATAAAATATCTTTCACCTCTTAAATTTTTGGGTTCTTGTTGGTGAGAAATCAATGCTTATAGGAATTAGGGCTTGATTCCTCTTTCTTGATAATTAATTGTGAATTATGTTTTCTTATTTTACTTATTTATTAGTTTATATTTCATCAAGAAATCACCAAATTATATGTATATGAATACAACAAGAACAAGGGACACAAGATGTAGGCAGTCAACCAAAGCAAGACCCCTTCAAGGGGAAAACCTAGTCTATCTCTTCCACTAGTAGATCGAAATTAAGATGAGATAATCCAATACCTCTTTGACCTAGACACTAAATTCCTCCAAACACCAAGTCAACCCTTACTTCTAATAGATGATCCCTATCAAATTATTCAAGTGACAACTTCCCAAATGTAGCTTAAATCCACAATTTCAGCCTCGACCTTCTGATTTTTTCCTCCCAACTTCAGAAACTTTGGACCTGCAATAGACTCAAAATTTTAGCCCCAGCAAATACCCAGAAACTTCGCAAATGTGAGAGATAGACATCCCAAAAACTCATATTAGTTCTTCTTCCCAACTTCTTTCTTCCTTCTCCAGCTTCTTCACTCTATTTTTTTGTTTCTCTTCCTTGTAGATCAAACCTTGTTGAGTGATTGCTTCAAGTAGGTTGAACTACATTTCTATATATAGCCTTTCTACTAGGTCGAATTACCCTAATGTATGTCGACTTCCTAGGGACATGGCCGACTTGGTGAGGAGGTGACAAATAACCTTTTTTTACTAAAAAAAATCCTTTTGCATTATACAAAATCCGAAGAAGGGTCTAATAAAAATGGAAATGACTCTAATGACTCAAGACAAAACCTAGAAGCCTTCAATGGAGGCTTTGACCTAGAAAACATTGACGTGAGCATGATACCCATGCTCTAATAAGTCATTTTATATAATAATAAGATTTCTTTTGAAAAATATAATTATGAAGACTGATGCTAATTACATTCTTAAATACTCCCTCTTAAATAGGGAGGTATTCATAATTACATACATATAAAAGTACATGGAATATCTCAAAATTATATGAACTATGAGATTTCTAACACAGGTAATGATACATATTAGACACCTTACCAGGGTACTCTAATCAGGTGGTACTAAGGTGAACTCAAGCTTTAGCCACTATAGGTACCATCAGGATTTTAAGCTCTATCACCAAACCAAGGATCTAGGTGCATATCCAAGGTCGGAGCTCCATGACCAACATCTCCCTCCATACTTTGGGATCTATAAATCATCAGATAGGTCGGTCAGATGTCATCCCAAGAATCTTTTCATAATATGCTTCATCTCTATTAGGTGTGGAGCCTTCTTATCTTCCTGATTCAGAGGTCTTTGTTTCAGCCGGATGTATACCCTAGGAATATTGTACACCCTCCACATGGGGGGAAGTTCCCCCCCTGCAGACCCTCGGCTAGGGGGTCCGGGGGCTAGTAGGACCTTGAAGCTAAAAAAATAGATGAAAAACTTCCTTGTAAAATATTTTAATTTTGTAGTCAATATGGGACGTTCATTAGGCAGATGATTTGATGGTAGAAGATATGTTTATGTTAGGGTTTTTTTTCCCTATAAGGAAACCCCTCATTTTATATGAGGGAATTGTATTGTGGCTATGTATGGGGTGTATTATGAGAAAGAAAGAGAGAGGGGACTGTGTGAGAGAAAAGAGGAAATTACAGCGGATCTGTTGTAGGTTGTATCTCTTCATTTCGCTGGATAATATGTACGGAAGGACTGGTTGTTTCTCCGTCGATGTATCCCAAATTGGGTGAACCACGTGTATATATGTCTCTCTTGTTTTATGTGTTTTCTGTGTTTGTGTTTCTCCAATATTTTATGTGTACCATTGTTTTGTAATATGTATTTTTCTAACAATATCCCCCTATATCCTAAATATCTAAGATCAACCAATCCAAACATGCTTCTAAAATATTAAAACTTCTTATTTGGAAGAGATTTCATCAACACATCAGCTATGTGTTCATCTGTCGAAATATATTGTAGCTTCACAACCCCATGTTGTACCAAAATCCTAATGTAGTGGTACTTGTTATTGATATGTTTCATCCTAGCATGAAACATGGGGTCTTCAAACATCTTGATTTTTCTTTGATTATCCCAATTTATCACTGTAAGATCCAAAGGCTTTCCAAATAAATATGACAATATTTTTCTTAACCAAAAAACTTGTTTTCCAACTTCACATGCAACAACATATTCTTCTTTGGCACTACTTAATGCAACATGCTCTTTCTTTCTACTCATAAATGAAATCATTGAAGATCCCAAACAAAAATGTCTATGCAACCAACTCACAAAATAGAAGAAATGATAGATCAACAACTTTAAAATTAGCCTCTTTGAGGGGGAAACCTCCTTTAAATTACATACACGAACGGTTCTTGGATGATTCAAATGAAAAAAAATCCTCTCTATATAAAGGATTCTAAGGGATCACAATATAATCAGAGCCTACATAAAAATAATAATGTAAGGGCACAACAATAACGATAGTGGGCTTTTATGGGGCACAATAATAACAATATGGGGACTACATGGGCACAATAATAAAAATAAGGGGGTTACACTAACAATAAAAATAAGGGGCTACACTATTATTATAGGGACATGACATGTCCATATCCTTCAAAAAAGTGTTTTCCTCAACGCTTGAGTAGTTCTAGATGTTTCTGTATAAAATTCCCATCCTCCCATGTGGAACATTTAGTGGGTAAGTTCTTCCACTTAATGAGATACTCTGAAATTGATCAATTTCGTAGCTTTCAAGTTCTAGTTTCCATGACTGCTTTAGGTTCCAATATGATTTTTCCTTCCTTGTCAATTTCTAGTAATATTGTTTGAACTGGGAGCTTGTCACCTATAACCTTCTTTAAGCATGAAACATGGAAAGCTGAGTGTACTTGAGAAGATGCAGGAAGCTCCAATTTGTATGCTACAGTACCAATATTATGCAACACCTTGTAAGAACCATAGTAATTTGGCGATAATTTATTATCCTTATTATCTTTCTTGAGGGACATTTGTTTGTATGGTTGTAGCCGTAAAACTACCTTGTTGCCTAATCAAAATGTATTTCGTTGCGATGTTGATCTTCCTGTTGTTTCATTTGATTCTATGCCAAAGTAAGGTTATACTTTAAGATTTGGAGAACTTGTTGTTGATGCTCAATGTGATATTCCACTACTTCAACCTTATAATTTTCTCTTAAATACTATGTGATGGACGGTGGATGATATCCATAAAGTGCCATAAATGGGGTCATTTTTTGTGCAGTATGGAAGAAGGTATTATACCACCATTCAGCTAGAAGTAACCACTTGATCCATTGTGTTTTTTTATCAGATACAAAGCAACGAATATATCCTTCCAATCATTTGCTCACTATCTCATTTTTCCCATCATTGAGGATGATAAGATGAGCTAGGAGCTAGTTGAGTACCCAAACAAGAAAATAATTTCATCCAAAAATTTCCAGTGAAAATGGGATCTCTATCGCTTACAATGATATTTGGGTTTCCATGTAGCTTTTGAATTGTTTCCATAAATGCATTAGCAATTGTACTGGCTTTAAATGGATGAGATAGTTCACAAAAGAGTACATAATTGGTAATTCTATCAACTACCACCATGATGACACGCTTTCCTTCGGACCTTGGTAAATCTGTGATAAAATCCACTGAAACCTCCTCCCAATGTTGTCTCTGAAGTTGCAACACGAAAAACTACTGTCCATGCACTTTCAACCACTTTTTACAAAATTCAATGTTGATGCCTGAAACAAAAGTTGTTACAATTTTCCCTAGGTATCCTTTTGAGACTGAATTTTGGAGCCTACAAAAACCCTAACATCCCCGGATCATATCTCCAAACTATAGTGAACCAAGATCTGAAATTTTTACACGAAGTTCACCAAGATTTTGGCTCAATGTGGTAAAAAATTCAACTTCTGAAGCCTCGTAGAAAAAAATTTATTGCAAAGACTCCAAGATGACCTATTTGAAGAAGTGAAACCCTAGAATCCCAAGATCTGATACCAAATGTTATGCAACCAGGTCATAAAGTAGAATAAAATATAGATCAACAACTTAAAAATTAGCATCATTGAGGAGGAAACCTCCTTTACATAAATGAAACATTCTTGGATGATTCAAATGAAAAACCTCCTTTCTATATATATAAGTCTAAGGGGTCACAATATAATCAGGGCCTACATAATAATAATAATGTAAGGGCATAAAAATAACAATAGTGGGCTTCTATGGGGCACAATAATAACAATATGGGGACTACATGGGCATAACAAAAGAAATACGGGGGCTACAGTAACAATAACAATGAATGACAACACTAGTATTATAGGAACATGACAAAAACATACATTGTTACTGCTCCTTCCATCAGTATCACTTCCACCCCAATTGGAATCGGTAAAACTTGTTCACTTGAATTCCTTTCCATCATACTTTAGGCAGTCATGTATTGTACCACATAGGTATCTCAAGATATGCGAAGAAACTATCCAATGGTCATGATAAGGCTCCAACTGAAATTGACTAAGAACATTTACAACAAAACATATATTGGGTCTCATATTCAAAAAGTACATCAGAGGGTCACCAACTTATGATAGCTTGTATGATTGACAAGGCTAGAGTCAGAGCTTCTCAACATTTTGAGATTAGTGATCATGGAAGTAGTCATAGGCTTGGAATCCATCATATTGAAATTTTGTAGCATATTGATTATGTATTTACCTTGGCCAAGATATATCTCACCAGGTTTCTACCAAACTTGCAAGCCCAAGTAATAGTGCATGAATCCCAGACCTTTCATTTAAAATTATGCTGCCAACATTTCCTTGCATTCTGGAATTTTGTGTTCCACACGTGTAATAAAAAAATAATCCACATATAGTAGTATAATGAAAGGTGCATTCTTCACTATCTTGATGTAGGGGTTTTCATTGACAAAAAAATTGACAAACCCAATCCTTAAGAGATATGCATCCATTCTTGCATTCCAAGTCTTAGGAGCTTTCTTCAAGCCATATAGAGATTTCTTAGGTCTGCAAACATGTGTGTCCCTATTATTTATTTCAAATCCTTCTGGTTGTTCAATGTATACTTCTTCATCAATGGTTCCATTTAGAAATGTTGGATTGACATCACTTTGATGGATATTCCATCCCATAGTAGTAGTTAGTGAAACCAAATATCTTATAGTAGTATACCTGGCAATAGGAGAAAAAACACAACTGCCAATCAAATGAGAAAATTACTTGGTACCCGTTTTTTTGAGGTAGCAAAAAAAACACCCAATTTTGAAAAGTGGTGATGTAGAATCACCCTTTTTTTTGGAGCATAATTTTGGCACTTTAAATTTTCTTATGACATTTTTTTTTAATGTCATGATTTTCATGTCGATTTTGAAAAGTGATGATGTAGAATCACTTAATTTTTTTTAGAGGGTTATTTTTTAAACTATACATTTTCTAATTTCTTTTTCCTCCCTCGGATATTTATTTTTAAGTGTATTTATGTACTGCTTTTTATTTTTTATTTTTTTTGTAATGAAATCTTCATTTTTTCACATAGTTAAAAATAAAAATAAGGGTCAATATTTAAAAGTTAGGATTTTCTATATGTTTATGTATTATAATTAAAATTTCAATGCACATCAAATAATTGTTGTTAAAAACCAATATTTTTAATCACTTGACATAAAATAGCACATTTTCTGTATAAATACAATGAAAAAAATGCACATTTTGAGACTTTTTGTTAAAAAGAACATGTTAAATAAATGAATTTTTTGGGAAAATATTAGCAAAAAAACTTAAAAAAAAAATAGCATTATTTATGAATTTTATGTCAAAAATTAATAGTAATCACAGGACTTTTGCAAAAATAAGGATTCTTCTCATAAAATATCAAACTCTAAACATTACAAGTAAAACTGATTAGTATCTCTCAAATTTGAGCTTTATTTGCAAGCATAACTTAAAGCTAATCCATAATATCAACTAATCCATGTTCAACATCTTCTAGAACGTCATTAATGTCTTCTTCCGCAATATTTTATGCTTCATTTTGGTCATTGTCATCTTCTAATGGATATTTCATTTATGCAAATCTTCCAAAATGTCCTTTTCAAATCATTCCGTATAATGGTGGTTGGGATTCCTTTGTATTTTTCACCACACGTGATTCATTAAAATCCCCTTTCCTCAAACCAACTTCTTGCATTGCATCTGGAATAAATTGAAGAGCATTAATTCTTTGTTGAATAAATTTTCATTGCACTGGGTCTTTCTCAATGGAAATGAAATTTCTTCCTTTTTTTAGGTAACATGCTAGCGTTGTACCTAATCATCAATCCCAAAATAAATAATTAAGAAAATTAGTATAGACACATAAAAACTAAAAAACAAAATATTTAAATTCAATTTTATATGATAAAACTTACCTGAACCTGAGAATAAATCCAAAACCCAATCTCCTTCATTTGAACATAGATCTATAAGATAGTTAATTAATTCTTGTGGTTTTTTATAAATGTTAACTATATATCCTTTTGAATCTTTTTCCTCATATGTTAGTTTTCTTACAACAACAACATGAACTAGTACTTGAATATGACTCTTCCCATCTTCCCATTCAGAAGAATAGGCCTATAGATATCCTCTTTTGTCCAACATTCAACATGGATGAACTCACAATCATTTATAATAGGTTGATATTCGTAAGAAACAAGATTTGACTTCTTCCTGTAACATAACATAGTAAAATTTCAATTACATTGTATATAAATAAAAAAATTCTAACATTAATATAACATACAATTTAAATGTCTTACCATATAAATTGCATCCTTGAGTTTGTTTTTCCCTTCAAGCTTGCTAATAACATTGCAAATTGTGTGTCTGAATGAAATTTCACAAATCTCCAAAGTGGTGATGTTGTGACTTCTTGAAAGCCCATAACCACTTTAATAAAATCTTGATAAGTCTATGGTTCACTATCATATTCAATTTTTGGGAAATTGAAACCATGAGGAATATCTGCAATAACTAGGCCATATTCCAGTTTAGGTATGAGTTTTGCAATATCTTAGCAATCACTTGGTATTATTTGATATTTGATATTGTCGAGCCTATTCCAAATGAAATGATTAAGAGTAGGATCAAGTTCAACATTTTTAAGACGCTTCTTTCTCATATTTTCCAACTTATTTTTTTCAATAAATATTTTGAAAGTATCTGGTACTCCGTTTGCATCCTTCTTCGACATCTTTAATGACATAAAAATATGTATATGTACAAGTAATAAAATAAAAATAGTTTACATATGAATAAAAAGAATGTATAAATCAATATACCTTATTGAATGAAATATAAAAATATTTAAGTGTTGTTGTCGAACTTGATTTTCGGTAGTTGCACACAACATCATCCCAACTATCTTCATTCAACATTTTAACCATATGTTATTGTATTTTCATATAAATCTTTGGATTGAATAAATAAAGCTAAAACTGTTAATATAGTGAGATGTATAACAAATTCTACCAACAACAATATGTTTTATTTAAAAGAAAATTATAAAAATAAAAGTACAAATAATTCAACAAACTTACTTTTGAAATTATGCGCACATTTCTTCCATTAATAATTCACCTGACTTCACACGAGATAGTACTGATTTGACTAGTTTATCATCCTTCACTCCTTGCATTGTTCTCCAAGGTGTGATAGTCATATCCTCTGGAATTTGCTTCATTTCAGGGCATGTCTTACTGTTGGTACATATTATGGGTCTACATTTTTTAACCTTCTGATTTTTTATGGAAATATTCCCCCATCGCTAAAAAAACTCATTAATAAATTTCTATATCTCCCCAATTTTAAATGCCAACTGAAAAATGTTATCCATGCTTCTGAATATATTTGAATGCATTTTTCCATCTTTTGATTTGATTTTGTCATCAATTTGATAACCTGTTCCAATTAAACATTCCTTCTGAAAGGTTAAACTGACTGTTGCCTTATCCCCACCACAATTTTCTATGAATTCATTATGAATAAATATGACCTTTTGGATGAAATTCATTTTCATTCTGTACTCATTATCTGCATTATGATCCCATGCCAATAATTTTTATTCTGTTTCTGTTAAATCAGCGTAAATGATGCATTTAAATCTTGGGAAAAGATAGTTATTGGGATATTCCTCAATCAACTGTTTGTTAGCCTCTACTGAATGGTTCCCTCTAATTACATAATATTTATAATCAAAACATTGAGTCTTGTCAAATTCCTGTTTGTTGGGAACCTTACATGGATAAAAAGAACCACATAATCCACCACATGCGCATACGGATTGAACCTGAAAAATGTTTTCAATGTACATGTAGGTGATGTGCCTTTCTAATTCTATATTGAGATTGTCCTTCATTTGGCCTATAGAATTGGTTGACATTAAACTCAAATGTTTGTCCACCACAAATCAATTTATTCTTCCTCAACTCATATCGAATGGAATTTTTTTTTGTTTTAATAATGTCATCCTCTAACTTGGCACCTGGTGTTATGATTTCTTTGCTTCCTTTAGAGCTTTCAGTTTTTTTTTCATTGCTACTCATGAATTTTACAGGTTGATCAACATTTAATTTCTTCTTCTTACTGGTTAACATATCCATTTTTTTATAAACAAGATCTTCATCATCAACTAGAAGAGAGACATCTTTGGCCATTTTTATTTTTGGTGTTTGATTTGTTTTCTTCTTTTGCACAGTAGTTCTAATCTCCTCCTCTCTAATGCTAATATAATTTTCAGATTCGTCTTCCACATCTTCAAAAGCAACATGTTTAGGTTTACTAGATTGACCCACCTTAGTGAGTCTCCGTTGATTCCCTCTTTGAGCTACTATAGTGTCATGAGTTATTGGTCTTTGCCTCATTCTCTTTTCTTCTTATGTTTTTGTGTGGAAATTATTGATCATAGTCATAACATTTGGCTCCATATAATAAATAACCACAATCAAGTTTGAAATAGGCTCAACAAAATCCCGTGAAACAAAATAAAATATGTCAATGATCAATAATTTATAAAAAATTGAATGATCCTTACAATAATGCATAACAAAAATATAAATAAACATAATTACAATGTTATTTGCAATGTTTCTTGCGATTTCTACAGAAAAATTTGTAGACATTTCATTTGTGTCATATTTGACCCTTGATAGACGATATCTAAGTTTTTCACGTTTATTAGTCATTCTTGCAAGAACATAAATAGTGTTTGTATTCGACACCAAACATATGTCTCGTACTCTACCCATCACCTCATATGCTTCACCTAACTAAATCATACCACAAAACATATAGATATGTATACCATCATCGGTTTCATTGTCTTCAAGATACCATGAAAAATCTGTTTTATTCATTTCCTTTGTGTTCTTCCATTCATAAAAAAGCTTGATTGAACTTGATGGGCAAGTTGCTTAAATTTTATTATGTTTTTCAATTTTTGTGTGTTCATCAATTTTCATTATGTATCCATCAATATCCATAGTGCGTCCAGCTGCAACTTTAGATTTGGGAATTGCAGCCCTTGGTCCAAAAACATTAACAAAAATCTTCTTTTATGCCATCGTCTTGATATATATATATATATATATATATATATATATATATATATATATATATATATGTTAATGAAAAAACACACACACATATATATATAGGGCTATGATATAGGGGATATCCATAATGCATTCTCTGAACGCACTGCAATAGAGCGATGACAAGATACGGGGTGGGGTATCGGTTCAGATCCAATATCGAGATCTCTACGTTTTGTGCTCTTTACATAGATTCCTTCATTTAAATAGGCGAAGTGTGATTCCTTTCAAGAAGAGATATATACACTAAAGAGCAGGGGACATACCTCTTTCATAAGTCATCGAAACTTAGCCCCATATCGAGGCTAAACCCGGGAATGTAGTTTAAAAGGTAAAACCCTCCCCGATGTCCTTCCACGGAGAAGATCCCAGTTCAATTCTAGGCATTCCTTTCCTTTCAGTTCAATAACCATTTCTTTAACTAGCAAAGCACTCTGTCCTGCTACTTGATTTTCCTTAACTAGCCGCTCTATTAGTTAATGAAAAAACACATATCCTCATTTACAGATTTTTTTTTTTAGTTTGTCAATATAAATTTAAAATTAACTGAAAAATAATTTCGATAAAATAAATTAAAAAAAATAAAATTTATTTGTAGAACCATTTAAATTTAAATTTAAAAAAAAAACCATATAACTAACTTTTTTTAATATTTTTTAAATTATATATATATAAAAAAACAATTCTAAATATTATACATATATAAAAAAACAAATTAATAACTTTTTTAAACCAAAAAAAAATTAGTTTTAATATTTTTTTAATATTAATTTTAAAATTAAAATTAAAATAAAAAATCAAATTTAATTTTAAATCATTATTAATGTTTTGTTTTATATTAAAACAGTTTAAAAATAAATAAATAATTTTTTTTTAATAAAATTTTTAATATATTAATTTCTTAAAAACAAAATTTAAATTTAAATTTAAAAAAAAAAATAGCGTGTAAAATAATAATAATAAAAAAAAAAAAAAAAAAAAAAAAAAAAAAAAAAATTAAATAAATAAATAAATAAAAAAATTGGACATCACGCAGAGGGCTGGCAGGCGACGCTATGAGCACTACCCTGTTGTCCTCTGGCCCCCAACTGCGCAAAAAAATTTAAAATTAGTTAAAATTTAAAATTAAAAATAATTAAAAAAAAACAATAACATATTTTAAAAATATATATATTTTTATTATTTTAAAAACTATTAAAAAATCTATATATATATAATTTTAGATATCGTTTTTTGGATTCAACTGCGTTAAGTAAGTCATTCATCTATGACCATTTCCATGAGAGGTAGTCGTAACTAACTAATTTCTCATGATTTTTGAATAGTCCAGTTAGCACTCATTACATCAGGTGATGCTCACAGGGGTGAAGAAGTGGGATTGAAACTAGTGAAATGAATCACATAGCGTCAATCATCACTTCCAGGGATTGCACCCGGTAACCAGGACTTCCCGGGAGGTCACCCATCCCAGAACTTCTCTAGCTTAAGCACGTTTAACTGTGGAGTTTTTCCCCACAATCAAGCTAAGTGGGCTTGATTATGAGGAAAAAATCCATAGTTAAGCATGCTTGAGCCAGAGGAGTTTTAGGATGGGTGACCTCCCGAGAAGTGCTGGATACCGGGTGCAAGCCCCAGAAGTGATGATTGACACTATGTGATTCATTTCACTAGTTTCAATCCCACTTCTTCACCCCTATGAGCATCACCCGATGCAATGAGTGCTAAGTGGACTTTTCAAAAATCATGAGAAATTAGTCAGTTATGACTACCTCTCATGGAAATGGTCATAGATGAATGACTTACTTAATGCAGTTGAATCCCAAAAATGATATTTAATATAATGCACTACGAGAACCCCGCATACTTATATATATATATATATATATATATATATATATATATATATATATATATATATATATAACGATTAAAAAAACAAAAAAAGAACTATATTTTGTTTAAATAAATAAAAAATTAAAATACATAATGCAATTATTAAAAAAACAAATTAAAATTTTAAAAGAAAAAAAAATTGTTCTTTTGCAATTTTAAGAAATAAATAAATATAATTGTTTTTTGTTAATTTCATGGTTGTTTTTTTTCGTTTTTTGTTTTGTGGAGGAATCTGGCAAGCCTAAAAAATGAAATTTTCTAAATTTTTGTCCTAAAAACCTTACAAATTTGAGTTTTTTTTTCCATTTTCTTTGCTATAAATATAAAAAATAGGGTTTTGGAACATAAAAACCATAAAAAAATAGTTTTGGAACATAAAAGCCATTAAAAAAATAGATTCTCCCCAAATTCATCTTTAAATGGTCAAAATAGAAGGAAAACTAACCTTTCTAATGCAAAAAACTCTCCTTGAATGTGTTATCAATGCCAAAGCAACTCCTCCACAAATTGGTCCAACAAAACCTAGAAGACTTGATGTGATGTGAGGAATAGAAACAATTATTGTTATTATATAGTGAAGATTGTGTGATTACTTTAGTGTTTCGCGAATGTGGGATTATAATTAAAATTAAGAAAATTAATATGAAGTTAATATTATAGGTTTATATTAACTTTTACTCAATGTTGGCCAAAAAATAAAACATAAAGTTTAAAAATTAATTTCGATACATAATCAACGTTAAATCATTTAAATAAAGCAATTATTTTAGTTTGGAAGGAATGCATGAAAGGAATATTTTTGTGGATATTTTGAATATAAAGTAGGGTGAAATATTTCAAGGCCAGAAGGTTAATAAAATTTTTTGAAATGCATTTTAAATGAATATTTTGGAGGGAAATATCTCAAACGAAAATTTTGGAGGGAAATGTTTTAGCCAAAAATTTTGGGGGGAAACTTTGGAGGGAAAATTTTTAGCGATAATTTTTGGGGGAAATTTTTAGAGGGAAATTTTCAATCTTTAAGCTATATAATGTCATTAGGAGAGAGTTCATTTGTATCATTCACCATCTTCTTGTTGAAAGCCATGGATTCTTTTGATACTGATTTTTTTCTTTCTGCAACATCAACATCTTCATCACGCAACAACTCTATTCAAATTGATGAATATAGCAGGAGTTTGTTTACCATGAATAGAGAGTCAAATTTTCAACATGGTCATATTCCTAAGGATTATGAGAACATAATTGATGAAGGGAAGCAAAAATAAATTTCTATAAATCGAGTCATTTATTCCACTTCATCCTGATGCTAAGGATTATAAGAGAACCAGTGATGAAAGAAATGATGAAGAATTTCTAGTGTCAAAATATCCACTTCATCCTAATCCTAAAGATTATGCGAGCACCACTGATGAAGAAGTGAATGAATAATTTCCAAATTTAAAATATCCAATTTGTCCTAATCCTAAGGATTATGTGAGCACCACTGATGAAGAGGGGAAATAAGTTCCAAAGTCAAAATATCCATTCCGTCCTAATCCTAAGGATTATGTGAGCACCACTGATGAAGAGGGGAATGAAGAATTTCCAGAGTCAAAATATCCACTTCATCCTAATCCTAAGGATTATGCGAGCACCACTAATGAAGAGGGGAATGAAGAATTTCTAGAGACAAAATATCCACTTCATCCGAATCCTAAGGATTATGCAAGCACCACTGATGAAGGGGGGGATGAATTTCCAGAGTCAAAATTTCCACTTCATCCTAATTCTAAGGATTATAAGAGCACCACTGATGAAGGAGGGGATGTAGAATTTCCAAAGTCAAATTTTCCACTTCATATTAATCCTAAGGATTATGAGAGCACCACTAATTAAGGGGGGGATGAAGAATTTTCAATAAATAGAGATTCAAAGCATCCACTTATTCCTAATACTAAGGATTATGAGAGCACCAACAAGGAAGGGGAGGGGTGGGATGAATAATTTATAGTGAATAGAGATTCAAAGCTTCCACTTAGGCCATATCATAAGGATTATGAGGGCACCACTGAGGAAGGGGAGGATGAAGAGTTTCTTGGAAATGATAATTTTAGAGGCACAAATATGAATAATGCATTTTCTCTAAGTGAGTGTTTCAAAGGCACTCATGGTGATGTAGAATTGAATCCTCCAAGGGAATATTTCAAAAACATGGATGAAGATGGTGAAGAATTTCATCTAAGTCAGGGTTTCAAAAGCGCAGATGATTCTTGTGAAAATTTGTCTTCAAGTGAGAATAGTAATGAATATTTTTCGAGCAATGGTTTTGATGAATTTCTTAACTATGTTCAGAATGATGAAAGTGGGGATAATCCTCAAGGTGATGCAACTGCTTCTACAAAGGATAATGGAATGATGAATTTGTTGCAAGAAAATAGTGTAACTAGGAGTAGGAGTAGACCTCTTCATATCAATCCAAAATACTACAGTTATACAAGGGTTAGGAAACATATCTCACAAGAAGAAGTTTTGTCGTTCATCTGATTTCAAGTGACTGTTGTCGAAAGAATTGCTTGAAACATATGGATTTCAACTATGCTTTGGAGAAAAGGAAAAGATATTTGTCAATGAACAAAAGCATGCAAAATTCATATTTAGTGGGTTCCATGCAATCCACACTAGTAGGTTATGATTATCATATTGAGAATGTATTGCTCTACATAAAGGCTTTCAAAATGTTGCATTCAATTTGTAATTTTCATTTTTCAAGAATCCAAGATAGACTAGAAAAGGATCCCACATATTATTTAAAAGTACATTATAAATGAGAGTTTGGGCCGTTAGAAAATAATGATATGTCATGGATGAAAGACTTCAAAGCATGGAGAGTGTATTCCAAATAAAGAAACAATACATATTCCAGATAATTTCTCGAGACGAGAAATCTACAACATATACAAAGAATATGTAGAAGGTGTTGAAGGAGTTGATAATTTTATTACATATTCATATTTTACAAGGGTATGGAAGAACAAATTCAAAAATGTTCGGATTCCTAAGAAGACAAGGATGGGGGTTTGTAGTACATGTGCTTCTCTTAAAGCAAAAAGAGATAAATGTCAAGGGGCATAAAGAGGTATGCGTTCATTACAATATTTTTAAAAGTTGGATAGTTATCAACTATGAAAATATATTTATTCATATGCTTCTTGTATTTTATGTGCAGATTCCATTGTCAAAGCACTTCAATAGAATCACAATCATAAAACAAGTGAAATACAAAAAATGTATAAATGACGAAATAAGTGTTATGATAATCCAAATAAATATTTGGGTTTGATAATTTATGGTATAGACCAAAAGAAAACATTTTTGTCACATTTTTTCTGCACACCAAAAAAATTACAGGAGGAAAATTTTGTTCAGTTTCACTTGGTTGGTTGTATGGTCTTTAATGAGAAGTTATTGCCAAGGGTTTACTTCACAACTCCAAATATTCATAATGATGCAAATCTGACCATAACTATAATCCATGATGTGTTTACGCATTGGTATAGTATTATTCCTGAAGTTTTGTATGTACAATTAGACAACACAAGCCATGAAAACATAAATCAAGTTCTTTTTGGGTATCTAAACATGCTCATTGGATTGAGAATTTAAAAATACAAAGGTTGGTTTCCTTCTTGTTGGGAATACACATGACCATATTGATCAAATGTTCAGTCGTTTTTCAGTAGCATTGAGGAGGAAAGGTGTTGGGAGCCTACCATCATTAATTGAATGTATTGAGAAATCATACATTCCAAAGCCTATTTTTCATGTGTTGGAAGAATCTATTCACATGGGAAGGTTAATTCTAGGATCACATGGTGAGGAGAAATGCATTGAAAAACTTAATGACATTAGCTTCCAACATCAATTTCGTATCAAAAAAATTGATGGGATAACACTTATGTGGGGCAAGAAGTATTCAATTGCTGCAGAATGGGGGCCATCATCAGGTTTAGCATTTTTGAAGTTCATTCTAGACCGTCAAATATTTGCATCAAATGTATTATTATTACAGTCAGTTTCTGAAATACATAAAGCACGAAGGCATAAGAAAGATATAAATTATTCTGAATGTCTAGAGGAAATTAAAAGATGTATTAGAGATACATATGAGTACTTTAATGTTGTTGATTTAGGTTGGTGGGAGTATTTTTTCAATAAGAAAAGTGATATGATTTCAAGATCAATAAATGAGGATACTCTTTTGAAGACTCCATTTTTTTGGCCACAAAATATGCCAAATGAACATGAGGAAAACACAATGTTGAACAACAACAGGCTCAAGGTATTATTAATCCTCCACAATTAGATGAAAGAGAAATATATTTTGGTTCTATAATATCACACGTAAAACGTGAATCCATGGAAGACCTTTACATGGGTTCTGTGCAGGATGTTAAGGAGGGTTGCATGATAAAAGTGTTAGTAGATGAAGATCTACTTGGCTATCCATTATCGGCTGCCAATGTTATAAAGGTAATTAAATAAAATAAAGATATCACAACTGCTGAAGTACATTGGTATGCCACATGTACCCAACCATTCAATGGTGTGTACAAGGCAGAGATGGTAGTTGAAAAAAAAAAAATTAGTGGAAAGAGAAAACGAAAGGGCACAAATATAATTCGTCGCCACACAGATGTCTTGAAATTGGAGGATGTTGAAATTTTTGTGTATGACTTCAATTTGAAAAAGAGAGGAACTCTTCGCTTGAAGACCATAAATATTTTGAAGAAATTGCGACCAGAACAAATAGTGTTGACATGGGACTCTGTTGAATGTAGTCATAGATCTAGAAGAATTTTTAAATCTGAAATGGTGGGCATGCATGTTGATTCAAATGGAGCACTAGTTTATGAAAGGGAAGAATATGGATCATCTTCATCTGCATGCAGTCATTCATCTGAAGATGTAGGTTATGATGGTATGCTAGAACCTATGACTGATTTTGAATAACTTTCCTATAAATTTTTATGTAATTGATGTTTTTATGGTGACTTGAAATAAATATTTTGACTTCCATATGATCTTACATTAAGTTATGATGCATTTCTATGTTTTTTGGATTATATGTTTTAATTATGAAGAATTCATCTCATTAGAATATGAATTACAAAAATAATTTATGTTATATTCAATATACCCAAGTTGATATTTTGATTTTTTTAAAAAAAAAAAAAAATATAAAATAATGTTGAATTTTTAAATTATGCAGTGATATTGCCATGATATTGTTGATTTTTAACATTTGGTATAAGATACTTTTAAAAATTTTAAAAATTTTATGCCTCATTGAAAGGGGGCGCTTCATTTTGATGGTTGATTTTTAGGTTTTGGTTGCAATTATATAAGTTGTCTTAGGCTAAGATTTGAAAAGAGATATATTTTTATCATTTAAAATAAAAATTACCCTTGGAATAATAAATATTTCATTTACTTGTTCATTTTTAAAAATTGTTTAATTCATATAATTTGTCCATAATTTCATGGTTCAAGTTAAAAACTTAAGATTTAAAACTTGTCAAAATATTAAGTTTTTTATGTGCTATGATGTTTTATCTTTAATGTTATGGTTGAAAACAATTACAATTTTAGAGCTTTTTAGAGTCAAGATATTTTATCTTTAACAAGATATAAGGCTTTCAAATATAAGGAGTCAAAATTGTTGGAAATTATATGGCTTTCAAACATTATATTTGTATCTTTAACATCATGTATCAAAATTGTTAGAATTTTACGATTTTTCAATGTCCTAATATTTGATATTTAATTCCATTGTTAAAAAGTGTCAAAATTCTGACAATTTTCTTTTTTGGTTATTCCACCATCAACACTTTTTGTTTTGAGGGTGTTTTTTCAATCCCTTTTCAGGAAAAAAATTGGCTTTTAACATAATTTTAAAAAAAGTTGAAATTTGAAGCTAAAAAAAGCATTGCGTTCTAGAAGACACTTTTAATTTTTGGGGTGTTTTTTCATGTTTTCTGAGATTTTTGGGCTAGAGTTCTCATTTTGAGGTAATAGTTCCCATTTGATCGGTAATTGTGTTAAAAAATTTCTTCATAGTCTATTCCTTCCTTTTGAGAGAAACCCCTTGTGACGAATCTAGATTTGTATTTGTCTATGCTTCCATCAGCAACATGTCCGATTTTGGAAATTTATTTGGAGGTGACAATTGATTTTTCACTTGGTCTATGAACAATTTCCCAAACTCAATTACTCATGGTGGATTGATATTATTCCTGCATCACCTTCTTCCATTCTTTTTTTTTCATTGATGTGTGTTGCAGTGTTGCAGTGTGGTTGATTGTCATTGATGTCAACTTGGCTACTTGGGCTATAGGTGAGTTGGTTATGCATGTGTATGTGTGGATGGAGATGGTTCAGGTATAGATTCTTGGGTTATAGGTCAGTTGGTTATGCATGTGTATGTGTGGATGTATATGATTAAATTATAAATGGTCCTTAGCATTTCTACTAGCTTGGAATAGCTTGGAGATGGTATTTGGCTTATATACTAACTTGGACTAGCTTGGATATGGTCCATGACATGGATGGAGAAGTGACTATCGTTTTTTAGTTGGATGATGGTATATTGGTATTTTGCACTAGTTTGGAGGCCCTCTCATGATTATGATGATATGATGGCATGTTACATTAGCTTGGAGGATGGATGATGATGTGTTGCACTAGCTTGGAAGACTTCCCATGATGATGGTCTTCATGATAATGTGTTGAACTAGATTGGAGGCCTTCCCATGATGATTTTTTTCATGATCATGTTGTTGCATACATATATTGGTGGCTACCACAAAGTTTAGAGTTGAGAAGCCTATATGTTTAGGTCTCCTTGGTCACCATATTCCTAATTAGGTCTTCTATGATGATGATGTTATACACTGGGCTTGGAGAGGATCTACATGTGGTAGTAGATGCCTCATATGGTTGTGCAGGTGTTGGAGGATGTCTGACATGTTCTAGATCTGCACAGTGATGATAGAGATGTTGTGGAAAAGTTTGATGACTCATTTACTTAGTATGGTTGTTGGTTGGCATCCTAGTCAACCTAGTTTGACTTGGAATGATGATGGTGATGTTGCAGAGACTTGGTTAAGTTTTTCAGAGGTGTCATAGACTTCCGCAGGACCAATAGAGGATTTTCAAGCTCCGGAAGAAGTTTCAACAATTCTGAGTTGATTTGACTGAAGTTTGGTCATCTTTTTCCCCAATCACATGCTTTTTTACTCATGGGAGAAGTTTTAGGTTCGTAGTCGCATGGAAAGAAGCCCATGGGAGTGATTATAGCCCCAAGATGCTAAATTCACATGCAGGATAGTGCTAAGGGAGTGACTATGGGATTTTCACTAAAATTCCTCTACATTCCTCACACTGCTTAGCCTATTTTAGTGTTGTGGCAATGTTATTGATCGAGATTTTTTGACATATGGTTGGAAAAAATTTGTGGACCCTCTATAAGCTTATCAAGGTTGAATATATCAAAGGGATAGTGTATTTAGTGATTGATTTGGTTAAGAATCCTTTCTCAACCAAATTGAAGCATGTGAAAAGGATTGTTGAGTCTTCCATAACTTGTAGCATTTACTTAGTATCTCAACATAAGAACTTGATAAATAGAGGAATACATTGATTCTATTTTTTTATTTTTTTTAGAGTGAGTGAGTATGCCATTGTGAGGGAATTGTGAGTGAGTAGAGATTGTTGCAACTACTCAAATTTTATTGCAGAGATATTTCATAATTGTGTATGTAGAATTTAGAGGTGAATTGGGCTACATAATGGAGGAGAATTAAGAGTAGTGTTTTGAGATTGTGGTGAGTAGAAGAGAAGAAAAAAATACGTTGTCGGGGAGATGTATGATTTAGATTTGATTAGAAGAATGTTAGAGTTGTTGGGCTGCTCATGTTGAGAAAATAGAGATCCCAGTTTGAAAATATATGAAAGGTGGGAGGAAGTGAACTAGGCATTTGAAGGCTTCAATTTAGACAGTGATTTGGTCGATTCATAGTAGGAATATTTTTCTCCATCCAAAAGGAGTTGGACATTCCAATGATGGTTTGACAAGGATCGTTGGTCATGGGAGATTCCAGTGGATGGTAGTCTATAGATCCGTGAGATAAACATATTTCTAGATTGATAGATGTCAGCATACTATAGAGGAATCCAAGTCTTCTAGCTTATGGTTGTAAGCTAATCCATGTAAATTTGTTCAGCATGTTAATAGAAGAATTGAGTAGCACAAAAACGGTAGGGTTGTTTCCTCATAAAAGGATTTCCACCAGAAATACTTGTGTTCTTGTGTGTGCATGCTTGTGTTTCTCATGTTGTTATGATTTCAGTTTATTTTTGCTAATATGTTTTGATGATCTAATGATGTTCATGTGCATGGATAATTAAGATTGGGAAAAATATTTATAATTGGAGAAAATTGATACAAAGGCCACCACTACTTATTCACCCCCCTAGTAGCGAATATATTTCCAACATCTTCTTGATGAGTGGCTTCTTCAAATATAGTAGGATTTTCTTCTATTAATCTCAACATGTATGCTACATACCCTAAATATCTGTTTTGTCTTTTTATTTCTCTAAAATATCCTTTAGTTTCTCCATGTCATTTGACATATTCAAGTGTAGTTTTTAACTAGTTTGGCCTCTTATTCATTTCAAGAATGATTATAGGTTGAATAGGCTCACTTGGTCCTTCTTCTTCTTCCTCTTGTTTTGTAGTTGTATTGTCATGATGCTCTTATTATTAAAATAGTGGTATGTCTTCCTCATTGGATTCAATTGGTATATGCTTAGATCCTTTGTAGGCATGGTATTCATCAAATATAACATCCCTTCTAACTTCAATTTGTCTTCCTTCATTGATGTAGATTATATAAGCCTTTGATGAAAGGATATAGCCAATGAATACTCCTTTTATGATTTTAGAGTTTGAATTTCTTTCGCTTGTCTTTTGGAACATGGATGTTTGCAGGACACCCAAATATTCAGAGAAGGTATACACATGGATTCTTCCCTGTGAATGCTTCTTCTGGTGTCATATTATCAAGGATTCTATGAGGACTTCTATTTTGTATATACATTAGTCATTCTTTCTTCTCCCCATAGAAATTTTGGTAGATCTTGATCAAATATCATTGTCTGTATGCATTCTTTAATGGTTCTATTCTTTCTTTCTGCAACTCCATTATGCTCAGGGTTATAGGGAACAATGATCTCCCTCTTGATACCTTCTTATTTACAATATGAAATCAACTATTTTGAATTTTATTCCCCTCTGTTGTCAGATCTTAAAGTATTTATCTTTCTTTTGGTGAAGGTCTCAACTTCAAATCTAAATTCCTTGAACTCTTAAAATACTTTGTCCTTGTTTTTGAGAATATAGAGCCATTATTTCTAGAGTGTTCATAAATAAAGGTTACATAATAAAGATTCCATCCAATATATTTAGTATACATTGTCCCACACACATCGGAATGAATTAGGTATAGTATCTCCTTAGACCTTGTATCACTTCTTGTAAAGTATTTCCTAGTATTCTTTCCCAAAGAACATCCCTTGCATACTCCTTCATGATCTTCCCTAGGATTCCCTTTACCATTTGACTAAGAGGGAATTATCTTGTAAAGAATATGCCCATATCTTTTATGCCATAGTCTGATATGTTTGATCTCCATATGAACTATGGCTTGATGAGATGGTGTTATAACTATGTATAGTCTTCCTTCACAAACCCCAATAACCTTTTCTTTTTCAATACTTGAATCCTTTCCCCAAACTAAAACTTTACCATCTACAAAGGCAACCATATCTCCTTTATATTCTAAACAATATATGGAAAGTAGATATTTCTTCAACCTGGGACATAAATTGTTGAGGTTGGAGCTTTGCTCCAGATTCCAGCTTCAATGATGTAGATCCAAGGCCCTTGACTGCATAATTGTTTTTGTCTCCTAGCTCCACTAAATGAGATGAAGGTTCCATTGATAGAGTATGAATTTGTCCAATTTATGTCGTCATATGTCTTGAGGGTCCATTATCAATGATACATGCATTTCCATCATCAAGGACACCTTTTCTTCGAAGATTTATATTCTCTTCTTCAAGTGATTTCCACCAAAGTTATATTCAAACTTCTTCCACCTTAGTTCTAATACCATGATGAGAAATCAACGCTTATATGAATTAGGGTTTTATTCCTCTTTCTTAATACTTACTTGTGGATTTTTTTGGCTTCTTTTACTTCTTTATTAATTTATCTTTCAACAAGAAATTACCAAATTATATGTATATGAAGACCACAAGAATAAGAGACACAAGATGTAAGAACTCAAGTAGGGCAAAACCCCTTTAAGGGGAAAACCTAGTCCAACTCTTCCATTGGTAGATTCAAATCAAGATGAGATAATCCAAGAGCAATTTTACCTAGACACAGAATTACTCCAACCACCAAGTCAATCCTTCCTTCCAATAGATGATCCTTGTCAAAGTATCCAAGTGACAACTTCCAATTTGCAGCTTCAATCCATAATTTCGGCCCCGAGCTTCAGAACTTTGGACTCGCAGTAGACTCAAAATTTTGGCCTCAAAAAATGGACAAAAACCTTGTATGTGTGAGAGATAGATATCCTAAGAACTCGAATTAGTTCTTTCTAACTTCTTTCTTCCTTATCCAACTTATTCACTCTCTTTTTCTACTTTTCTTCCTTGTAGATCAAATTTTGTTGAGTGAGCATTGCAAATAGGTCAAACTGCCTCTCTCTATATATAGCCTTTCTGTTGGGTCGAATTTTCCTAATGTAGGTTGAATTCATGGGGACAAGTATGACTTGGTGTGGAGATGAAAAATAATCTTTTTTGACTCAAAAATATATTTTTTTACATAATACAAAATACCAAGAAGGTTTTAATAAAAATGACAATGAATCTAATGACTCGAGACAAAACCTATGAGCCTTCAATGGATCCTTTGACCTATAAAACATTAACCGAAGAATGAAAACCATGCTTTAATAAGCCATTTTGTTTAATGATAAAATTTATTTTTACAAGTATAATTATGAAGATTGATGCTAGTTACATTCTTCAACACTTGTAGGATCACAAAAATTTGTATGTACTAGCTCCATTGGCCTGGTTGATGGATATTCTTTTATCCTGAAATGAACCCCTGTCTGCTTCAAAAACTACCATGGATTTAAAATAGAATCACTTGGCTTTGATACTTTATGCATTCCTCTTATTTATTTTGCTTCACTATTTTTTACCAGACTATCAAAGCTGATATGCCCCTATATTCTATGACATAACTAGCTTTCATCTACTTTTCCCATGCAACATTTTTCTCTGACTCTGTCAAGAACATACACATTTCTATGTGTTCTAATTTATTTTACTATTACTTTTATATATTCATATTTCCTTATTTCACATCCCTTAGAATTAAAAGTGAGTTCATATCCTTGTTCACATATTTCACTAAAACTCAACAAGTTATTTTTTATACCATAAATACTTAGGATATTTTGAGCCTTATCATATCCATTATTGAGGCTAACAAATCATTTACCCATTATTCTTATTGGTGCATTATTTCCAATGGTGAAACTTCCTCCTTTGTCATACTTTAAAGAGATAATTTTACTCTTGTCCCTGTCATATGCTTTGATCACCCACTGTCAATGTACCATTGTCCTTCTAGGTTGTGATCATATATGTTGAGAATTTTGAGGGCCGAATATTAATTCAAATTCTCTTCTTGATAATTACTTGTGAGTTTACTTGAGCTACTTATGTCTTTTCTTCCTTAGCTTATTTAGTCTTTCATCAAGTCAATTACCGAAATACAAGGACAAAAATTTATCTCCTTGAGCTAGGGAAAAACCTCTCCCTCTTGGAGAGGAAAACCCACGAGAAATTCTTCTTATAGATCTTCAAATGACAAGTACAATGACCAAGACTTAGAACCTTGACCTATAAATTCCTCCAATACCTTGTCATTAATTATTTGGCTACCTCCTGTTATAGCCTAAATCTACCTCAGGATGAAAGAAGGCAGAGTTCAGGGTAACATCAAACCACGCTCAGTCTGGTAGCTAGCCCTACCAGAATAGGAGAGGGCTCTCTCCGGGTCAATCTCAACAAAAATAATCGAAGGGTCTTGATATGACTTGAAATAAAGGCTAATTTTAGGCTAGGTATATAAGTAAAGGAGTTTTATTTTGATTTTGGGGGTTTTTTTGGAAACAAAGGGAAAGGCAGTTTTGGGTTCGGGGATGAGGCCTAGTTTTTGCAGAGTTCTAAATGGGGCAAGGAAGGCAATTGTTTTGATGCTTTGGATTGAATGAATGGATAGCTTAGACCGGTGAGGAGCTGAAGAGAGTAAGAGGCTTTCAAGAATCCTCTTCAAAAAGATGAAAACATGGAAAATTAAACAAAATTGAAGGCAGAGCAAAGCAAGCTAATGAATTCCACCTTTATCACTCATTTGTTTAATTTAAGAAGAAAGGAGAAAGGAAATGATACACATAAACATCAGTGAACTTAAAATTACATAGAGGAAAACACCATAAAAACACAGAGCCACATGGATCCCAAAGAGTGTTTCAAACCCTGGTCTATTCCTTTTCCAAAATTACAGAGATGAAATGTACAATGAAGTGCCAAGCAATCCCAAGTGTCCAACCCTGAAAATGACTGATGAATTACATGATATAGACAAGCCTAACTCATTCTCATGCCTCTAGGGGTCGAGCTTACCATTCTAGGAGCCGTTTCAACCATATCTAAACTAATAACTGGAAAATAGGCAATGAAACAACTTGCCTCTATATGATAGGAAACTGATTCATTCACTTACATTTCACCTTTTGGTGAATGAATCTACTAATATGAGTAAAAATATGCAAAAATTACAGCATGGTCATGAAATTACATCAAGGTACATCAAGAGTTACATGAAAAAGTCAAACTAGCCAAAACTAGGCGAAAATCTGAGCTGGTGAGTGAAAAATAGGCCAAATTCCCCTATGCGCCGCGCCTGAAATCTCTATGCGTAGCACAATTTTGAGGCTGATGTTGAGGACCTTCTCCAAGTCCAAATTGAATGCAGGATAGCTCGTTGGAAAGCCCTACCTCTCTAATTTCCAACCCAAGTGAAATTTCTGGATTTGGTTTCCATTTTCCCCTCCAAAAATCAAATCTCCCAACACTGCTTCCTGTGTGTGCACAAAGTGGCAGAAAGGCCATTTTTAGGGTGTTTTTGACCCTTTAGGCAACCCAAAACTTGATGAAATCCTCAGGTAATCCATAGGCATGCATAAATTTTGATGAAAAATCTAGAAATGCAAAGTTTTCCTCCTGAACAGCTGCCAATTATAAGCCCTAGCCAAGTGGCGCTATGCGTCGGGCAGGAAAATATGTTTTGAGACCAAAAAATTCAAAATTGACAAAAATTTTCCCAAATTTCTTGAAATTTGGGCTGAAGGTCCCTCACCAACCACTATGTTGGGCCAAAGAAGCTTCGGCCAAAATTTGGAGCCTATCATGCCTTTTGCGACGCTTTAGTGCCCTCCTTAGTCTTGCCTTCAGGATCTTGATCCTCGCTTTGCAAACATGATGTCGCTCCAAATAATGGTTCTTCATGTGTCTGAGCATGTTCTTTTCCTTGTTTACCTTTTCCAATGGCTTCTTAAGATGAATATTGACCCTCTCAAGCCAAGTCTCTCTATCAGCCTCAATCTCCCGCTCAATGGGTGTCATCTCTGTTGGGCTTTTTCGGGCAGCCTGCCGTTTCTCACGGATGTTTTGAAACTCCATGATTTTCTGTTGATCCTCCAACTGTTTATTGCTCTTCTCCAGATAGTTTATGATCCATTGAGCTCTTTGCAATTTTTCGGTCAATGTGTCTACAACCTTCTACTCCTGAATGATTTCTCTCAACTTTGAGCTTGGAGAGCTCAAATCCTCATCAATAAGTATGAAATCAGTATCCTGGCCTCCTGAAGGGACCTCATCCTACATAGGCCTCTTATCTTTATCTTGTACCTGTACCTGTGCTTCTGATGACGGCAACGAGACCCCTTCCACCCCGGGTGGAGATAGTACTTGTCGGGCTGCTGCAAATAATACTCTGGTGCCTCTCTAATAAGTAACAAACACTGGCACACTGATAGGCTCTGTCTCATGACTTTCAGGCTGATGTGAAGGTTCACCTGCATCATGGACAACCTCCAGAGGAACCTGAGGATCTGTGAAGAAGTCATGGGAAATGAAATCTTCCCATGAAATACCCTACAATCCAAGCTGATGTACAAAAACAATCTTGATGAGAGCATAGTGATAAATATTGTTGTACTACTGCTCGGGAGTATTCTTCTGCAAAAGAGTGGTCATTTTCTCGATGTTACGGCACATGAAATAAGGTATGTTCATCATCCTCACTCTAGTGAAATGCATCAATAACCTGATGTGGTATGCATAGAGGCGTGAGAATCGGCCCTCACAACTGAAGTATCTGATAATAAGTTTCATCATAGGCGCATAGGATTCCTTTAGGAACCGGAATGGGAACACCGTGCTAAGCTGTCTCACATAGCTAGGCCTGATGTATGGTTCATAATGCACTCTGTCCACCTGCTGTCTTTTGTTGCATAGTTCACCCACATTCGATATTCCTGTTGCTTGAGATATGGTTTCTGGTGTCAAAGTGAAATTTACACGAGCAAGAGTTACCTTACCATCATGCAAATGCAATACAAATAAATGAGCCAACTCTTGATGATGCTGAATCCTAGCAATCATATCACAATACTGATAGCATGACTTCTCTCGAAAACATGCCATGGCAAGTGGGCAATCCTGCAATTGAGTCAATGAGGTGGACTCTTCTCTCACATGTTTTCCACCTTTACGAGGCCTTCTCGGTGCATGTAGCTCAGTAGTAGAATCACTATCTCTATCATATGATGTACCAGTGTCTATCTCGATGGTACTCAAGGTTAATGCAAGGTGTATGTTGGCTTGAATGAGATGAAAATGAGAATTTGGTGCTTTTTGTTTTAATTGCCAAATGTGTGTCAAAGGAGAGGGACTGTAGGAGATATAGGACAGTGGGAACAATGAAGTCTTTTCAAGTGATAATTTGACTTTTGGAATTTTGAAAAACTTTGGGAGAAGGGACAGCCACTGAAATTTTGGATTCTTGGGGTTTTGGGAATTTCTTACAAATTAAATGGGAAGGGGAAAATGATGGGAAATGACTTGGGATATAAGGGAATAGGGAAGGGACTATAATGATAGTATTAACAGTGATGGGAAAGGAACCACAGGTGGGGAATGGAGTTGGAGTACTTGACACCAAAAACACTTTTAAAACACCAATTATAAAACCCTAAGGAGCAATTTTAACAAGAGGATAGGGTTTTTAATTTTGACATCACAAATTCTCATAATCCACTTCAATCAACACCAAACATGTTAATGGAAATTTCATAAACTTACTTGGAGTGAGAAGGACCGAGTTGATTTGAATTTTTGTGGAGCAATGATAAAAAATTTCGTTGTCGGCCCTGTGCGCCACGACAGTGGCCCAATGCACCGCGACAACTGTGTGCGCCACACCATTTCTAATTTGCAAGGAGATGAGCGGCTCTATGTGCCACGACCTTCACCTAGTGCGCCGCACAGGTAAACTCATCCACAGTCTCGACCTCCAAACATTGATTTCGCCCTTCACGATTTTCTTCGGCTTCACTCTTGTCTTTGGCATGCAAATGAATTGTTTAAACACCAAAAATATCTTATATATCATGGACTTTGATTTTTGATTTAGAAAACCCACTTTCTAATGTTGCAGACTTTGGCACTTTGCACTTTTTAAAATAAAATCTGTATTTGTTTGTTTCCTTTGATTTTTTGAACTGATGATGAATCTCTTGTCTATTTTTGCAGGGATAGCTGGCATGGGATTTTGGCAAAGGTGACCAAGGCTGCATCTAAAGAAATTTACAACTAAAAAACTTTGAGAATTATATTACATTTATTACAAAAGACAAAATTGACGATTTTTCTTCAAAACAGAGTTTTGAAGAAGAATCATGATCAAGCATTATGACGATGAAATTTTGCACTAAAAACCTTATTTGAAACTTCCTCATGTGCCTACTTTCATTATTAGACATTTTGAAGACTAAATTTGTGAAACCCTAGACCTAATGAGACCTAAAAACCCTAAAATGACTCTTTGGCAAACATGACTGTAAATTACTTTAAAATTGATTTTGATGAACAGACACAGACCAGCAGGTACATGAAATTAGGGATATGAGTGAAAAGATAGGACATGCCCATGGAGATGGTATGGAAGGGATTACTGCTCTAGTACTGTCTCTACCCCCTAAAAATGGAGATTTTTCGTAGGTGGAAATGGATCTGGACAAGGCAGGACTTGTAAACCTCAAACCAGTAGAACCATCAGAATGTGTAACTAGAGAGAGTTGCTGGGGTTCTTTAGAGGATTTCAGCTGAGAATATTTTTGGGATAGTGGAATATAGGTACTATTCCATTCTTCGGGAAGAGAACATTCTCTGAATCCAATCTGGAGAGGAGCAGTATTACCTGGACCGACAATAACTCCTTCTTTAAGGGCTCATGAAAAAAGTCTGGGATTTAGAGGAGGCATGGTAGAAGAAACAAAATGAAGACAAACAGAAGAATGAAGTTGAGCTATTTGTGTCTATGGGGCTACATCAAAACCATTAAACTGAATATAGGATGTCAAGAATTCATTAATATATGGATTTGTTAATGAAACTTGATATCTGGGAATAACTGAGGACCAAGCAAGGCCATTATTAAGTGGGCTTTGGAAACCACCTAACAAGGCATCTTGAAAGTTATTCAATCTTGCGTCGAGGACACAAGTCAAACAAGAAGTATTTAAACCAGGCCTAACAAGTGGATTTATCCCAAATTGAATCATGCCTATATGAATATATATATATCCATGTTCAAGACCCCATTCAATATCTTCTTTCTTAATCAATGGAACTTGGTACACTTGCTGACCAACAGAAATCGGAATGTTTACAGAAGTAAACCGAAATAACTGTGTTGCTCTAAATTGAAATGCAGGAATCTTATAGAGCTTATCTACTTCTATCTCTGGCAATGTCCAGTTAGGCTGTGGCTCAAATTCTTGAACAATAACTTTTTCATCATACAATTTCTCTTCAGAATTTTTGTTCAAATATTTGTTCATAAATGACCATCTCTTATTTCGAGTAATTTTCTTATCTTTGGGTGTTTGAAGAACAAACTGATTCAAAGAACCAGCCATTGAAAGATAGTATTAGTATGCACCTGAAGAGAGGAGAAACAAAGTATTTGTGCACCAGGAGCAAAACACGGCAGTCCTTCGCCTCAACGCTCAACCAGCGCCTTACCTCTGACTTAGACTCGTGGACAGTAGCACTGAAAAATACCACTCAATGAGAGAACCAGATAAAAGAAATCACTCGGAAAAAGAACCAGATGGATCTGATACCAATTTTTGATGAAGAGAAACTTTCTATTAATATTCTAGAATGAGAATGATATTACATCAGAAGTCAGATTACAGTCTTATGAACTTCAAGTCTCTTTCTAGAGATCGACTGCAGCGGCATTTACCAGATCATGCAACTCATTGAATGAGCGTGCTCACTGGAGGTTTCCTGGCCAGTTGCAGACTTTGTCTCAGAGCTTTAAACACAACACACAGATAGAATTATTGACAGACTTGAGATCTCCTAAGGACTGAGAGTTAGATCTCCGTGATGCAAGCAGATCGAGAAATTTCTCGCAGATGCAGAGCAGGGAACTCAGACTCAGACTCGACTCAAACACACAAAATGACTCTAGAACTCCGAATGCCTCTCCTTCTTACAATGCTAGTATTTATAATATCATAGCAAGTTAACCGGTTAAAAATTTTACCGGAAACCTGAAACAGATGGAATCTGCTTTCGGCTAGATCATCATACAAGATGTCTATCACGAAAGGACTAGTAAAAATTTGTACTAAAAGCTAGATATGTACCAAAATATTAAAGATTCGAGCAAGTGGGGACAACCACTTGTTATCTTGTCCCTTAGAGGCTAGGCCATATGGGGACCGAATCTAGACACAGTATAAAGCTAAATCTTTATTGGCAGACAAACTAAAGCAATTACATGATGGCCGGAATCTAGGACATCAGCTCTTTTACAAAAGTAATTACATAGTGGAGATTTTTAATTGGACAAAATCCCACGGAAACCAAAAGTAAAATATGAAAAGATATCAAATGAGTGATCTTTGCTTTCAGTCACTATTTGCTCTGTCTTCATAGTCATGCTCGTGATCATATCTGGCAGCATAATCATTTCTGGCATTTTGATCAGGGCCCAATAATTCATCTAACTCAGGAGCAAGAATCTCATGAGGTAAAGCATCCCCTAACCATGGAGGGTCTTCTTCTCTGAAAGAAAAATAGAAAGGGAAAGAGTAAAGATCCGAAGGTCTGTATTCTTCTTCGACAGAAATCCTTCCTTGATGACTTACAAACAAACTGAAGGATTCATCTTGTTCATTAAGGACTACAACTGTATCTTGATGGATGAATTCAAATTCAATAACATAATCATGTTGTGCAGCAACATGTAGCTCCCAAATAAGTGTACTTATTGTTTCTGAATAGCTTTTATCAAGCATCCAACAAGCTCAGGGCATATACCTGTACAAGAATAATTTGAACCATGGACTCCACCAATTTATGAAACTATCTACATTAATAGCATAGAAAATAACCCTAATATGACCATGGATCCTAGCTCTCTGGTGGATGGTAAAATAATCATTCCAGGTCCAATCAGTATTTTGAATGAATGCAAAATAGACTGGAACTGGTGTTCTAGATAATGAATAATATACACGCCATGGCCTATTCCTATATGGCAACTCTCTAAGATATGACTGCATACCCTCTTCTGAATCAAACCACTTTTGCAATATGATTTGTTGCAGATACGCAGGTAAAGACTTGACTCTTTTTGCAAAACATTCCCAACAAAACGTATACTCACACTTGTTAGAGTCGGTCTTTACATCCCTCCGTCAGAGATCATTTCTCTTATTGTATTTCATTCTTAGGTGTCTCATTCAGCTCATTCATCTGCATTCCATGAGGGGCATGCCATTATATGACAGAAGGGCTTTGTCTCTTCACTCGTTTCCCTCATGTTTGTACCTGCTGGTTGGTCAAAATTCATCAAAATTCATCAAAGTTGATTTCAGTCATTTACAGTCATAGATGGCATTTTGGTCGAACAAGAGTCATTTCAGTTTTTAGGTCTAGGGTTTGGTCTTCAGAATGTCAAATAATACCAGCAGATCATGGGGAGGTTCTAAATAAGTTTTCCTTTCAAGATTTTCATCATCAATAATGCTTAGGGATGATTCTTCTTCAAAACCCTGTTTTGAGGAAGAAATCGTCAAATTGATTGTTTGTAATAAATATGTAATTTTTAAGGTTTTTCAAGTTCTGCAAATCTTCAGATGCAGCCCTGGTCATCCTTTTCCGAAATCCAATGCCACCATCCCTGCAAAAAAACAACCAAGAAACCATCATTTCAAACCAAAAAATCAAAGAGGAAACTTGAAAAGCAGAGTTTGTATTAAAATGTGAAAAAGTGTCGATGCCAGACATTACAAAATGGGTTTGTGAGAAACAAAAATTAAATCCATCACTATAAGATAGTTTCATTGTTTTGAAACATCCATTTGCATCCAAGAGATCAATTGAAGTCGACTTAAGCAGGTGAGAGGGTGAAACAAGGTTTGAAAGCCAAGACTGTGTGGGTAATTGTCTGCGCGGCGCATTGGGTAAGTGTACGGTGCACATAGGCTACGCGACGCACTAGGCCTCCTGCCACAGTGCATTTCTCAACTGGCGCAGCGCATCCACGAGGCGCGGTGCACTGGGCTTTTGCATGGCACACAGAGCCTCCAAGACAAAAATTCATCACGGCTTCCTAAAAAATCAAAACAATTCCATCTTTTCTGCTCCAAGTAAGTTTGAAAACTCTTTCCCATTGATTTTAGTCGTGTTTGTTGTGTTTGGAGGCAAAGATATGAGAGTTTTTATTGGTGAAATATAAACCCTATGTCCATACCAAAATCTGCTTCTTTAGGAAATAGTAATTTTGCTGCCAAGTCCCCTTTCCCATTTGTGATCCTTTCCCTTTCATAATTCTATCATTATTGTCTATCCCTTGTACCCTAAACTCCCAAACTACTCATATCATTTCTTTACATTTTCCCTATCCTAAATCCTACCATTCCTTATCATGTTCCCTCTCCCATATCATTTGTAGTAAATTCCCAAAACCCCTGTATCCCTAAACACAGTCAAGTGATTATTTTTGCATTAATCTCACTTGACAACCCCCACTTTTCGCACTGTTCATACTTACCACAGCCCTTCATTTCCCTTTGGCATATTTGGCATTGAAGAAAAAACACCTATTTCTCATTTTCAAACCAATCAAACATACACTTGTTATATACATTTCAAAACACTATGTTAGAGACAAATTCATCATATGAGCAAGAATATGAGCAGGAAAGTGACTCAACCACCGAGCTTAATGTACCGAGAAGGCCTCATAAAAGTGGTAAGCATGTCAGAGAAGAGCCCACTTCCTTGATTCAGTTGCAGGCATGCCCGCTTGCAATGGCATGCTTTCAGCAACATTCATGTTTTCAGTATCGTGAGATGATTGCTCAGATTCAGCATCACCAGGAATTGGTTCGCTTATTTGTCCTACATTTGCGTGATGGTCATGTAAACCTTGCTGGAGTGAACTTCACCTTAACACCAGAAACCATTTCTCATGCAACTGGGATACCAAACATAGGTGAAGAGTGAAACAAGAGACAACAGTTGGATAGAGCATATTATGAGCCATACATCCGACCTGGTTATATGAGGCAACTCAGCAGGGTGTTTCCTTTCAGATTCTTGAAGGAGTCCTATGTGCCATTAATGAAACTCATCATTATATACTTCAGTTGTGAGGGCCGGTTCTCACACCTTTATGCATACCACATCAGACTTTTGATGCGTTTCACGAGAGTGAGGATGATGAGCATTCCATACTTCATGTGCTGAAACATAGAGCGGATGACTACTCTTGTGCAGAAGAAGACTCCAGAGCAGCAGCATAACAACATTTATCATTATGCGCTCATCAAGATGATTGTGGTACATCAGCTTGGATTGCAGGGCATTGCATGGGAGGAGTTCATTTCCCGTGACTTATTTACAGCCCCTCAGCCTCCTCTAGAGATTTTTCATGATGAGGGTGAGCCTTCACATCAGTTTGAGGTTCCTGAGACAGAGCCTATTAGTGTTCTAGTGTGTGTTACCTATCAGAGAGGTACTAGAGCCTTATTTGCAGCAGCACGACGAGTACTATCTCCACCCGGGGTGGAAGGGGTCTCATTACCTTTGTCAATAGCGCGAGTACTATCTCCACATGGCACGGAAGGGGTCTTGCCTTCTACATCAGCACAGGTAAAGGACAGAGGCAAGAAGCCTATGCAGGATGAGGGCCCCTCAGGAGGCCAAGATACTGATTTTATATTGATCGATGTTGATTTGAGCTCTCCCGGCTCAAAGCTGAAAGAAACCATCCAGGAGAAGAAATTTTAGATTGACACATTGACCGAGAAATTTTAGAGAGCTCAGTGGGTTATAAATTACTTGGAGCAGTGGAATAAACAATTGGAGGATCAGCAGACACTCATGGAGTTGCAGAAAATCCGTGAAGACCGGGAATTGGCTCGAAAAAGACCAGATGACATGACACCGTTTGAGCAGGAGACTTGCCTTACGAGAGTCAACATTCATCTTGAGAAAATGTTGGTGAAGGCCAATAGGGACAAATACATACTCAGACATATGAAGAACCACTATTGGGCCCGCACACATGTTTGCAAAGTGAAAATGAAGATCCTGAAAGCGAGGCTGAGAAGGGCACTAAGGAGGCGCAAAAGGCCTGATCCACTTCAATATTGGCCAAAGCTTCTTTGGCTGAGCATGAAACTTGATGGGGGACCTTCATTTCAAGTTTCAGCAAATTTGGAGTAAATTTTGTCATTTTTGAAATTTTGGTCGCAAAACAGATTTTTCCGCCCGACGCGTCGCGCCACTTGGCGCACGCTTACGTTTGAGAGATCTTATGGAGGAAAACTTGATATTTTTGGGTTTTTTATGATAAATTATGCATGTTCAGAAATGGCTGAGAGATTTCATCAAGTTATGGGTGGTTTAAAGGGTCAAAAACACCTTGAAAATGGCCTTTCTGCCACCTTTTGCACCAGCAGGAACCAGTCTTGGGAGATTGCATTTTTGGAGGGGCAAATGAACTCCAAATTCAAAAATTTCACTTAGGTTGGATAGTAGACAGATAGGGCTTTCCAACAAGCTATCATGAGCTCAATTTGGAATTCAGGAAGTGCCTAAAAAATAGGCTCACAGTGGCGCGACGCATTGAGTTTTTGGGCGCGGCGCATAGAGAAATTTGGCCTCATTTTGACTCTTCAGCTCAGAAATTCGCCCAATTTTGACTAGTTTTACTTTTTGATGTAACTATTGATCTATATTTATGTAATTTGATGATTATGATGTAATTTTGGCTCATTTTTACTTTTTCTATAGGATTCATTCACTAAAAAGTGAAAATTAAGTGAATGAATCAGTTTCCTAGCATATAGAGGCAAGTTGTTTGATTGCCTAGATTTCAGTTCCTAGTTTAGAATTGGTTGAAACAGCTCCTAGAAGGATGAGCTCAACCCCTAGAGGCATGGGAAGGGGTTAGGATGGTCTATATCATGTATTTTCTGAGAAATTTTCAGGGTTGGATACTTGGGAATAGTTTGGCACCTCATTGTACATACACTTCTGCATTTTTGGCAAAGGAAAGACCAGGGTTTTGTAGCACTTGTTGGGATCCTTGTGGCTCTGAGTTTTGATGATGTTTTTCTCCATGTATCTGTAAGTTTCATAAATTTTATATGTATGTCGTTTCCCTTCTCTTTGCTTCTGAATTAAACAAATGAGTAACTAAGGTAGAATTCATTAGTTTGTTGGTGCTCTGCCTTAAACTTTTGTTTAGTTTCATATGTTTTCATCCGTTTGAAGAGGATCCTTGCACCTTCTTGACCTCTTCAGCTTCTTAGCAGTATTTTCTATCCATTCATTGAATCTAAGACATCAAATCCATTTCTTACCCTGCCCCAACTTGAACTCTGCAAGAAATTGGCCTTATCCCCAAGCCCAAAACTGCCTTTCCCTTTTTCCAACAAAAAACCCCTAAAAATCATTCCAAACTCCTTGATTAATATACCTAGCCTAAAATTAGCACTCATTTTAGTCATCTTAAGCCCTATTGATACATTTTTTCTAAGATTGACCTGGAGAGAGCCCTCTCCTGTTCTGGTAGGGCTAGCTACTAGATTGAGCGTGGTTTGGTGTTACCCTGAATCCCGCCTTCTTTTAGCCTGAGGTGGATTTGGGCAATAACAACACTGACTGAAAAATATGAACTGACATCTACTAGACAGGACTGGACTCTTACTTGAAGAAATTTCTCCTTTGTACAAAGGTCTGAACATCTTAATATCTTTGATTCTTGGACTTTTTATCTTTGAACTTCCTTCTCTGGTCAGCATATTTGCAACATAATTCTCAGCTCCTCATTTGTAAAAAATTTCGAAATCATAACCATCTAACCATAATTCCCATCTGAGAACTCTTGTACTTCCTTGCTCCAGCAATTTCTTATTTTCCAGGATTCCTTTCATATGTTTCAGATCTGTTCTTACCAGAAACCTGACACTCTTCAAGAACAGTCTGAACCTTTGTATACCTCTTTTAACAGCAAGTATATCCTTGTGGGAAGAAGGATAATTGATTTCTATACCATTAAAGGAACCAAAGGCATATGCACAAACAATATATTTTCTGCCATATTTTTGTAATAATACTGCAGCCCATGTGTGGTCTGAAGCATCAGTTTCAAGTATGAATGGAAGACTGGTGTCTGGCAGCTTTAACTTTGGCAGTTCTCTGACTTTGCTTTTTATATTCCTGACAGCTTCTGTCATCTCTGTAGTCCAACTGGTTTTGTCTTTTTTCAACCTTTCCTGCAAGATTTTTGTATCATTGGACTGAATTTCATAAAATTGTCTTATATAGTTCAAACATCCCAAAAATATCTGCAACATCTTTATGTCATGAATTATATCAGGAAACTTCAAAAGATGAATCAAAACATGATCTTGGAGTTCAACATGACCTTGTTCTATATGTAGTCCTAAATAATCAATTCTGACTTTTCCAATCTGAAACTTTTCATCAGAATCTGATAATACCAATCCATGCTTATAAACCATCTCATAAAACTGTTCTAAATGATTTTTATGGGTATTTACATCCTTACTAAAAAAAAGCAAATCATCAATATATACAATGATGAACTCTACCCCTCTAAAAATATCTTCCATCCGCTTTTGAAATTCTGAAGGAGCATTCTTCAAGCCAAAGGGCATAATAGTCCACTGATACTGACCATGAGGGACTGTAAATGTAGTTTTGTACATGTCTGTTGGGACGATGCCAATTTGCCAAAAACCACTTTTAAGATCAAATTTGCTAAAAACATTGGCATTAGCAATTTTTGCAAGCAATAGTTCTTTGTTAGGAAGAGGATACCTGATAGGTAATAAAGCTTCATTTAAAGCTTTATAATTGATGACAAGTCTCTTCTTACCTCTTTTCTATTCACTATGCTTGTTCACATAGAAGGCAGGACATGCCCATGGACTTTTGCATGGCTCAATAAACTTCCGATCCAATAACTGTTTAATCTCCTGTTTGCAAAGATCTTGTTCATTAGGAGACACATGGTTTGCACTGGCCTTTTGGGGTTTATAAATATAACCTTCTTTGTAAGGTAAGGCCACAAAGTATTTTTCTCTAGTCCAGAAAGCATCCGGACGATTGGCTGTGCAATCTCTTCTAAGCTTATCAGAAATAGCCTGGAGAGTTGATTGACCATGTAGCTCAACATTTTTGATAATCTTCTGAATTTTTGATAAATCCTGCAAACTGTCTTGGATCTTATCTTCATCAGTGGGCTTGACTTTAATCTGAAAATAATTTTTAGCTTGAACTTGGACTGGACCTTCAAGGGTTGTGAAGGTGACTGAATCTTTTCCAAAAGTGACTGGAAGAAATATTTTCAGAAAATCTTGTCCTAAGAGAACATCAGAACCTGTGTAAAAACTATACAGAGTGACATATGTCTATACATTATTCAAGAAAACAGGAAAATCAGGAGATATGTGATTAATCTCCATTAACTCCTTATTAGCAGCTCTAAATACAAGCTTGGTTGGCTGCCAATAATAGGAAGGGATTGCACCATATTTACAACATGTACACATTGCACCATAATCAATCTGTGCATCAAGAGTATATTCCTTGACAATGGGTAGCTTGATTCTCAAAGGAATGACTACTCTATCACCTATCCCCATGATATTGACCATATCGACTTCCTTTGATTTCAAAGGCAGTTCTTCATGGTTATCCTTCATCAATAATCTTGCTAATTTGGAATTTGCATCATCATAATCAGAAATCATATTTTGAAGCTTGGCTGATAACTGGAGCATTTCTGATCTTGTACTTTTTATAGACAATTCCAAATCACTAATCATCAATTTAACAGAATCGATTGTATCCATTCCTGAACTATGGCATACGTCTGAGATCTGCAATGGTTTGAACATTGAATCAAATTCTCTTGCAATAAAATCTTCATCTTTAAATTCTCTAGACTTCTTTGAGGAGGGAAATTGTTTTTCCAATGTCTCTAATTTTTCTTTGAGTCTCCTCCTGGATGTTAGCTGTGATGGCTCTAGCTAACTGAGCTCATCCTTTACTGCAGCAATTTGAGTCTGCAAATTATCTGATTTATTGAAATAAAACATTTTGATATCAGCAATAAACGTTTCATCTGAATCAGATGAGTCAGAATTCAAACTGATTCGACTGATATTTGGCAGACTATCTTCTTCTTCTTCAGAGGTTGAAGAATCACTAGATATTTCAAAATATTCCCCATCTGAATGGGAAATGAGATCCCAATCATTTGGATCATGAACATGAGAGAATACATCCATTATTTTTACATGTTTCTTTGTCTTCTTCTCTTTGCAAGTGTTAGCATAGTGGCCTTCTTTTCCACAAATAAAACATGTTACCTTTTTAGAAGGCTTTACTCTTTTCCTAAATACTATTCTTCTTTTATTTGCAAACTTAGAAGGATAATATTTCTTCTTAGGAGAATATTTACCTGTTTTGCAAGAGCATGAAGTCTTTGAAACTTTCTTCTTAGACCTACTCCTGCATCCAAAATCATAGGTTTCTGCAAAATTATTACAAATCTTATTGCTAAATTTCATCTCCTTCTTAAAATTCTTTTTGCTTTTTCTGCTGCACACTCTCTTTGTAAAAAAGAAACTATCATCTGGTGTACTACAGCAAATGAGGAATTTTCTATTTTTACTTTGTTGTTCTCAATATACTGATTTATTAAATCTGGAATCTTCCCTGGCATTGAAGCTATGTAATATCTCAAATATGCCACATTGTGGGGATCTAGAGCTTGATAAAGAAGCTTTTGCATAACACAATAATAATCATGGAGATGATCTATATTGCATAACCTCTGTGCTAAGAATAACTGAGCATGATGTGTAGACTCTTCAGGAACTACCCCTACAAATTCATGTTTCAGGGCATCAAATATTGCTTTTAAAGGATCAGTAGGATGCTCAATTATATTTTTCATTTCTTCTTCAGACAGCTTATACCACCATTGTTTTAAGATACCCGTAAAAGACCAAACAATTTGAGTAACTATATCAGACCAAGAAGCTTTTGTTTCAGCTTTTCTTTGTAAAGCCCAAGCATGTACATTATGTAAAACTGTTATGACTTCTTCACTTTCCATGCAATCAATATTTACCAAAAGTGTATTGCCAAATCCTTTTGCTGATGGATTTTCGAATTTGGCACAGACACTATGTAATTGTTCGGTATATCTAGAGAAAGGACTATTTGCAAATGCTTCATGTGCAGTTGTATCATGTTCACCTTTTCTACCTTTATGTGTGAAAGAAAAATTATCACCCCTTTCTCTTTTAGAACTTTGTTCACCTTGAGTAGGCTCACCAGGGGTTCTAGTTGTATGAGATGTAACACTAGACATAGCCAATATTTTGGGAGCAGATGGTTGGCCATTTTCAACAAGATTTTTGAGACTAACATAATTCTTGGGGAGTCTCAAGCTTTCAATAGAAGGAAAGGTAGCCAATCTGTCTTTCATCAAATTAGTTTTGTCTTTGGCTAGATCTATTCCTTTCTGAATCTTCTAAATCTTAGCAGTATCTATATTATCAATGTTTTTAAACAATATACTTCTAAGACCTTCTGTAGAATCATTTGTACTGGAGGAAAATTTTAACTTAGAACTTGAAACATCTACTTCTCTGTAATGAGGATGAGAAGCAGGCTGAGGCAAAGCATATTTTAGATGCTCAAGAGATCTATAGATAATACCCATATTGAAGTTAATATCATTCAACCTCTAGGTGTGTTCACTCTGTATTCCCAAACATTCATTATAGCCAGTGCGCATTTTCTTAATATGTTCCTTAATTTCAAGCACATCTTTAGCTATATCATCTATACTTTGCAACATACAAACAATCTGATAGTTTGTATAGTTGTGCATCTTTTCACTGTCACTCTGCTCTAGATCTGATAAATTTCTCATTTGTATCCATTGGAAATCAGATTTTAATGTACCATTTTTGAAATTTCTCCTAGAGTTTCCAGGTTCTAAATGTCTTTCATTTATCTTGGCTGTTAGCTCCTCCTGAGCTCTTGGTAAAGAAAGACTCTTAATATCTGGCAATATTATAGAGTTTTCTTTTTCTTGTTTTTGTTCTTTCTGTCAGATGATCCATGCTCATAATGGAATGCAACTGACTGAACTGAATGAGACACCTAAAATGAAATGGAACAAGAGATTTTGATCTCTGACGGAGGGATGAAGATAACGACTCTAGCATTGTCTCCAATGGGGATGGTAGCTCCTTAGAGGTGCCAAGAACTACAGATTTCTAGGAGAGTAGGCAGTGCCTTCATCCATTGGGCTATGGAGTCCATAACTTCAGCAAATTAACACAAGACTCTTGACTCGTTTATTGACTGAAAATTTGACTCAAACCGACTCAATTTTGAAACCAAAATGACTGAAGGACATGACTTGACAAACTCAAACCAAAGCTGAAATCTTTCTTTAGAGTTATAGCCTTCACCTCAGGCCCCAAACAGAAGAAAAGATCACATCACACACTTGCAATGAAACTGAAATAAACGGTATATACAGTGACAATGTAAAAAATAGAAAACATCTCAGAAATGATACCACTTGAGTAGCCGACCATTGACCGGCCCTCCTGGACAATCTTCCCCGTTCATCTCTTTTAGAAGAAAAGCATTCTGACCCCAATATGTAGCAATTTTAAAGGGTCCTTTCTAGATATTTTCTAACTTACCGTGCTTACCCTTTTCCTCATTTCTTGCATCCCATTTCAGCACCACTTCTTCCAATTGAAATTTGTCTTCCTTTTCTTTTCTGTCATATATTTTCTTAATTCTCTCCTGCAGCTTGAATGTGTTTTGGAAAAATTCTTCTCTCGTCTATTGCAAATGGATCATTTGATTTATTCTTCTTTGCATATGATCATCTTCACTGCCAGCTTCCTGTAGAAGTTTGACCACTGGAACTACGAGAGAGGTAGGAAACACTGTATCAAATCCATAAAATAACTCAAAAGGGGACATACCAATAGATTTCTTCTAACTCACTCGATCTGCCCAAAGTGCATTGACCAACTTCTTATGCCAACTTTTCTTGTTTATTTCCAGCAACGTTTTAATGATGTTGACCAAAGATTTGTTGGAAGACTCTGCCAATCCATTGCCTTGTAGATGATAAGCAGTTGAGTGTCCCAAAGTGATTTTATACTTGTCACAAAACTCAATCATCCTTTTTGATTTGAAATCTTTTGTGTTATCAGTGATTAACTTATTCGGGCAACCAAAACGAGACAAAACTTTATTCTCAAGGAAAGAAATTATTACCGAATCCGTAGCTTGCCTAGTGGGAATCGCTTCAATCCATTTCGTCAAATAATATGTCGCTGTGAGGATCCACTTGTGCTGAGCTGAAGAAGCGGGATGGATCTCGCCAATGAAATCCAAACCCCACTGCTGAAAAGGAGCACTTACCTCAATGGGCTTAAGCGGCAAAGGCTGCAATTTCTGCCTCCCTTCAAAAATCTGACATTCATGACAGCTTTTGACAGTCTTATACACATCAGCAAAAAGTTTCGGCCAATAATATCTTGCTCTCAAAATATTTTTGGCCGTTGTTTTCCAAAAAAGGTGACCTCTGCAATCTCCCTTATGAAAATCCTCCGTAACCTGCCTTGCTTCTTCTTCCACCAAACAGTTTAACAAAACACCACCGGGATCTTTCCAATAGAGTGAATTATTCAAAATACAAAACTTAGCAGCCTTAAATTTTAGAGTTCTACTTTTGTTTCTAGCCATGCCGGGTGGTGGTGACAAATTTTGAAGTACATATAAAATGTTTGAATACCAAGGAGAAAGCACAAATATTTCTGATACCTGAATTAATGAATTTTCCTCATTTTCCTCAGACATAGCAGCAATGAGATTAATGTCCAAGGCTTGCAAATTCGACTCAGCCATTAGCTTAGCCAGCCCTTGTCCTTTGATAAGCTTTGTAGGCTTTATCTCCACATCATACTCCAACAAGGCAGCAATCCATTTGCCTCGTCTCCCTTCCGAATCTGTTTGCACTAAAACATCCTTAACAGTAGCGTTAGGAACATAAGCAAGAATATGAGAATGCAGAATATATACGCGAAAATCTTTCACTGCTTTCACTAAAGCAAGAGCTTTCTTTTCACTGATGTTATACTTTAAGGTGGCATCTCTTATGTTATGGCTGAAAAAAGCAATTGGTTTTTCATGCCCATATCTTTTCTGCATTAACATTGCTTCCATAGTATGCTCTGAAGAAAATGAAAACAAAATAAAATCCTGAGTATAATCTGGGCTGATCAAAACCAGAGCTGAAGAAAGAACAAAATTCACTAGATTGAAAGACTTTACCACCTCCTCAGTCCACCTCACTGCATGGTCTTTCTTAAGCATGTTTGTAATCCCTCTTAGATGTTCAGCAAGGTTAGGCACAAAGCGGCGTAAAAAATTCATCTTACCATTAAAATATTGAATCAAATTCTTATTCCGGGGAAGATCAATTTTCTGAATAGCTTCTACTCGAGCTGGTTCAATACGGATGCCATATTTTGAGATAATATGACCAAGAAGTTTGCCCTCATCCATGGCAAACAAACTCTTCTTCGGATTAAGTGATACACCATACTTTCTACATTGTTGAAAAAAAATCTTCAAATGGTAAAGGTGCTCTTCATTAGAATTGGAAAAGACTGTCAAATAATCAAGATACACAACTAGAAAAAAATCTTTCTCATTTGCAAATGCCATATCCATTTCGCGCTGAAATGTCGCACCAGAATTCTTCAAACCGAAAGGCATTTTAGTGTAATGGAAAGTTCCCCATGAAGTGGTGAATGCTGTTTTGTCTCTATCATCCTCATGGACCAGAATTTGGTTATACCTGGAATAACCATCGAGTAGCGACATACGAGATGCTCCAACTACTCGCTGAAGTATGTGATCCATTTTGGGCAATGGATAATTATCTTTCAAGGAAACTTTATTCAAATTCCTAAAATCAATGCACAAACAAATCTCACCTGTCTTCTTGCGTAGGGCACCAAATTGGATATCCAATATGAAAATCTTATAGGAACAATGATACCAGCCTTGTATAATCGATTCACCTCCTTCTCAATTGAGGGCAGCAACTACGGATTTATCCTTCTCAACTTCTGCCTGAAGGGCTTTTGATTTGGCTTGATTGGAATGGTGTGTTGAATTATCTTTGTATCATACATCTTCAAATCTGAATAGTCATAGGAAAAAACATCAACAAAAGAAGACAATAAACTAACATATTTTTCTTTTACCTCCAGTGGCAATGCTTTGGACAATTTCACCATCTTTGGATTTTCAGCTGATCCAATGTTCACATCTTCAACTCCTTTTTTGGTTGGCCACAGAGTTGGTTTTCTAGCTACGTCATCTTGATCAAAAAGCTCTTCTAAAGGTATCAAACCTTTAGGAATGACATTATTTCAGCTGCAATACTTCCATCTGATTTATTTGCACATCAGCCTCACCATCATCATGCTCCATGTCAATTGAAGTCTCTTTGAATTTGCCTTCGTTTTGCAGAAATTCATCAATCTCATCATCATCTTGGAATACTTGCCAATACCTTTGGTTGTCCGGGACAGCTGGACGATGTTTCACATGAATTTCAAACTTGTTACTTGAGTTCTTTAAAATCTTCAAATTACTTGATGCCTTTGCAAGTGCAAATGCAATACCATTCTGAATACGAGGGATACAAGTCAAAGTAGAGTTTGAAAACAATTTCAAGATATCAAGAACTGCATTTCGGTAAGCCCACATTCGAGGATGCTTAGCATGGAATTCACCTTTCACTTGCTTAATTACCAACTCGGAGTCACCATACACTGCAATCCTCTTAGCATTCAACTTTCTAAGGATTTTTAGACCAGCAATCAAAGCTTCATATTCTGCCTCATTATTCGAACAATCAAAAGCTAATTTATAAGAGCAGACCCTTACATTACTTGGTACCTTGTTTGGGGCGGAAAAAGGGTTGTGTACCCAAATACCAATTCCAACACCATCACTTCCTACTGCACCATCGAAATCCATGGTCCACAAACCATCTTCATCTTCTTCCAAGTGCTGAAATTCTATTTGCTCTGTTATTTCTGCTTGCTGTCCATCAACTTTCTGCTACTGTCGGAAGGCTGATTGCTCAATGGATCTTTCAAGTTCTTGTCTCTCTTTCTTCAAAATTTCTCTGAAATTTTCTATGATCTCCGAAATATCCTTTGCTTCAACTAACTGAATATTTACATCATTGAAACTATCTGAATACAAAACAAAAGACTCTAAATCTATATGTACATAATTAATTGGATGATTTACCAGTTTCTCCTTGCTGGTGATCATATACTTCATCTTTTTCTCCCGATATAATCTTATCATCTGACCAAACACGGGAATGGTAGCATAGGATAAATCAAGCTTCAATTTTTCCTTCAATTTCGCTCCCCAAGATCTGGAAAGAAGCACGCCAAATCTAGGAGGAATATCTGCCACAACCACATCCATCAAAACATTCTTGGTCGGAATTTGATCTAAACTAACCACCAAATATTTGATAAGCCCAATGCATCTTACTCTACTGGAATCAAAATAATAAATATCATGATACTTCCTAGTGATGTCCAATCCCAATTTATCCATGATCGCCTTTGGCATGAGATTATGAGAAGCTCCGGAATCAAACATGGCGTTACGTAACACAAAATCATGCAATCTAAGGCTGATATAAAAAGGAGGCACATCACTATCTGGAGACTCACCATCCAATGCTGGTCCAAATATCAACTCAGGTTGATCATCTTCCACATTCACCATATCAAACATTGGATCGAAATTCAGAATTTTAGATACCTGACCCTTATAGCTACTATTTCTCATCAATTCCGTCAAAGGAATGGAAACTTTTAACTTAGCTATTTCACTCTCTAAGTTTAAAACTGAAGTTTTTTCTACCTGTTTGGCTGGAACATCCTTCTTTTTAGCTTTCTCCCTTGATACAATTGGTTGATTAGATTTTTCATTTGCTGATGGAGACTTGCTAGTAGCGGGATCAACTACCTCTTTTCCCTTCTTCTGTGCAATGGGTGCATCATTCTTTGGTGTTGAAACTTCCTTTCTCTTTTGGATTGGGTTGATAGGCACATCTCTGTTTCTAAGTGAATATTGTCGCTGCTGGGCAGACAAAGCATTCATATAACCTCTCTGATACTCATCCGACTCTTCTTCAAGAGCTGTTTCATTTGCCAAGATAAAATCCTCATCCTTTTGTACAGCTAATTTTTTTGCATACTCCTCATCTTCAGTGATAAAGGTTGGCATATCATCAGGTGTAAAGATGTGTTTTTCTTCTCCTATTACATTATCTTCATCATCTGATTCCAGACCAACAAAACTCTGCTGTAAAGGAGTCTTTACCTGCTGTTGTACTGGTGGTTCTTGTGCTCGATTCTCTCGTTGTTTGATCCTAAATTGTGGTTACTGCTGGCCACGGAAGTTAGGATTTCTGATCTGCGGTTCAGGCTTATCTAGTGTCAATATTTCAATCATCTTTTCCACCTTGCGAAGTACTTGATCTGAAGTAGAAGCTTCTTCCTTTATTGCGACTTTCTTTTCAGCTCTCAATCTAGCTCTCTTGTCATTTAAATTAGCTTCAACACTCACTGCAATTTTCTGCATGTCCTCCAAAGTGGTCGGATCTCTTTCTCTCAATTGATAGGCCATTTTCAGATCAAAACCATCTGGAAACTTAAGCAAATCCGACTTCCTAGATGGCCTTAAATCATCGGGAATTGCATTGTAAACCACATTGAATCTAATACAATAGTCTTGGACTGACTCACCTACGTTGCGCTTGATCTTGGTATATTCAGAAGTGATCTAGAGAGGATCTTTCTTTACTTCCCACCGATCCAAGAATTGTCTCTGAAGCTCAGCCAATGTAGCAATACTTCTAGGCTGCAAAGCTCTGAACCACTTTCTTACTTCACCTCCAAAGGTTTGCACAAATAATCTCATGGTCACATTTTTTGCATCAATTTCATGAATATCAAAGAAGTCTGCCATTATATCAATATGTTGTTGAGTAGTGACACTTTGAGGAGTGCCATCAAACAATGGGATCTTACTTTGATAATCAGCAGGCATGGCATCCAAGTTTTGAGGCAAGACAAGGGGTGTGAATCAGGCAGCCATTGCTCTGGGTGGATTTATAACCGGTCTTGGAGATATAGGAGGAGTAGGAGCAGTTGATGTATGAGGTGTATGGGGTGTATATGGAAGTGATACTACTGCAGATTGCTGATCAGGGATAGAAGGTTGTACAGGAATGGTAGGAATGAACGGAGGCTCAGTAGGAACTTGTGAACCAGATGTAACTGCTAATGGCCCAAGAGTTTCAAATGCAAACTCTATGAATTCATGAATATTTGTTGCCACGATGGAATTTTGAATATTCAAGATGTAATTTTCATTGGATCTATTAGCCTGTTCAATTTCAAGATACTTGATAAACTCTAGATCTATGACAGTAGAACCAATAACACTTTCAGACTTTGTATCAAACAACGACATTTCAAATTTTTCGTCAAATTCAAGATCTTCAAGGAATTCAAACACAGCGAGGCATGAATGAGATTTGAACAGAGGAATCATGGGAATTTCTCGATGAAGGATTCTTGAAATCATATTGGGATTTTCATACACTGGAGGTGGATCGGGATCCGGATTTGCTCTAGTATGTCTTCTGGAAGCCAGTGTGTTGAATTATTTTCAAAATTAAAGGGACAAAACCAACTTGTTCAGCCTATCAAATTCTAGACTCATCACCCAAAAGTCTAGAATGATCTGATGTACTGGGGCAATTCACAAGTCAAGTGTTACGTTTACAAACTAGACCGGAGATTGACTGAAGCAGTGTTTATCTACTTTCGCTGAAGCAAAGCAAGAGCGTTTCGAAGGCTACCTGGCATAACTTCAGGCTCCGTCTGTAGCTTATAAAACAAATAAGACTAACAAGAAAACCATTTTATTCCCCAGTATGGTCGCCACTATGTTATAGCCTAAATCTACCTCAGGCTGAAAGAAGGCAAAGTTCATGGTAACATCAAACCATGCTCAGTCTGGTAGCTAGCCCTACTAGAACAGGAGAGGGCTCTCTCTGGGTCAATCTCAACAAAAATAATCCAAGGGGCTTGAGATGACTTGAAATAAAGGCAAATTTTAGGCTAGGTATATAAGTAAAGGAGTTTGATTTTGATTTTGGGGGTTTTGTTGGAAACAAAGGGAAAGGCAGTTTTGGGTTCAGGGATGAGGCCTAGTTTTTCCAAAGTTCTGAATGGGGCAAGGAAGGAAATTGTTTTGATGCTTTGGATTGAATGAATGGATAGCTCAGAATAGTGAGGAGCTAAATAGGGCAAGAGGCTTTTAATAATCCTCTTCAAACAGATGAAAACATGGAAAATTAAACAAAAATGAAGGCAGAGCAAAGCAAGCTAATGAATTCCACCTTTATCACTCATTTGTTTAATTTAAGAAGAAAGGAGAAGGTAAATGATACACATAAACATCAATGAAATTACAAGTACATAGAGGAAAACACCATCAAAACACAGAGCCACATGGATCCCAAAGAGTGCTGCAAACCCTGGTCTATTCCTTTGCCAAAATTGCAGAGATGAAATGTACAATGAAGTGCCAAGAAATCCCAAGTGTCCAACCCTGAAAATGACTGATGAATTACATGATATAGATAAGCCTAACTCATTCCCATGCCTCTAGGGGTTGAGCTCACCATTCTAGGATCTGTTTCAACCATATCTAAAGTAAGAACTAGAAAATAGGCAATGAAACAACTTGCCTCTATATGATAGGAAACTGATTCATTCACTTACATTTCACCTTTTGGTGAATGAATCTAATAAGATGAGTAAAAATATTCCAAAATTACATCATGGTCATGAAATTACATCAAGGTACATCAAGAGTTACATGAAAAATTCAAACTAGCCAAAACTAGGTGAAAATCTGAGCAGCTGAGTGAAAAATAGGCTAAATTCCCCTATGCACCGCACCTAAAATCTCTATGCATAGCACAATTTTGAGGCTGATTTTGAGGGCCTTCCTGAAGTCCAAATTGAGTGCAAGATATCTTTTTGGAAATCTCTACCTATCTACTTTCCAACCCAAGTGGAATTTCTGGATTTGGTTGCCATTTTCTCCTCCAAAAATCAAATCTCCCAACACTGCTTCCTGTGTGTGAAAAAAGTGGCAGAAAGGCCATTTTTAGGGTGTTCTTGACCCTTTAGGCAACCTATAACTTGATGAAATCCTTAGGTAATCCATAGGCATGCATAAATTTTGACAAAAAATCCAGAAATGAAAATTTTTTCTCTTGAAGAGCTGCCAATTATAAGCGCGCGCCAAGTGGCGCTATGCGTCGGGCAGGAAAATCTGTTTTGAGACCAAAAAATTCAAAATTGACAAAATTTTTCCCAAATTTCTTGAAATTTGGGCTGAAGGTCCCTCATCAAGCACTATGTTGGGCCAAAGAAGCTTCAACCAAAATTGGAGCCTATCATACCTTTTGCGACGCTTTAGTGCCCTCCTTAGTCTTGCTTTCAGGATCTTGATCCTCGCTTTGCAAATATGATGTCGCACCCAATAATGGTTCTTCATGTGTCTGAGCATGTTCTTTTCCTTGTTTGCCTTCTCCAACAGCTTCTCAAGATGAATATTGACCCTCTCAAGCCAAGTCTCTCTATCAGCCTCAATCTCCCACTCAACGGGTGTCATCTCTGTTAGGCTTCTTCGGGCAACCTGCCGGTTCTCACGGATGTTTTGCAACTCCATGATTGTCTGCTGATCCTCCAACTGTTTGTTCCTTTGCTCCAGATATTTTATGATCCATTGATCTCTTTGCAATTTTTCGGTCAATGTGTCTATCTCAGCCTTCTGCTCCTGAATGATTTCTCTCAACCTTGAGCTTGGAGAGCTCAATTCCTCATCAATAAGTATGAAATCAATATCCTGGCCTCCTGAAGGGACCTCATCCTACATAGTCCTCTTACCTCTATCTTGTACCTATGCCTGTGCTGTTGATGATGGCAACGAGACCCCTTCCACCCCGGGTGGAGATAGTACTCGTCAAGCTGCTACAAATAATACTCTGGTGCCTCTCTGATAAGTAACAAACACTGGCACACTGATAGGCTCTGTCTCGTGACCTTCAGGCTGATGTGAAGGTTCACCTACATCATGGAAAACCTCCGGAGGAACCTAAGGAGCTATGAAGAAGTCATGGGAAATGAAATCTTCCCAGGAAATACCCTACAATCCAAGCTGATGTACAACAATAATCTTGATGAGTGCATAGTGATAAATACTGTTGTATTGCTGCTTGGGAGTATTCTTCTGCACAAGAGTGGTCATTCGCTTAATGTTACAGCACATGAAATAAGTTATGTTCATCATCCTCACTCTAGTGAAATGCATCAATAACCTGATGTGGTATGCATAGAGGCGTGAGAACTGGCCCTCACAACTGAAGTATCTGATAATAAGTTTCATCAAAGGTGCATAGGATTCCTTTAGGAACCGGAATGGGAACACCCTGCTGAGCTGTCTCACATAGCTAGGCCTGATGTATGGTTCATAATGCACTCTATCCACCTACTGTCTTTTTTTCCACTGTTCACCCACATTCGGTATTCCTGTTGCTTGAGATATGGTTTCTGGTGTCAAAGTGAAATTTACACCAGCAAGAGTTACCTGACCATCATGCAAATGCAATACAAATAAATGAGCCAACTCCTGATGATGTTGAATCCTAGAAATCATCTCACAATACTGATAGCATGACTGCTCTTAAAAGCATTCCATGGCAAGTGGGCAAGCCTGCAATTGAGTCAATGAGGTGGGCTCTTCTCTCACATGTTTGCCACCTTTACGAGGCCTTCTCGGTGCATGTAGCTCAGTAGTAGAATCACTATCTCTGTCATATGATGTATCAGTGTCTGTCTCCATGGTACTCAAGGTTAATGCAAGGTGTATGTTGGCTTGAATGAGATGAAAATGAGAATTTGGTGCTTTTTGTTTCAATTGCCAAATGTGTGTCAAAGGAGAGGGACTGTAGGAGATATAGGACAATGGGAACAATGAAGTCTTGTCAAGTGATAATTTGACTTTTGAAATTTTGACAAACTTTGGGAGAAGGGACAACCACTGAAATTTCTGGATTCTTGGGGTTTTGGGAATTTCTTACAAATGAAATGGGAAGGGGAAAATGATGGGAAATGACTTGGGATATAAGGTAATAGGGAAGGGACTATAATGATAGTATTAACAGTGATGGGAAAGGAACCACGGGTGGGGAATGGAGTTGGAGTACTTGACACCAAAACAACTTTTAAAACACCAAGTATAAAACCCTAAGGAGCAATTTTTAACAAGAGGATAGGGTTTTGAATTTTGACATCACAAATTCTCATAATCCACTTCAATCAACACCAAACATGTTAATGGAAATTTCATAAACTTACTTGGAGCAAGAATGACTGAGTTGATTTGAATTTTTGTGGAGAAATGATAAAAAAAATTGTTGTCGGGCCTGTGCACCGTGACAGTGGCCCAATGCGCCGCGAAAACTATGTGCGCCACGCCAGTTCTAATTTGCAAGGAGATGAGCAGCTCTATGCGCCGCGACCTTCACCCAGTGCGTCGTGCAGGTAAACGCACCCACAGTCCCGGCCTCCAAACACTGATTTCACCCTTCACGATTTTCTTCGGCTTCACTCTTGTCTTTGGCATGCAAATGGATTGTTTAAACACCAAAAATATATTATATATCATGGAATTTGATTTATGATTTAGAAAACCCACTTTCTATTGGTGCAGACTTTGGCACTTTGCACTTTTTAAAATAAACTCTGTTTTTGTTTGTTTCCTTTGATTTTTTGAACTGATGATGAATCTCTTGTCTATTTTTGCAGGGATAGCTGGCATGGGATTTCAGCAAAGGTGACCAGGGCTGCGTCTGAAGAACTTTACAACTAAAAAACTTTGAGAATTATATTACATTTATTACAAAAGACAAAATTGACGATTTTTCTTCAAAATAGAGTTTTGAAGAAGAATCATGATCAAGCATTATGATGATGAAATTTTGCACTGAAAACCTTATTTGAAACTTCCTCATGTGCTTGCTGTCATTATTAGACATTTTGAAGACTAAATTTGTGAAACCCTAGAACTAATGAGACCTAAAAACCCTAAAGTGACTCTTTGGCAAACATGACTGTAAATGAATTTAAAATTGATTTTGATGAATAGACACGGCCCAGCAGGTACATGACATGAGGGATATGAGTGAAAAGACCTTTCCGTCAGATGATCCATGCTCCTAATGGAATGCAGCTGACTGAACTAAATGAGACACCTAAAATGAAATGCAACAAGAGATTTTGATCTCTGACGGAGGGATGAAGATACCGACTCTAACACCTCCAACATTGATCCTTCTCTTTTGCTCCAATCTTCATTGACCTTCACTAGTACTAGAGAACTTGGTCTATAAATTTCACCTCTTATTACTTAGTCAACTATTGGAGACTGACACTTCTTCGCTTTTCATACATTTTTAACTTGTACACAACCTTTAAATTCGCTTAAGTTTTCTTTGCTTAACCCTGTACAATACCTCAGATAACCACACTTATATCTTCTATAAAATCTACACTTATAAACCTCACGAATCCACACTTTCTTACTTAAGGAAATCCGCACTTTTATGTGGAAATTACAGAGGATTCCGCGGTCTTTAAACTCTGAAATTTTCACCCTTATTAACCTTTGATATCAGCACTTGTTCACCTCTGGAAATCCACACTTCATCACTTATGTAATCTGCACTTTTCACTTAGAACAATCCAAAATATTCATTGTAGAAATCATAGAGAGATCTGCAATTCTTTGTCTCAGGAAATCCGTAGAATAGGGTGTATATATAGTGCATTGTGTGGCTTTTAGGAAGACCTTACAACAAACCTTTAGGTCAATATGTAGGTCGACTTCATCATTGATTATAAGCTAATTCATCACATCATTTCCAGCGTTGAATGAGAGTTGTTTTGAGGGATGTTATGAGCCTTTCTTCCACAAGGTCTTGGAGGCATTCTTCAGACTAGATACTTCATAATCATGACTCTTAATTACACTAGAATAAAAAACCCTATAAACATCAAGAATAATTATATTGACCTATAATAAAATCTTTCTCATGAAACCCATGACGCAAGTACAACAAAAATACATTTATTATCTTTGTCTTCTTCCTTACATAAATTCATAATTACATAGTCAATATGAATACTGACCCTAGTTACACTTTTCAACACTCCCTCTTAACTAGGTAGGTATTCATACAGGTACCTGGTCACTTTCAAACTGAAGAATCTCATAAGAAGAATCATATTGGTAATCATATCTGTATAGCATCATATCAACCAGCATTGTCCTAGTGCAAGGCCTTGACTAACAACCCAATCTCTCAACGAGACAATGGGATAAAATGTTGGAGAGACACATGACTTATAGACACCATAGTCATTGTCTCTCCAAGCTACATACTCCACCCAGGTGTTCCCAAATTATGACCTTCTTGGACTATTCTTCTCTTGGGTAGCTAGCCCTCAAAGAATATCGGTCCCCGATTACTCTTATCTTGAATTCCCTAACACATTCTCAAAGAGTATCGAATGCCAGATGAGTACCCAATCCTCCATTTTTTCTTCCCAAGTGAAGACTAGAATGATGTGTCTGTCTCTCCCTCTCAGCCAGGGAGGACCTATTCCACAAGGGAATGTACTCATTTCCTATATAAGGAATATACCTAAGCTCATTCTTAGGAATTACCTAGTTTATTCCATGTAAGAAACTAATCATTAGGCTCCCTCTCAATTAGGGACTTGCAACAGCAATGGTGAGACACTGAGTTTATCATGAATAATTCCTCCCCTCGATGTCATGGATTTCGATATTGAGAAATCTTCAACTTTAGCTTCATAGGTCACATATCATCCATCACTTTCATTCATGAGTCAAGTCATCTACCAGAAATTGATTCATTCGTCTTTATTATCTCGTCCACCTTTATGCCACACTTCTTTATTTCGAATCATCTCCAAGGATCGTACATCCTTTCTCATGATCAGCAACCCTGCACAAATTCATCCAGATAAACATATACGTATGAAATTTTAAAACGAAAGTTACATTAGTGATGATGTTTCACCATGAAATTTTCTTGTAGGCATCAACATACTTTATTCAGATTGACACATCTCCTAATGATATGTTTTGTCAAGGGTCTTCTTCTTTACCAGACTTCTTATCAGAGTCTACATATCCTCCCAGGAGATATTCTAGTCACATATTCTTGGCTTCCAGATGATAAATTCCTCTTGACATGGTTTCACTTCATGATCTCTTCCTTTCTGCACATTTTCATTCCCATGAACTTATAATTTCTAGTTCCTTGTTCAAATACAACCACCTCATATTACATATGAGGATATATTATGTTGATTTCATATGTTAGTTCATTGTGAGAGATCCTCCTTCGTAGTTCATACTTCTAAATATATAATTCCATTACCTGCAACCATATGAAATGACTTCACATCATCTAGTGTAAGCATATAAATATTTATATACCTCATACCTTTTTCATTTGAGTCATCCTGTAGCAGTTTCACTAGAATGAAGAGCTTCATTCCCTTGACATGCTCTATCAATATGTCATCACATCCTAGAATTTTGTATCATAGAACTCTTGATGAAACCATTCATATTTCTTTCTAATCAGTGAGTTCATAGAGAAATCCATTAGAAAATGTCAGCACCATTTTCCATGATGACACTTGATCTTGATGTCTTCCTTCCATCGGTAATGTTATCAGAGAGGTTTTCCTGGAGTTGTTTCACCAAGAGCTCCTACCATGCTTTTATCATGTTGCCATCAATTTAAATTGCTTCCTATCATCCTATTTTACAACCAACATAAATCACTTAAAGAGGAAGATTATCTCAATCATAATAGAGATATTTTGCTTCTTCTTTCCTATATTTCTTTGCATTAGGTTCTTCCCTCATATCTGAGACATGGGCTTATTCCCTTTTTCTCTTTTCCTTTCCAAATTTAGGACAATCTCTTTTATAATTCCCAATTTCATTACATCCAAAGCATCGTACTTTGTCCATATTTCTTATTTTATTTTGAGGAACAAATTTACCGAATCTTTCTTTCTTCCTAGATATGGCTACAAAGGCTTGATTCCCTTCACTTGGTCCTGTATCATCTTTGGATTTCAGTATTATTTCCTCTATTTTACATAGAGACCATAAATAATGGAATTGTGTGGCTTCTTTCTTCTCGTATAAACTTGAAGTTAATTTTCCCCATTCTTCTAGTAGATCATTCAACGCCACTGTAGTCATCTCAGTGTCAGACATTAGTTCTCCCAATTCCTGCAGTTGATCTCTTATTTCAGAAATACTCGTAAAGTATGAAGTGATTCCTTCTTCCCTTGACAATTTAATTTTATATAGTTCTTGTCTCAAAGATATTTCTTCTCCTGCAGTACTCATAGAGAATAGTTCCACCAGTTTCTCATATATTTCTTTAGCAGACTTTATTTTTGATACAAAGAGAATGAGTGAGTCCTTAATGGATTCTATGAGAATCCTTTGGGCTCTGATTTCTCCCTTCATGTACTTGGTATGAGTTGGAGAATATTATTTTGGTGGTTGAATTTTAGATCCTTTGATGTAGTCCATAAATTCATCTTCAATTAAATTCAAATCTGTCCTCTTCTTCCATGCACTAAAGTTTGATGACCCAACCAACTTGTTTCCCTCTTTACAATACATCATCTTCACTGATTTAATTAAGGTCATAGATACTTACTTGAGTAGAGTGCCTTGCAACTATCTTGATGATGATGAGGATGAATTTAGGAGCTTCTTCGAAGATAGAAATATTCAATGTAGGTGTTCTTGGATCCTTGATGATAAAGGATATATTCAAAAGATGATGTCCTCTTCTAAAAATATCTTGAATGTAAATCTTTGATGGAAAATATTATTTTATTGAATGAGTTGATCCTTTGAATGAGATAGAAGATATTTCTTGAAATAGCTTGAGAGTATTCCTTTCAAACTAATTTTTCTTCCCAAACTTTGATCTTCACTTCCTGGAGTGTCTTCTTTTCAAGTAGCCCTTGAGTTCAACACCTTACCTCTGATACCATGTTGAGAATTTTGAGGGCCGAAGATTAATTCCAATTCTCTTCTTGATAATTACTTGTGAGTTTGTTTGAGTTACTTATGTATTTTCTTCCTTATCTTATTTAGTCATTCATCAAGTCAATTACCAAAATACAAAAGACACAAAGTTAGGCTCCTTGAACCAGGGAAAAACCTCTCCCTCTTGGAGAGGAAAACACACGAGAAATTATTCTTATAGATCTTCAAATGACAAGTACCCTGACCAAGACTTAGACCCTTGACCTATAAATGCCTCGAAGACCTTGTCATTTTTTCTTTGACTACCTCCAACATTGATCCTTCTCTTCTTCTCCAATCTGCACTGACCTGCACTAGTACTAGAGAACTCGGTCTCTAAATTTCACTTCTTATTACTTAGTCAACTATTGGATACTAACTCTTCTTAAGTTTGCATACATTTGTAACTTGTACATGGCCTTTAACTTCGCATAAGTTTGATTTTATTAACCCTGTAAAAGACCTCAGATAACCGCACCTATATATTCTATAATATCTGCACCTATAAACCTCAATAACCCACACTTTCTTACTTCAAGAAATCCGCAATTTTTTGTGGAATTACATAGGAGTCCACAGTATTTAAACTTTGAAATCCACACCCTTATTAACCTCTGATATCAACACTTGTTCACCTCTGAAAATCCGCACTTCAGCACTTCTGTAATCCACACTTTTCACTCAGAACAATATGCAATCTTCACTATAGAAATCACAGAGAGATCCACAATTTTGTGTCTCAGGAAATCGCAGAACAGGGTATATATATATATATAGTGTATTGTCTGCTTTTAGGTCGACCTTACAACAAACCTTTAGGCTGACATGTAGGCTGACTTCATCACTGATTATAAGCTGATTTATCACATCATTTTCATTGTTCAATGAGATCTATTTTGAGGGCTATTATGAGCCTTTCTTCCACAAGGTCTTGATGGCATTCTTCAAACTATATACTTCATAATCATGGCTCTTAATTACACTAGAACACAAAAACCTATATACATCAAGAAGAATTCTATTTACCTATAATAAAATCTTTCTCATGAAACCCATGAAACAATTACAACAAAAATACATTTATTATCTTTGTCTTCTTCTTTACAAAAATTCATAATTACATAGTCAATATGAAGATCGATCCTAGCTACACCTTTCAACAATATAATGTAACTCAACATTATTTAGTTTTTTATATCTTCTTTTTCCACCTCTTAGTGCTTTCTTCTTATTTTATCTACTTAGGAGAATGTTTCCTCAGAGGATTTATCAGCCTGCTTCTACACTCACTTGCCTTGTGCCCAAAATTATTGCATTTGTAGCAATGAGTTTCATCCAATATGTGATAAAATGCATTTTTCTTACCAACACCATTAACGTAGGAATTTCTAGATCCAAGCATAAAGAACTAAAAAGATATAAAATTTACATTTCTATTATATCTATAGGATCTATAATTTACAACCTTATGAACAAAGTTATGATATGAAAAATAGTCACCATAAGTGAGATATGGGTACCTTGGTGTGAAGAACATTATTGATGGATTAATCTTTGAGACTTTATTTGTTTGTTGGCTTGAGGAGGTTCATGGCTTCTGTTGCTTGCTCCATTTTTATTTTTGTGGTTGATCTAATTTTTTTTTGTTGACTTATGGCATCATTATTTGCTTTTCTTGTCTAGGTTCTTGGTCCTTTTAACACATTAACATAGCTCCTAAGTTCCTCTTTTCTTGATGTATTATAAATCGATTCTCCTTTGATTTTTTCATGATATTCTTTGTAGCCCATACCTATCTTGATTATTGGTGATCTTTCATTACTGAGCATATTTTTAATGGTTTTAGAGCCCTTTACAAAAAAAATTTGAAATTATTCTCCCAAAACATATTTGGAGATTTTGGTTCATCTAGCATGTCTCTTTACATTTCTTGCAGTATTCTATTATTTCGTTGAATAATTAATTTTGTTGAGGAATCCTTTATATTGAAAATTGCCTCCTAATTACATGTTTCTAATTGAATTCATCAAGTTCATATAAGGTAAAATTCCCTCCACTATCATATCTCAGGTTGATATTTACTCTAAGTTGAGCTCTATTTAATATGTAAAATTTATTTTGAACTTCTTCTCCCAAAAATATATTTGGAGATTTTTCTTCATCTAGCATATCTCTTTCCATTTATTGCATTGCTCTATTTTTTCTTTCAACAACACCATTTTTTTGAGTCCTTGCTATTGAAAATTGTCTTCTAATTCCATGTTTCTCACAAAATTCATCAATTTAATTTAAGGTAAAATCTCCCCCATCTTGCATTGTTCTATTGTTTCATTCAACATAACCATTTTGTTGAGGGTTCCTTGCTATTAAAAATTGTATTCTAATTCCATGATTCTTACAGGATTTGTAAAGTTCATCTAAGGTAAACTATCCTCCTCTATCAAATCTCAAGTCACTATTTACTCTAAGTTGAGTTCTATTTAATATGAAAACTTGTTATGGTGTATTTGGTAAATTTGACTCGGTCAAGTTACCCATGGTTTTGGGCTCCATGTTTATGGGCACCCATGGTTTTTCCCATGGTATTAATATTTGATGAAGCCTAGTTAAATGCTATAAATATCAATGTTAATTTTTCTTGGTGGCCACTAGGAAAAAAACAACGATATGTTTAAACACCACCATCCCTATTGGTGCTCTGTGATCCCAACATCTGGTATCATAACTAGGTTGGTGGATGGAGAGACACATATGCATATGTTGGTGAATATAAAAGTCAAGGTGAATGATATTTTCTGGCCTAGTAGAGCATGAGGTTATCATGTTGTGTTAAGTGTGTATTTAGTGGGGCATGAACCATGTGGGATGTGAAAGCAAATCCTGTGACACTCTATTGCATGGATATGTGCTAAGAATTTGATTTGAGCCATGCAACAATGTTATCTAGCATGGAGTGTGAGAATTGTGTAGAGACAATGATTGGGATTAGTTAAGAGCATTATAGGAATTCCCAGAATCAGAGCATGGTGAGTGCTATCAACACACTTACTAAAGAAATTAGTATAATGGATGATATCAGGATCACGGTTGAGGACAAAAAATCTCATACCAAAATAATTAAAGAAGTGTATGGTTAAGTACAAAAAATTTGAAGCACTGGTTGATCATTAATTGACCTGTGTGTTATCAAGTGAGTTTAGGATGAGGCAGAGGAAAAACATGCAGAGCAAGTGGTAGTGATGAGTAGAAGGCGACAAGGCCACAACTGATAGGGGAGGTTGTTAAAGGATATGGCGAATCAAACACTAGCCTAGAGAGGCATGGTTGGACGTAGAGGCAAAAAACTTGGAAAGAGAGGCGACTAAAATTGGAAAGAGATTCAGAGAACATGTGTGCCTCAGGTAGGAGCTGCAAGAGAAGCAGCTAAGAGAGAAGTTACTCTAGCAACGTGGCATGGTGGAATTGAATCCAAAAAGGAGGAAGAAGCGAAGGGAATAGATGATCATGGGTCTCAACTCTTAACAAGATGACCCAAGTGGATATTGGTGGCCCCACACATATTCACCTAGATAGTATTATTAGTTTCCTTATTTATAGCAAAATTGACTATTTTTAGCATTTTTTCAGGTCCTAAAGTTCCAGAGCATTTTGACCCCCTAAACGAAATTTTTTTGAGGTCCGATGTAGGCCCATTTCCATAGGAAAGGGCCTATGGAAGATCTTATAGTACTCAGAGAGATATTTCCAAAGAGGTATGATACGCACCAAATAGATATAATATGACCAAGTTACGACCCCGAGAAGTTGGCTACCCAACTCATCGCAATGGGCCCATAAAATCTTGGTGTTACATCTCTTGGGGTTAGTGTTTTGGTTATTTAGGGTTTTCTCTTGTTGTTCAATAATAAAAAGGCCCTTTAGCCTCATTGTAACAAAGTTAAGAGGCATGTAGATGCCACATATCTTCTCAGAGATAAGTTTTTATCGTTTGAGATAGTTTCTTTCCATTCTGTCTATAAGAATTTTCAGTTATTTGATATTAATGTAATGAATTATTATTTTTGTTGCATCTATATATTTTTTATTATATCTGTATTCCTTTTCATTCATTTTTAAATTAGGATCAGTGGTATCAAAGTGGTCTTCTTTTTCTCTGTTTTTCTTTGCATGTCCCCAATGCGGTCAGGGTATAAGGGGTTATGGCTCAAACTGGTTGAACATTTGCAAGATCAACCTCACAAACCCTGACAGACCCCCATGGTGGAAGAAAAGAAAGATGAGGGAGCAAGATATCTTATCAAAATATTGCTCAAATAATCCGTCAAGTGACAAAGGAACATGGTGATGGAAAAAATTTCCTAGATCCTACGGCAAATGCCCATGGTTGACGCATCTTCATCTGCCAGTCAATTTGTAGGAGCCAGTCCCTTCGAGATACAATTCAAATTGAACATTCCCATATTTTAAGGCTAGCTAGATTCAAATGCCATAGATAGATGTTTAAACCTATTGGAAGGATATTTTTCAGTCCATGAATTCTCTGATAGAGAAAATATTACTTTTTCACTCCTCAAAGCCGCCCCCCATGTCAAGGATTGGTGGGAAAACTACTTTTAATAGAGGGACAAGGGATAACCCTCACTTTTTTTAGTCGTGCCCACTTAGAATTCTTTTCGAGATGGAATTAAGGAATAATATTACCCCGTGTGGAGCTATAAGGACAAGTACATATAATGGACTACACTGCGGCAGAAAAGGGATCAAGATGTGCATGAGCTGGCAAATCTATTCCATACCCTGCACACAAAGTTGGGTATTAAATATTCAGAGAAACATATGGTGCTAAAGTACCAAAGTTGTCTACACAGTACATATATACATTTAGGAGGAAATGGAGTTCCTCGACATAACCTCACTTGGGGTCGCATACAGATACGCTGCCACGATTGAGTAGAAATTCAAACAGAAGAAGCAAGAGTTTGGATCTGTGAATAAAAATCCAGGGAAATGCACACCCAAACTGCAAAACAAAGGGAAAAGCCAAGGCGGGGTGACCCAGGAAAACCTGTCGAAGCCGTAAGCGAAGAAAAACACCACGAAGATGAAGAAGGACATGGGTAAGTGGTGTGAATTCCATAAGGGATCCACTCACAACACAAGTGAGTGTCAGGCCAAACAATCGTTGGTGGTCAAGCTGAAGGCATCCGAATCATATGCCTATTCTGACTTTGAGTCAGAACCAGACAAGGGGAATGGAAAAATGAATTAGGTCATTTATGTGAAACCTAGTGCTACCATTTCCACCACCAAGCTCCAGAGGGATGAACCCGAAGATCTAGAGGAAGGGGAGCGCCTCTTCCATTCATGGATGTGGGTGAAGGGTTCCCTACCACAATTAATTATCGGCATCGAAAGTGAAATGAGACTCATTTTAGTAGAGGTTGTGAAGAAGCTGGGCCTACTGACCATAACACACCTACAATCATATACCATCGGGTGGCTTCACCAAGGATGAGATCTCCATGTGAGCCATCAGTGTTTCCTCCCTATAGCATCAAGTCCTTCATGGATGAGGTATTGTGTGATATTTCCCCTCTTGAAGTTTTTGATGTATTATTAGGCCAACCATACTTGTGGAAGTGACATGTTGTGTATGAGTCTAGGCCCCACTTTGTTATTATTACTTTGGGAAGTAATTTGTACAGGACACCAGAGGTAGTAATGCCTACCACCATCTCTTTGATTACTACAAAGAAATGTAGTAAGATCATTTCCCAAACCAGGAAATTTGTTTTCGTTACGATTCATCCTCGAGGAAAGAATAAAATTGTTTCCATGTCCTCCAAATAGGGCTCCCCCGCACAAAAATAGTAGATGGAGAGAGTCATGGATGAATACAAGGACATTTTCCCCTCACCGACATGGGAACCTCTACACTGTCAGGTCAATCACTCCATTTATCTGACCCCAGGCGTGTTTCTTCCCAATGGGTTTATCTCTCAGCGCTCTGTTATGGATAATGATGAAATAAAAAGGCAAATCCAATAAATGATGTAGAAAGGGCACATCATGTTGATCAATGGTTGTCATTTATGTCAACCCAAGCAGCACCAGGGGCTACCCCGATCTTGCATAGGAATTTTTACTTGAAAACTTACTCAATTCCAAGTCAAGGATATTTTGGATGGTTTCTACTTGTCGATATGTTTCCATTGATATATGGCATTCCATGTAATTCTTCACGGTTTAAGAGATATTTTTGTTTGAATTTAGTAAACCCAATTAGTGGGCTAAAATCCCATGGGGTTGTGGCATGACACTAATCGTTGGTTGTGGTCATTAAATTGTAAATAATTAATCATTTTTAAGCTCCTAAAATCCCTCCAACTTTCACTTGTTGAATACCATATTAACCTAAGAATTTATATAAATTGTGACCCTCATATCCTCCTCATGTAAGGATTTTTCTACTTATAACAGGTCATCGTGGCATTGTCGCTATAATTTTTTTTCTGCGAAGCTTAAAATGTTGAAACTAAAAATCATTTGGGAGAAATCTTGATGAAGTTCATGTTCAGATTTCAGATATTGGTTCGCTATATTTTCGGAGATATTATCTAAGGAAATTAGGGTTTTTGTAGGCTCCTGAATTTCATTTCAAACAGTTTGTTGTGTATCGTTTTCAGGACCAAAGGTTGAAATAGTGACATGTGGAACTTTGTACAAGTTCACTCTATTGAACCAATCTATAATCAAGTCATCGTAGGAGATTGGGCATAAATATTTCTTGAAGAATCCAATGTTGATTAGACCTATGGGGTTAGAAAGAGGACTCAGATGGATACCACACGACAAAATTTCAGATCTTGGAGATCTGAAATTACACACATACAACAAATTCAATATCGAGCTTCTAGAAGGCAAGAAAAATGTGCATTCAAGGATCATTGCAGTAAGGAAAACACATAACCAATCAAGGGTAATTCTTCTACAAAAAGGTATGTATGATTAGTGTTTGAATTTTAATTTGAATATCATCTCTGACATGTGTTTTTTCATGACAACGTAAGTATTTTGTATGTATGTTTGATTGGGTTTTGTTCATAAATGTTGAACGTATTTACATTTGAATTTTGAATATTTCTCTGACATATGGTTTGTAGTACAATGTAAGTATTTTGTTTGTATATTGGTTTGGGTCTTGCATGTGTAGGAAGGAGGACAAAATAGGAAAAATTAGACACATACTAGAAGGAAAATGCAATACCAAAGTACCATTACCTGAAGCAAGCACAACAATACCTCAAAAACTGCTAGTGTTCAAAGAATAAGTGTCAAGTCAAGTATCAGGTCATGTCAAAAGTCAGTATTGTAAAAATCATCATTTTAAAATTGTAAAAGAGTCAAGCTGCCTAGAGTTGGAGAGGCATTGTTGGGAGGTATAAGTGTCATTGTTGGATAAATTTATCGTTGGGTTGTAGGTGATAGTGTGACTAGGTGATTGGTCTAGTTCATGAAAATCATTGTGAATCATATTGTATCGTGTATCATTGTCCTTGGTATGAGATTCCACACTCTTGTCTTATTTTTGATCATTTTAGGGTCGTAGGGAGGGGATAGGTTGGTGCATGAAGTCACCTACAGGTTGGAGCCTGTGAAAACTTCAGGGTGGTAGGTTTGTCTAGTATTTCGGGGCATCCATTCAGTTGACTAATGAAGAAACCAGGGCATTTGGGCATCCTTCCATTGAGAGCTGAAGAAGAATGCTTTTTTAGAATTCTAGGAAGTTGTACCTTTCATTTTAGTTGGGGTTGAAGATTAAATAATTTATTAGAAAACATTTTGGTGGTTTTTGACCCGAAGGGGGTTTTCCACCTAAAATTTGTGTGCCTATTGTGTTCTATTGTTTACTGTTGTTACTGGATAAACATAAAAAATAATTGAATATTGACTAATGCTCTCAAAATATTTAAAAAGTGCTAATTGATAAGAAATATTGATTCACCCCCTTCTTATTATTTCCAACAATTGGTATTAGAGCTTAGTTCCTTCAATAACATTCTAACAATTGGAATGAGGTCATGGAGTATACAAAGAATATAGTTCCTATGTTCAATGGAAATAAATATTCACTTTGGAGTGGAAGAATGTAGGTTCATTTGCTAGCGCAAGGATACAAAGTATGTAAAATCATTGAAAAAGGCTTTGCAATGACCCAGGATGAACAAGGAAAGAAAAATATAGTATATGATGCAAGGGATAAAGATCTCATTATCAGTGGGCTTATCGAATATGTCTATCTTAAGGTACTGAGTTGCAAAACTGCTAAAGAAGTATGGGGCAAGCTCGAGAATATATATGCAGGTGACTCAAACGTGAAAGAAGCAAAGCTTCAAATTACAGGGAAAAATTTGAGCAACTCAAAATGAAGGAAGATGAAAATATATTGATGCATATTTACAACGTGTTGATAAAATAACAAATGCATTGGAAGGTTTGGGAGAACCTATCAACATGAAAATTGTTGTTCGAAAGATCCTTAGAACCTTGCCGGAAAGATTCAACCCAAAGGTATATGTCTTGGAATATAGTTCGAATCTAGCCAATCTCAGAAAAGACAAATTGAATGGAGTTCTTACGACATATGAAATGAGGATTGAAGAAGAGGATGACACATCTCAACTAGAAATAACATTCGCCACATTCAAGAAAACTAGTAAGGACAAGCATACTATGAAAGAGAAAACTTGTAGTTGTAAGGAAGAAGAAAATGAAGAAGATGAAGAAGAACTTTAGATAAATAATTTTCCTACTTCACGCAAAAAATGAGAACAATTATGGGGAAATTCAAAGGTAAACTTCCATTGATATGTTTCAATAGTGGTGAGGTTGGGCATTTTGCAGCCAAGTGTCCTCACAAAAATGAGGTTGTTACGAAAGGAAAGAAATGTCTGAGGAAGTTAAACAAGCAAGGCAAGAAGAAATGGTTTAATAAGAGTTTCTTCTCCAAAGAAGATAGCTCCTCATATGGTGAAGACAATGATAATGAAGAAGAAATCAATGGAAGAGTATTTTTTATGTCCAAGCATAATAAGCAAGAAGCATCTGATGAAGAAGGAGACAAAGAAGAAGAGATGACTGAGGTTGAATTTCAAAACAAAGTGATCAGGGTTATCAGAGAGCTCAAGGTCAAGAAGAAGCATGTCAACACTGTTGAAGATGAATTAAATATAGAAAGGGAACATGTCCTAAATCTTTAAAATCAAGGTTGAATAATACAAACGAATTGAAGAATCACTCATGGAAGAATTAAAGGAAAGAAACAAGGAAAGAGAATCATTGGAAGTTGAAATAGTTTCTTTTCGAAAGAAAGTAAAAAAATGGAAAAACTTTTCAAAACTACACCAACAACTCCAAGGCATTGGAAGAAATCATCAACAATCAACGATCAAATAGTGACAAGACCGGTCTTGGTTACAAATAAAATTTTGAAAAGGAGCCAAGTCCTTCTATGACAAAAAAAGAAGATGGATATGCAAAATCTAACAAGAAGGTAGACCTTCCTCAAAGGAAGAACCATGGAAGACAATTCCTCAAAGAAGATTTCCTCCCAGGTATTAACCTATCTTCTATGGTAATTGTTATTCATGTGGAAGGTTTGGACATAGAGCTATAGAATGTTGCACGTACATTTGGAATAAATACAGTTTCTGGCGATCTTTCAGAAATGGATATTCCAGAACTCAACAAAATATTAACATATTTGATCATTTGAGAGATGATGTCGAATGTTACAAATGTAACAATTTTGGACACCTAGGTAAAGATTGCAGACTTGGAAGTTCCTCAAAGGAATTCTTGCAAAATCACAATGAACAAATATGGAAAAAGAAGACTGAAAAATTTGCTATCGCTCTCAAGGCTCAAAGGAATAGAAACGTTTGGTATGTTGATAGTGGTTGGTCAACTCATATGACTAAAGATAGGAATAAGTTCATATCCTTGAAGGAAAATAAGGATGGAACAATTTCTTTTGGAAATAGTGGGTCTTCAAACGTCATATGAGTAGGTACAGTCACACTTGGAAGTAAGAATGCATTAGCAAAAGATGTGTTGTTGGTTGAAAATATGAATCACAATCTACTCAGTGTTGGAAAAATGTGTGATCAAGGATACACGAAGATATTTAACTCTAAGAAATGTGAAATCAGGAAAGGAAAGTTTGGTAAAATTGTGGCTACAACAAGCTATCTCCAAATGACATATATATTTTGGATGAGACACCTAAAGGGTGCTTTTTGGCGAAAGAATATGAAAGTTGGTTATGGCACAAACGAATGGGACATATAAATTTTGACAATTTGGTCAGGATCAACAAGAAGGAAGAAGTAAGAGAAATGCCTAAAATTTTAAAACCCACCAATATGATATGTGAATCTTGTCGGCATGGCAAGCAGACAAAAGTTGAGTTCAAGAAAAAAGAACACTTTGCATCACATCCATTGGAAATAGTACATAGTGATCTATGTGGTCCTATGAGAATAAAATGTTTAGATGGAGAATTATATTTTATGCTAATAATAGATAATTACACCATAATGATAGTCGTAAGCTTCTTAAAGAAAAATGCTGAGGCATTTGTTTATAATCTACAAGGAATTGGTCAAAAATGAAACTAATTTGAACATAAAATGTCTGAGATCAGATAATGGAGGAGAATTCACTTCCAAGGTATTTCAACAGTACTATGATGAAAATGGAATAAAAAGTCAATTCGCAACAGCCAGAACACCATAGAAAAATGGAGTTGTTGAAAGAAAAAATAGAACTGTACAAGAAATGGCCAGAAAAATGTTAATGACTCAAAATTAGATGATAAATTATGGGATCAAGCAATCGATACAGTTGTATTCATTATAAATAGAGGTTCACTAAGAAACAATTGTAACATGACTCCATATGAATTATGGAAATGAAGATCGACTAACGTCAAATAATTCAAAATATTTGGAAGAAAATGCTACATCAAAAGAGAAGATAAAAAATTGGGCAAGTTTGATTCTCGTGTCGATAAATTTATTTTCACTAGTTATTCATGCAAAATTAAGGCTTATAGATGCTACAATCTCAGGCGAAAAAAAATAGTGGAAAGCATAAATGTTACTTTTGATGAAGATTGTGTTACAAAGGATGACAATGATATTGTCCCTTCAAGAAAATCTAAGGGATCTGAGGGATAATTTGTGAAGGATGAAGAAGAAGCTCTAGAACAAGACTAATAAAATAAGGAAACAACAGTCAACCAAGAGGAAATAAGAAATGATCAGCAGGATGTACAAGAAAATTCTCCAAAAGCTTTAAAATAATGGTGTCAAAAGAATCATCCATCAAATAAAATCATCAGCAACATAAATTAAGGAATTGGAACTAGAAGAAGTCGACAAATTTTTTCATCACAACAAGCCAACCTTGCATTTTTAACAACTTTTGAGCCTAGAAATTTTGAGGAAACTAGTCAAGATGAACACTGGGTAGTAGCTATGAATGAAAAACTTGATCAAATTGAGAAGAATGATACTTGGGAATTGGTTCCATGACCAAAGGATAAAAATGTTATTGGAACTAAATGGGTCTTTTGAAACAAATGGAATGAGGATGGACATGTTACCAGGAATAAGGCAAGATTATTCTGCAAAGGATATGCACAAGTTGAAGGAATTGATTTTGAAGAAAAAATTTCTCTTGTTTCCAAAATTGAGGCTATCATAATGTTTCTCGCTTATGCATGCTCGAGAAAAATCAAGGTCTACCAAATGGATGTTAAGTCAGCCTTTCTAAATGGTGAATTGGAAGAAGAAGTTTACATTGAACAACCCAAATTTTTTCTGCTCTCTGAAAAAGATTACTATGTCTGTAGATTAAAGAAGGCACTATATCTTAATAAATCTCCTAGAGCTTGCTATGCTCGTCTTGATGGATATCTACATCAAAAAGGATTCAAGAAAGGAAGTGTTGAAAATAATATCTATGTGAAAGTGGATCAAGATAACCTAACAATTATCGAGGTATATGTAAACAATATAATTTTTGGAAGCAATGATGATATATTAAGTAAAACAAATTCCACAAAGATGCAAAGTGAGTTTGAAATGTCTCTACTTGGCGAGCTGGCATACTTTTAGGGCTTCAGATATCTTAATAAGATAAAGGAATATTTATATATCAAACCAAGTACATCGAGGAAATACTCAATAAATTCAAGATGGAATATTGCAAGCATGTCCTTACCCCAATGGTAACAGGTTGCAAATTAATTTTAGATGATTCCTCAAAGGATGTGGACTAGAGGTTTCATAGAACTATGATTGTTAGTCTCCTATATGTGACAACTTCTTGGCCAAACGTAATGCAGGCAGTTGGACAAGTAGAAAGATTCCAAGCAACACCAAAATAATCTCATATTATTGCCATCAAAATAATTCTTTGATGTCTAAAGGGCACAACAGAATATGGTTTATGGTATCCCAAATGCAAAAAATATAGTTATCCAAGCTTATACAGATGCAGATTGGGCAGGAAGTGTTGATGATCTAAAGAGTACTAGGTGGTTGCCTTGTTTCAGATTCAGATTCTATCTAGGTGGTTGCCGTGTTTCATGGTTAAGTAAAAAGTAGTCTTCAATCTCGTTATCCATAACAGAAGCAGAATATATTGCGGCAGCAGCGTGTTGTACTCAAGTTCTCTGGATGAAGAAAACTTTGCAAGATATTCAAGTCAAGTTTGATGATACTATTCCCATATTTTTTGATAACAACAGTGCCATCAGTATCTCCAATAATCCTATGATGCATTCCAAGACAAAGCACATTTCGATCAAATATCATTTCATTAGATAACAAGTCACCGAAAAGAATATCAAGCATGAATATGTTGGCACAAAGGAAAAAATTGTTGACATATTTACCAAACCATTACCTCATGAAGCATTTGAGTGTCTTCGCCTAAAGCTTTGGATTCTCCCAAGTTCTCATTAGACTCTTTCTCTTATATAACTAAGTAAGAACAAAGGGGGAGTTGAGGTGTGTACAGGTCCGCAGGATGATGTTTGTCAGGGTGGATTACCCTTTGCCATTGATGACAAAGGGGGAGAGAATGTTGTAGGAAGAGGTGTCATGATCGCAGGGGGAGTAATTGTGTTGTCATCAATGCCAAAGGGGGAAATTTTTTATCAGTGGTTGTCATTGATGTCAACCTAAGCAGCACCAGGGGCTACCCTGATATTGCATAGAAATTTTGACTTGAAAAATTACTCTATTCCCATTCAAGGATATTTTGTATGGTTTTAACTTGTCAAGATGTTTCCATTGATATATGGAATTTCACGTAATTCTTCACGGTTTGAGAGATATTCATGTTTGAAGTTAGCAACCCCAGTTAGTGGGCTAAAACCCCATGGGGTTGTGGCATGACACTAATCATTGGTTGTGGTCATTGAATTGTTAATAATTAATAATTTTTTAATCTCCTAAAATCCCTCCAATGTTCACTTGTTGAATACCCTCTTAACCTAAGAATTTATATAAATTGTGACCCTCATATCCTCCTCATGTAAGGATTTAGCTACTTATAATGTGTCATTGTGGAATTGTCACTATAAATTTTTTTCTGCGAAGCTTCAGATGCTGAAACTAAAAACCCATTTGGGTGAAATCCTGATGAATCTCGTGTCTAAATTTCAGATATTGGTTCACTATATTTTCGGAGATATGATCTAAGGAAAATAGGGTTTTTTGCAGGCTCCCAAATTTAATGTCAAACAGTTTGTTGTGTATCATTTTTAGGACTATAGGTTGAAACAATGACATGTGGCACTTCATACAATTTCTCTCTACTGAACCAGTCTATAATCAAGTCATCGTAGGATATTGGGCATAGCTATTTCTTAAATAATCTAATGTTTATCAAACCTATGGGGTTGGAAAGAGGACTCAAAGGGATACCACATGACAAAATTTCAGACCTTGGAGATCTGAAATTACACAGATACAATAGATTCAATATTGAGCTTCTAGAAGGCAAGAAAAATGTGCATTCATGGATCACTGCAGTAAGGACAACACATCAACAGTCAATGGTAATTCTAAAAAAACAAGGTATGTATGATTAGTGTTTGAATTTTAATTTGAATATCATCTCTGATATGTGTTTTTGCAGGATAGTGTAAGTATTTTGTATGTATGTTTGATTGGGTTTTGTTCATAAATGTTGAACATATTTACATTTGAATTTTGAATATTTCTCTGATATATGGTTTGCAGTACAGTGTAAGTATTTTGTATATATTGGTTTGGGTCTTGCATGTACATGAATGAGGACACAATAGGATAAATCAGACACATACTAGAAGGAAAATGCAACGCCAAAGTACCATTACTTGAAGCAAGCACAACAATACCTCAACAAATGCTAGTGTTCAAAGAAGCAATGTCAAGTCAAGTATCAATTCATGTCAAAGGTCAGTATTGTAAAAATCATCATTGTAAAATTATAAAAGAGTCATTATTGTAAAAGAGTCAATCTGCCTAGAGTTGGAAAGGCATTTTTGGGAGGTATAAGTGTCATTTTTTGATAATGTTATGGTTGGGTTGCAGGTCATAGAGTGATTGGGTGATTGGTCTAGTTAGAGAAAATCATTGTGAATCATATTGTATCATGGATCATTTTCCCTGGTACGGGATTCCACACTCTTGTCTTATTTCTAATCATTTTAGGGTGGCAGGGAGGTGCTAGGTTGGTGCATGAAGTCACCTACAGGTTAGAGCCTTTGAACACTTCAGGATGGTAGGTTGGTCTAGAATGTCAAGGCATCCATTCAGTTGACTACTAAAGAAACCAGGGCATTGGGGCGTCCTTCCAGTGGGAGCTAGAGAAGAATTATTTTCTAGAATTCTAGGAAGTTGTACCTTTCATTTCAGTTGGGGGTGAATATTAAATAATTTATTAGAAAAGCGTTCAGTGGTTTTTGACCCAGAGGGGTTTTCCACCTAATATTTGTGTGCCTATTGTGTTCTATTGTTTACTGTTGTTATTGTATAAACATCAAGAATAATTGAAGATTGACTAATGCTCTGAAAAGATTTAAAAAATGATAATTGATAAGAAATACTGATTCACCCACATCTCAGTATTTCTAAGACATCATGCCAAACTCCTCACACTGTGAGAGCCTGATCGTGTTGCTACAAAAGAAGGAAGACACCTGGAGACTTTATATTGACTATCATGTGCTGAACAAGATCACTATCAGGAATAGGTATCCAATCCCACAGATCGATGACCTTCTGGACTAGCTCACGGGGGCTAAATATTTTAGCAAGATTTACCTGAAGTACAGTTATCACCAAGTACCAATTGAACCCTCTAATGTATGGAATACTTCCTTCAAATATAAGGAGGGCCTTTCAAATGGTTGTTCATGCCTTTTGGGTTGATGAATGCCCCTGCAACCTTCATGAGGTTGAAGGATGATATCTTGTGACCTTTCACCAACTCATTCGTGGTGGTGTATTTGGATGAAATCCTGATCTTTAGCTAGATTTTGGAATAACACCTCCAACATATTCGACAGGTCCTCCAAAACCCACAGCAACACAAGTTGTGTGCCAATTTTGAGAAATGAACTTTTAGTATGACCTAGGTTCAATACTTGGGATACATCATTGATGAGCGAGGTGTGCATGTGGACCCTACCAAGATATAAGTCCTTCGGGATTGGCCAACCCCAAGCACTCTAATAGAGCTTTGTATCTTTTTGGGACTTGCCAACTTCTACTTTAGATTCGTGTTAGGTTTCTCTAATATCACTTGGCCTCTACGTCAAGTTACCGAGGGAGGAGAAAAAGAAAAATTCTTCTGGTCTGAATTCCAACGTAAGGCATTTTCCAATTTAAAACATCGCCTCTGCTCTGCACTAGTGCTCACATTACCAGACCTGCAACAACCATTTGATATTGAGACAAATGCCTCTGACTATACGATTGCTGCAGTTCTTACTCAGCAGGGTCATCCAGTAGCATATCATAGTGAGATACTTTCAGACACATGTAGTGCCCTACTCTAGTTGACTAACAGTGATATGAATTTTAACATTATTTATCCCTAAGGCCCACACTTTATTCTTTGAGGACATCAAGTTGAGGATCCAAACACATGACTCTATTATTAGTGGATTTGATGGTTATATGTGTTCTTTATTGATACTATGATGATGACAACATTAATGGTTATGTACGTTATCTATTGGTATGTTTGTAGCATTAATGGATATGCATGTTCTCTATTGATATCACGATGATGATAGATTTGATGGATAGGTATGTTTTCTATTTGATGTTATGATGATGATGGCTTTGATGGATATGTTAGTTTCCCATTGACGTTATGATTATGATAACCATGATGGATGTGTCCCCTATGTTAGCTACTTACATTAGTTCTAATTCAAAATGAACAACGATGTGAATGACTAGGTCATGTTGATGTTGCTATTATGATAACGACTAACACTAAGAAACTTTGTTACTGAGGATTATTGAGTATGATAGGAAACCACCAAAGCCACTCGCATTTGATGAGTTGAAAACATCTGGTTTGATAGAAATTAAAATTTTTTCTTTGAAATTATAAGTCCATTTTGAAACTTGTTGTGTGTGTGTGTGTATATATATATATATATATATACTCTGATGATATGTTAGTGGTTGCAGGAACATGTTAGTTGAATGGTCGAATGACTCACATATGGGTGATAGGGTTGTACAATTGGATGGAACAACATGGGAGGTGTGGGAAAATGTCCCTAATCTCACCCACTAGCACTCCCGCCGTGACTTCGGTTGGAAAGGTCGAAACACATTCTCCTTGAAGATCACGATGTTGTTGGTGTAGGTCCCAAATTTGGGTCTCTCACGAGGATTTTCTGGGGGGCGGGCATCAAGGTGAATTCCTTGATCCCCAACACCATTCGTCTCACTATAGCAGGCGACATACGAGATTATAGCAGTCTATGTCGTTGCACCTATAATTTCCCCTTGTAGCCACTGGATGCTTGAAGGGAAAGTGGTGTGGCACCCTTAGAACTTCAAGAGAAATTCTTGAAGGGCACGACTGACTTGGCACCCTTGGCATCAAAAATAAATTCTTGGGCATGGAACCCTTGGAACTTCGAATGGAAGTTCTTGAATGGCATGACCAAGTTGACACCCTCAACATCATTAAAGAAACTAATAAATATAATAAATATATGAAAATCCTACTAATTCATACCAAGTAATCTATGATGTTAGAACTAGGGAAATTAAATCAAGAATAAAACTTAGGGTAAGGGAAGAATAGGAATAAATAAATATTTTGCCCTGATAACTCTACCCTTTCCATGTTAAAAAACAAATATTAAGTGGATAATTTACATAAGTAACTTAATTAGGAAAAAGGGGGAAAGAGGGATATAGATTTAAGTATAAATATTAATCATAAAATAGTTAAAAACTTCATTAAGAGAAGAGGGTGGTGAATTAAAATAAGATTAATAAATTAAAATTGAAGAAATTTAGAGAACCTCCATGTGGCAAGAGCCAACAGAAGAATATCCATATAAGATACAAAGTGAGTTAAACTAGGAGGTAGTTAGGGGACCAAATTTGATACTTATGATTTAACTTCAGTAATAAACACAAATTAAGGAGTAGGAAAGGGGAGATCAAGCGACAACTACGAGAAGAAATAGGAAGTCTTGTTGGGGTGAGAAAAATACCATTTTAAATTAATATTTAAGTAAATGATTTTTGGAGAGTCTTGGTGAGAGGGTGACACATGGGTGGGTGAATAATCAAATTTTTGATTAATAAAAATAACTATTTATGCATGAAATGCCAAGTTTCACCTATGAAGCCTTCTATAAAAGAAGGGGAAAGCTAAGGGAAAAGGACTTTTTGCTTACCCTATTGTTGGATGGAGGAGATTATGTCGTTGTGAATGGTTACGAGCTATATTTGATTTTGGTGAGGTATAGGACTTTAGAGAGGGTACTCTTAAGCCAAGGAGTGCTCACCTCTATCAGCTAGCACAATCCTTCATTGTACAACCTCATTGCAGAGCAGAGGTTTGCGGAGAAGGAGAGTACCCAAGGAATAGGCTGGGAGGTCAACTGATGGGTCATTATATTCAGATTAAGCACGACAACATTCATGCTTGGAGGTAGACGACAACAAAGGAGTTCAAGTAATAGTAATTAAAATTTGAATCTCATCTCTGGGTGAACGGTACCTGTGTTATTTATAATGTTTTTTTTATATGTCTTCATTGTGCCTAAAATTAACATGTAAAATAGATGTATGTGTTATGAAGTTAAATTCATGGATGTTTGATATAAGTAATTTATTTTTTTTTAGTTTCAAACTTTGTATGCTTATGGTTTAATTCTTAAAATAATAATAATAATAAAAATTAAAGCATAGTGTTCATTTAGTAAAGTATAGGGTTGGTTTCTGCACTTGGTATCAGAGTTTAGGATCAACCTCTAGGACCTATGGACCCTTCGGTGGAATGGATTCGATTCAATCTCAATACGTCATATACGAATTTAAATTATTATCATTATATAATAATTTGATTACTGTAAAAAAATAATAATAATAAATAAATAAATAAAATAGAATAATACTTCAAGAAAAATCTGCAGCCTATAACCTATACTGACACTCCAAATAATATGTATAATTAAATCATATATCTCAATTACATGCATAATTTATTTTAAGTGCTTTTTTATTAATTCACTTAGCTAACTAGAACACATATATTATTGCATATACAAACTTTTTTTTATTGAGTAACATTGCATATTACATAAATGCATTTCATTCAACCAAGTAAGGAAAGTTAGCCTTCTTTTAAAGAGTTTTTAGAAACTATACACAATTGTTGTTAGGGAAACATGAATAATTTTTGTTCTTTTTAGATTAAAATTATTCAAATTTGAACTCATAAAATCATCGTAAAATACTTCATGGTATATTTTCTAGATAGGCAATCCATAAGAATAAGAAAAAAATAAAAAATAAAAATAAAAATAAAAAATAAAAATCATCCATTTTTTAGTGAGTTAAGTGAAGGAAACTACATACATAATTATGGAGGTCAATAATTAAAATCAAACTTATGCCCAAAAATTCTAGTCATAAAGAGAAAGGTGGGTATTTAACAAAGATTACTATCCATTGTGGAGATGAATATACAATTAGAGGCATCGACTTTAAAAAATGAGCGTGTTGAATGGGAGAAAATTTTAATTTCTACGAACTATACGCAGATACAAAGGTAAAATATATTATGTAAAAAATTTAGATGTGGAATTTGACATTTTGGATGTTAGAGTAGTTTTAGTTGAATGGTGTATTTCTGCATTGGACTAGCTTGTCTCGCTTCTGCTTTGAATTTTATCACCAAAAAGACTGTAAAATAAATTAAAATAAAATAAAACAAAATCAAAGTATCACTTTACTTTGTGGTGAGTGACCTGATTTTTCCCATAAATAACGTGTATTGATTGACAAATAGATGAACCAAACAAAGGTACCATTATCATCATAAAGTGAAGCAGGCTATTTGGTTACCATTGCTCGGAACACCTCCCTAGACTTCATTTAATAGGAAAATGTACTGCCCAATTCTCTTGCACAATAAGATAATTTAGTACTATGTTTGCAATATCAATGTTACTGGAAGAAATGATAATTTGGATGATATTCTTTCCAACTTCCTCTAAGGCAGAATATCCATAAATTAATTCAACAATATGATTCCAAAACATAATTTGACTTGAAGGCTTCACAATGTATACAGGTTGGCCTATGGACTGTGAAATTTTGTTACAGTGTTTAACCGTCACCTACTTGAGAAAAAAAAATTATTGTCTTTGTTCCATTATTCTTAGCAAAACCCTCTCGACACCGAGGAGAGCATCCCAGATTTTCATGTTGGCCTAGAGCTGATCTTTCACCTCATTTTATTTTCTTCTTAAATTGAAGGTGGCTCTCCTAGCGGCGACCAAACAAGACCTCTGAGGAGAAAAAAAGTTCACAAATTCTCTTCAAGAGAACTCTAGGGGAATCCTCTCACACCGTTGTAGGTGGAAACCCTTTGACATGAATCATAAGTGAAACTCTTAAAGAAAGCTTAAAATTGACATGTTGTTCTTTGAAATCATTGATGCATTCTTAAATATGATTAGTCCTTAATTACCTTCTTCATCTATTTTGATGATGCATTATCTAAGTGATATTCCACCATCAGGGGTTTGAAATTTCGTTTATACTACCCTTCATGATATTCGTATCCACTCATTAATGAAACTCCAGTTGGAACTGAACGTGGGGTATCTCCATCTCCATCTCATCAATTACAGATATAACTAAAAACCATTTCGTCATTGTTCTGTGTGTTTACGCAAGTCATAAGATAACAAGCCTATCCATGTGTGACCATTTGTTACGAAAAAAAAATTCATAAATAGAAACAAATCTGTGAAAAGGAGAAATAAATTCATCCAAAGTCAATGAGATCCATAAGAAATAATTAACTTAAGTTGAAGATCTTGTGTGAATATTTTTAAAGATAGCGGAAGAAATTGTTACAAATGCTTCACTGCATTATTTTAATTGGGTTTAAAGTGTATGGTTTTTTAAAATTTATGGTTAAATTAACAAAACTTGTGTAATATATTTGGTCAGAAATCCATAGCAATAGAGTTTGGTGCATTAACTACATTACTCTTTCTCGATTGATCATCCTATATATATTTTTTTTTACATGGTATTTTCTTTGACTTTTAAGAACGTGGTGCCTATTAAAACCAAATTCAAGAAAACCATTAAGCATTCTTGAACGAATGATAAACGTGAAAAAAAAACTTGGATATTGCTAAATAAAAGCCTATATAAATTGCAGTTTCTATGTATATATATTAGTAAATTCAGCATTAAATTATATATATGATTTCTGTTTTATATATTAGTGGTAGGTTGAGTGGGTATTTCAATTTAAATCAATGAGACTGATTATGTAAGTAAATAAGATTATGTAAATTTTATATTACATTTTAATATAATTAAAACTAGTGTTACTAGAAAAAATGGTCAGTAAATTTTACTGGGCATTAATAGAAAACCAAAGTTACTTGGATTATATTGAACATTATTTTATTAAGTTAAATAAACATAGTTACAAAAGATACTACCCACCATAATTTATGTAATTATTGGCAAGAAAGGTAGTATGAAAATGCATAAAGGTAGGTACAAGTAAAATGTTAAATAATGTTGATTTATACAAGTAGTTGAACAAAATTAGGGTAGGAGTAACCTACTTGGTCTGGATAATCAACTTGAATGTGTAAGATTGGTTGGTAAAATTTTACATTCATCTAATAAAATTTCCCTTTTTAATATTGAATTTTATCATAAAAGTAAATTCATCGGTATGTAGCTAATAAACATGCTTCTTGTCTTAGGCTATTACAATAATGAATATGAAATTATAGTTAAAATTATTTAGAATGAGAGATTTCATATGCTTTGAACAATTATGAAGTTGCATGAAAAGTTGATAACTGCCTTTTTCGTTACATAAATAAATAAATAAATATTTATATAAGTGTATATATATTTTTAAAGATTCAAAATATTTGTAATCAACTCTATATAAAGGAGTGTGAGGGATGAAGTGATATGCTAAATAAATGTTTTAAAGATAGATCGTTTATATCTTTGCCACTTTTATTTTTAAAGGACCTTTAGTTTACAATTTAAGTTTCAAAGTGAAGATAATATGTTGTCTCCCACTAATTAAAGTTAGGTTTATTGTAACATACAAGACACAATTATTTTTATAAAATGAATAAAACACCTTTATAAACATTAGATATCATATAATAATAAATAAATGGTTTTAAGTGGATATGGCTATTTTAAAATTTATATATGAAATTAAAAAAAAAAAAAAAGTAACTTATAAATGCATAATTTTTTCCTTTGGAAGTATATAAAAATAGCTATAGAACCACTTAGGTTGGTTATAATTTTTATTGATTGGTTTTATCTTATAAGGAAAAGCGTGTTAAATTGTGGTAGGATTCATTGGTGAACCATGGTTAGAAGAAGTACAAGAAAGAGTGGGGAAACTAGAAGGCGCAACGTGACATCACCACAACAACCAACCCCTACCACCCCACCTAATGATGAGGAACACATCACAACACAAGGACAAATACCAGCCAGGGAAGTGTTAAACTTAATGATATCGTTCCAGCACATGTATGAGGCATTAATAAACCGTATAGAATGGGAGCATGGAGGACCAATCATACAAAATGAAGCACCCCGAAACACTATAAGAAATGATGTACGTTGAGATTTGGAAACAGTAAAATTTCCAAAGTTTTGGGGGTCCACGGATGGTCAATTTGCAGAGGCATGGTTAAAAACATGGCTATGTGCTTTCACTTGAGAGAGCACACCTCAAACATGAAGGCCAAGATGGGTATATTCCATCTAAAGGGAAACACACTACTTTGGTGGAAGACATTATTACCCCAATTGGGGATGGATATCTCATAAGTAACTTGGGAATTGTTTGAAGAAAAGTTTAGATAACGCTATTTGTGAGAGGAATTCCTTGAGAGGAAATTAAATGAATTTAATGCATTAAATCAGGGGAGTCGCTTAGTACCGAAGTATGAGGCTCGTTTCATGGAATTACTCTGTTATGCCCCTCAAACACAGAAAGGCTCAAGGTGAAAAAATTTGTGTAAGGAATAAATGGTAACATTCGAGCTAAGGTTAGGACCTTAACGCCTTGCACCTTTCATGAGGCATTTTAGTGGGCGATTATCACAAAGGAGAAGATATTAAATAGTGGACCTAGTAAGAAAACTAGGTCCCCAGGATCAAGAGTAACTAGTGGAAATAGTATGGAACATAGAAATTTTCAAAGGGGTCATGTGCTCAATCATCAAAGGTGGTCAACAGAAAATCAAATAATACCATATAGAAATCAATCTCAACAGCTGCATAGGGTACCTCAGGAAACTCTTCAACAACAACATCATTGTCTTATGTGACAACACCAAGTCACACCACCTTAGCATCGATCCCAACAATCTAGATCTTTCCAACAGAGTTCCAAGCCAACTCTGAGTTCAGTCGGTAGTAGGATCCAAGCTCCTAATATGGGGTGTTGGACTTGTTGAGGTCCTCACTACGAGAGGGATTTCCATCAAAATACAGGTAATACCAAGTCAACTCCTAAAGAAGCTAAAATGGGATATCTGGGGAAGGCTCATCGCATCCATGCAGTAGTGAAAATTCGCTAGGTCAAACACCAGTCTACTGTGTTGGAAGCCTCAGGTAATATTGATGGTATGATTTTTGTCATTTTAATAGACCTAGGAGCTACTCATTCTTTTATTTCTTTAAATTCATTATCAAGGATTACACATAAACCAATTGCATAACATGATTTTAGACATGTAGAAATGGCATGTGGTATGAAAATAAATGTAGGAAAGATGGTAAAGGATTGTGAGATGGACTTGGGTGTATGTAAAACCAAGGTATCCTTGTACTCTACGATCTTACGAGACTATGACATAGTTATAGGAATGGATTGGTTGGAACGACATGAGGCACTCCTAGACTACAAAGAAAAGGTACTATATTTTTTAGATGATGATGGACAAAGAAAATCATTGAGGGGAAAGAACCGAGGGGTGTCCCTAAGGTTCATCTCCTCCATGTAACTAATTAAATGTAGACGAAAGGGGTGTCAAATTTTCACAGTGGTATCTCTAAATGATAAGGGTGATTATGAAAACCTTGATAAAAATCCATTTCTTGTTGAATATCCCGAAGAACTACTTGGATTACCCCCAAAAAGGGAAATTGATTTCACCATCGAACTTAAACTAGGCACTGAGCCTATTACAAAGGCACCCTATCATATGCGAGCTCCAGAACTAAAGGAATTGCAAACCCAATTAAAGGAATTGTTGGACTTGGGGTTCATATGACCCAGCATATCTCTGTGGGGAGCTCCTGTGATTTTCGTTAATAAGAAGGATGGGTCTTGGCGACTGTGCATTGAATACCGCCTATTGAAAAAAGTGACGATAAAAAATAAATACCCTTTACCAAGGATAGATGATTTGTTTTATCAAATGAAGGGGGAAAATTTTCTTTCAAAAATATATCTGAGGTCGGGATATCATCAGTTGAGACTCAAGGAAGAAGATATCCCGAAAACAACCTTTAAAACAAGATTTGGGCATTATGAATTTGTATTTTTACCCTTCAGACTGACAAATGCCCCAACTATTTTCATGAGTTTGATGAATGGAATACTTCAGGATTACTTAGACAAGTTTGAACAATTATTTATTGTTGAAATTTTGATCTACTCAAAGACTCCAGAAGAGCATGACAAACACTTAAGGATAGTTATTCAATGTCTTAGAGAAAACCAATTGTATGGAAAGTTGTCAAAGTGTTCCTTTTACCAATCAAATATTCACTACCTTGGGCACATTATCTCTGGGGATGGTATCCTGGTAGACCCGACAAATATTAAGGCCATCATGGAATGGCCAACACCAACCAATGTTCATGAAATATGAAGTTTCATGGGCATGGCACGGTATTATCATAGATTTTTCGAAGGGTTTTTTAAGGTAGAAAACCACATTACTAAACTCCAAAGAAAGAACAAGAAACTCATTTGGACATAAAATTGTGAAGAAGCATTATAAAGGTTAAAGGTGTTATTAACGATGACACCAATTTTGAAAGTGCCAGATATGGAACAATAATTTTTGGTCTGCACCGATGCCTCCAAGCAAGGTTTGGGTTGTGTATTGATGCAGGAAGGAAGAGTAATAGCATATGCATCAATAAAACTTAGAACCCATGAATAGAAATACGCAACCCATGATCTAGAAATGGCAGCAATTTTTTATGAACTAAATATTTGGAGACACTACCTTCTAGGAAGAAAGTTTGAACTTAGGATTGACCATTGTGGGCTACAACACATATTCACTTAGGACCACTTAAATGCAAGGAAAAGGTGGTGGTATGAGCTAATCAGTGAATATGATTTTGATATTACTTACATAAAAGGAACAGTAAATAGAATGGCTGATGCTTTAAGTAGGAGGCCTCAGATATTTTCAGTGATTCCCTTAAAGACAAATTTAAGGGAGAAGTTGATTGACTTGCAATATAAGGACACTTGGTACAAGGAGGTTGGCAAGAGTGTGAGGGAGGACGAAATGAGGATACAAAAATATGAATAATGCTCCCTTGATAGTGATGGACTTCTACGATTTTGGGGAAGGATATATGTGCCACTGAATGAAGTTGTACGCCAGTTGATCTTGAATGAAGCACATCGCACAATATACATGGCACACCTTGGTGTTAAGAAGATAAGTACGGACATGAAACCACTCTTTTTTTGGAAAGGAATGAAGAAGGACATTGTAAACTTTGTAGCAAGATGCTTAGAGTGTCATCGAGTAAAAGTTGAACATAGACATCCAACAGGGTTATTGCAACCCCATGAGATACCAAAATATAAATGGGAGTTTATATCAATGGACTTCATTGTGGGACTACCAATGACCTCAAGATGACATGATTCCATATTTGTAGTGGTGGACACATTGACCAAGAGCATCCATTTTATACCAGTTAAGACTACATGTAAGGCACCAGAGATAGCGAGAGTTTTTATTGATGAGATTGTGAGATTACATGGAATTCCTAGGAAGATCATATCAGATAGGGGAGCATTCTTTACAGGAATGTTTTGGACCAGTTTCAAAGAAGCCTTGGGAACTTGATGAACTTCAGCATTGCATACCACCCTGAGACAGATGGTCAGACAGAGAGGACTAATCAAATCCTCGAAGACATGCTACGGATGTATGTGATGGACCAACAAAAGAGATGGAAGGAGTTTTTACCCTTGGTGGAATTTTCTTACAATAAAAATTATCAAAGTTCCATCAAGATGGCACCATTTGAGTTCTTGTATGGAAGATTTTTCAAAACACCTCTCAATTTGGATCGACTAGAGGACCGAGTATTAATAGGGCCAGAAGTGGTGCAAGAGATGGAAGAACAAATGACTATGATTAAATCAAGGCTAAAAGAAGCACAATATCGACAAAAGGGTTATGTTGACACTCATCGAATAGACCGAAGTTATGAAGTGGGAAATAGGGTGTTCCTGAGAGTAAGGCCCCAATATAGCTCTATAAGATTTGGAAAAGGAGAAAAATTGTCTCCACTATTTGTGGGACCTTTTGAAATCTTAGAAAGAAAAGGGTCGGTAGCATATAGGCTTGCCTTACCTCCATCCCTAGCGTGTATTCATGATGTGTTTCATGTTTCTTTTTTGTGTCATTCTATTTCAAATTCTTCACATGTTATTGACTTAGGTCATTTGCAAGTTTCAGACGAGGGCACAGTGATGGCCAAACCAGTTTGAATATTGGACCAGCGAATGTTTCATCTTAGACGACGGTTATTGGACCAAGTTAAGGTTTAATGGGACAATTATACTCCTAGTTCAACAACTTGGGAGGACGCGGAGGAGATGCATCACCATTTTCCTAATATTTTCCAAGGACTTAGAGATGAAGTCTATTGTTAAGAGGGGGTGTATGTAGTGCCATACTCTAGTTGATTGACAGTGATATGAATTTAAAAATTATTTATCCCTAAGGCCCACACTTTATACTTTAAGGACCTCGGGTTGAGGATCTAGACACATGACTCTATTATTAGTGGATTTGATGGTTATGTATGTTCTCTATTGAGATTATGATGATGACAACATTAATGGTTATGTACATTCTCTATTGATATGATTGTAGCATTAATGGATATATGTGTTCTCTATTGATATCATGATGATGATAGATTTGATGGATAGGTATGTTTTCTATTTGATTTTACGATGATGATGGCTTTGATGGATATGTTAGTTTCCCATTGATGTTATGATTATGATAACCATGATGGATGTGTCCCCTATGTTAGCTACTTACATTAGTTCTGATTCAAAATGAACAACGATGTGAATGTATAGGTCATGTTGATGTTTCTATTATGATAATGACTAACACTGACAAACTTTGTTACTGATGATTATTGAGTATGATAGGAAACCACCAAAGGCACTCGCATACGATGAGTTGACAACATCTGGTTTAATAGAAATTAATATTTTTTCTTTTAAATTCTAAGTCCAATTTGAAACTTGCTATATATATATATATGTATGTATGTATGAGGCACTCACATACGATGAGTTGACAACATCTGGTTTGATAGAAATTAATATTTTTTCTTTGAAATTATAAGTCCAATTTGAAACTTGCTATATATATATATATACTCTGATGATATGTCAGTGGTTGCAAGAACATGTTAGTTGCTTGGCCAAATGACTCACATATGGATGATGGGGTTTTACAATTAGATGGAACAACATGGGAGGGGTGGGACAGTGTCCCTGATCTCACCCACTAGCACTCCCATCGTGACTTAGGTTGGAAAGGTCAAAACACCTTCACCTTGAAGATCATGATTTCATGGGGGCAGGTCCCAAATTTGGGTTGCTCACGAGGATTTTGTGGGGGGCGCGCATCAAGGTGGATTCCTTGATCCCCAGCACCATTAGTCTCACTATAGCATGCGACATACGAGATTATAGAAGTCTCTGTCGTTGCACTTATAATTTACCCTCGTAGCCACTATATTCTTGAAGGGCAAGTGGCGTGGCACCTTTGGAACTTCAAGAGAAACTCTTGAAGGGCACAACCGACTTGGCACCCTTGGAATAAAAAATAAACTGTTAGGCATGGCACCCTTGGAACTTTGAATGGAAGTTCTTGAGGGGCATGACCAACTTGACACCCCTGACATCATTAAAGAAACTAATAAATATAATCAATATATAAAAAATCCTACTAATTCATACCAAGTAATATATGATTTTAGAACCAAGGAAATTAAATCAAGAATAAAACTTAGGGTAAGGGAAAAATAGGAAGAAATAAAAAAATTTACCGTGATAAATCTACCCTTTCCATGTTAAAAAAAATATATATATATAAAATGGATAATGTACATAAGTAACTTAATTAGGAAAAAGGGGGAAAGAGGGACATAGAGTTAAGTATAAAGATTAATCATAAAATAGTTAAAAACTTCATTAAGAGAAGAGGGTGGTGAATTAAAATAATATTAATAAATTAAAATTGGAGAAATTTAGAGAACCTCCATGTGGAAGGAGCCAACTTAAGAATATCCATATAAGAGGAAAAAGGAGGTAGTTAGGGGACCAAATCTGAGACTTATCAGTTAACGTCAGTAATAAACACAAATTAAGGAGTAGGAAAGGGGGGATCAAGAGACAACTAGGAGAAGAAATAGGAAGCCTTGTTGGGGTGAGAAAAATACTATTTTAATATAATATTAAAGTAAATGATTTTTAGAGAGTCTTGGTGAGAGGGTGACACATGGGTGGGTGAATAATCAAATTTTGGATTAATAAAAATAATTATTTATGCATGAAATGCCAAATGTCACCTATGAAACCTTCTATAAAATAATGGGAAAGCCAAGGGAAAAGGAATTTTTTCTTACCCTATTGTTGGATGGAGGACATTATGTCGTTGTGAGTGGTTACGAGCTATAGTTGAGTTTTGTGAGGTAGAGGAATTTAGACAGGGGATTCTTGAGCCAAGGAGTGCTCACCTCTATTATCTAGCACATTCCTTCATTGTACAACCTCATTGCAACACGAGGGTCCGCGAGGAAGGGGAGTACCCAAGGAGTAGGATTGGAGGTCAGCTGGTGGGTCATTAAATTTGGATTAAGCACGACAACATTCACGCTTGGAGGTAGACGATAACAAAGGAGTTCAAGTAACAGCAAGTAAAATTTGAATCTCATCTCCAGGTGAACAATACTTGTGTTATTTATAATGTTTTTTTTTATATGTCTTCATTGTGCCTATAATTAACATGTAAAATAGATGTATGTGTTATGAATTTAAATTCATGGATGTTTGGTATAAGTAATTTAATGTTTCTGAGTTTCAAAATTTGTATGCTTATGGTTTAATTCCTAGTTTACTGTATTATCTCCAAAAATAAAAATAAAAAATTAAAGCACAGTGTTCATCTAGTAAAGTATAGGGTTGGTCCCCAGTCCAAAAGTATCCCGCCTATGACAAAGAGATGTATTCCATTTTGCAAGCATGCCAACAATGGAAGCATTACAATCTGAGGAAGGAAACATGCATCCACACATACCAATGACTCCTATAGTTCATACAGACATAAGGGAAGTTGCAGAACGATCACCATAAGAAATGGTACACACACCTACAAAATTTCCATTTGAATATTAAGCACAAGAATGGAATCACCAAAAATGTTGCATACTGCCTCAGTCGACCACCAGTCATGGCATTTACCACGGTGCTCGACTCTTATGGGTATGATACTTCAAGTTGGTTAACTCTTTACAAGGGCAATCTAGACTTCAGCGACACATACCAAATTCTCCTAGGAGGAAAACAAGTGCCATATTATCACCTCCAAAATTCACTGTTATGCCACCTGGTACACCTTTGTGTTCCTTAAAGTGAGTGGACCAAGATGATTTGGAGACATGTTCAGGTCGTTGGAGACTTCGAGGTAGAGAAAACCCTGGTTGTATTGCAACAATATTTCTATTGGCCAAAACTTCGACAAGATGTTGAGAAATATATCAGATCATGCACTACCTACGCCATTGCCAATCCAACCATCAAGAAGAAAGTCTTATACACTCATCTTCCTACTCCCATCTAGGCTTGTGAATCCATCTCCATGGACTATATGCATGGCCTCCCTTCTACTAACCATGATAATGACTATGTATTTGTGGTCGTGGACAAATTTTCAAAGATGGCTATATTATCGGCCTTGAAGAAGAGTATCATAGTAGAATAAACTACCAAACTCTTCTTTGAACGAGTGTGCATACATTTTTGGATCCCACAAATTATTATATTAGATCGAGATAGCAGGTTCTGGAGAAAATTTTGGTCAAGCCTCTGGACACTATTGGACATGAAGCTCACCAAGTCAACTGCATTCCATCCCCAAATAAATGGCTAGACAGAGGTCGTCAACAAGATGATAGTGTACACACTTTACATGTACAACTCCAGGAATCCATGAACTTGGGATGAGAGCCTCCACTATGTGCAACACAACTATAACAGAGCTCTACATTCCTCGACTGGTCACGAACCCTTTCAAGTGGGTCTAGGATTTCAACCATTGTGTTTTATTGATGTTGTCATACCTCATGCAACCACACAGACATAATCCACACATGTATTGTCTGAGGCTGATAAAGAAACCAGAATCATTGAACACATCTAGCACATTCGCCAATAGGTCCACTACATCTTGGAGAATTCCAATTCCAGGTACAAGCATTGAGATGACCAACATCAGGTGCCACACAAGTTTCAGGTGGGCGACAAATTTTGGTTTTACTTGTAGAAATAATGCCTAACTGGAGCCCATCGGAAGGTCATACCACTATATTATGGGCCTTAAATCATCATCAAGGTTGTGGAAGATAATTATTTTGAGCTCAACATTCCCCCATTCATTGGCCTGCACCCAGTGTTCAACGTGGATCGCCTTCGGCCATACTTTCTAGCATTACTAGACACATTGGACATTGTAGAACAAATCACGTTAACAAATTTAAATCTTGATTGCATGGAACATGCCGCAACTGATTGGATTCTGGACACACAACTTAAGTTCACTCACCAATAGATGATCTAGCTATGTCAAGTTGTCAAAATAGGCCAACTCCTTCACTAGGGAAAGTGGTTCACCAGGGACCAGGGTTAACAGAAATCTCCCCACCTCTTGGAGGCTCTGCATATAATGGGGAACATTGCTTCCTAAGTGGAGAGGAATGATCTAAATGAATATTGGTGGCCACCCGCCTATTCCACCAAGACAGATTCATCAGTTTCCTTGTTTACATCAGCATTTACTATTTTTATTAGTTTTTCCAGTCCTGAAGTTCCGGAGCATTTTCGACCCCCTAAATGGTGTTTTTTTGAGGTCTATTGTAAACTCATAGTTGTAGTACTCGAAGATATATTTCCAACAAGGTATCATATCTGGAAAACATAGATAATATGACCAATTTATAACCTGAGGAAGTTAGCTGCCCAACTAACCCCAACGAGTCCCATAAACTCTTGGTGTTACATTTCATGGGGTTAGGGTTTTGGTTGTTTAGGGTTTTCTTTTGTTGTTCAATAATAAAAATGCCCTTGAGACTCATTGTAACACAGTTCAGAGGCATGCTTCCGCCACATCTCTTCTCAGAGATAAGCTACCATCACCCAAGCTAGTTTCTTTCCATTTTGTCTGTAATAATTTTTAGTTATTTGATATTAATGAAATGAAGTAGTATTTATGATACATCTTTGTATTTGTGATTATATCTGTATTTTTTTTCCTTCCTTTTTAAATTTAGATCAATGGTATCAGATTTGTCTTCTCTTTATCTATTTTTCTTTGCATGTCCCCAACATAGTCAGGGCATAAGGAGTTAGGGCTCAAACTGGTTGAACCTCACAAACCCCAAAGGCCTCCCATGGTGGAAGAAAAGAAAGATGAGGGAGAAGTAGATTCTATCAAAATATTTCTCAAAGAATCCCTCGAGTGACAGAGGAACGCGATGATGGACAACTTTACCATTAGAGAACTTTTGAGGTCTAAAATGGGCCTCCTAAGAAACATGTACACCAAAAATAAACTTTATAAGAACCAATAGGATTCAAGATCATGATGTCAACCATGGGGGATGATTCACCATTTTTGGGGTTAAAAAGTAAAAAGATTAAAAAATAATAAAATAATAAAACTATTTTTTCAACTTGTATTTTCAACTTATCTCCCTAACTTTTTACTCAAATTTCGATCGTGAGTACTCATCGGATGAAAATTTTGATTTCTCATCCAATGAGTACCCATTTTTCATACTTTTGATGGAGCCCGCTACATGAAAAATGATAAATACATGAAAAAAATGTGATTACAATCACATTTTTCATGTATTTCTCATTTTTTGTGTAGCAAGGCCCATCGAAAGTATGCAAAATGGGTACTCCTTGGATGAGGAATCAAATTCTGCATCTAACAAGTGTTCCTGCTCGAAATTTGAGTAAACTAATAGAGAGATAAGTTGAAAATACAATATGAAAAAATAGTTTTTTCTTTTTTCCCTCTAAAATGTGATGGTGTAATCTAATATTATTTTATTATTTCCACTATTATTTTATAATTTCCTTCAGAGGCCCATTTTATACCTCAAAATTCCCCTAATTCCAGATCCTGCAACAAATTCCCACAGGCGACGCATCTTCATCTGGAAATTGTTGGGCCGCGAGTTTTTCATTATTATTATCACTTTTTAATACCTATTTCATCCATTTCTACCATTCTTTATCACATCATTTATCATGGTTTGTCATATAATTCCATTTTATAATTATTTATGCTCTTATGGATAAATATTATTTCTTATCCTTTATTTTTAATAAATTGATGATTATTATGCATGATTTTACCAATGATGGTTTATTAATAAATTCGTTGTAACATCACTCACCATTTTAGCCTCCAAGATATTTTCCAGATTGTAGATTTGATCTCTAGCTCATCATTAAATATTCCAACTCAGAAATTCTCTGGAATAAGAAGTGACAGTTTTTCATTGGACGGTTTGGGAAAACGGAGAAGAATCTAGAAAATATGAAACATGGGTTTTATCCAGAACGAACCAAATTAACTTTATTAAAGAGAAGTTTTCCCAAATTCGGTTTGTATTAAGAGAAACAAAAGATTCTATGAAGACAATTTTCTCATATTCGATGTTGCAGCCGTTTTCCAAATTATCTTAGTTACAATACCAAATTCGACCTGTTCTTGTTGAATTATTGATGGAAATATATTTCAGATATGATCTTGCTGATCAATTTGCTATGAAAAATCCAATTTTGTTATGGGAATCATTTTGTAATCATCTATGTTGTAACTTCTCTCTGCTCTATGTGTATTTAAATGAAAAACAGAGATCAAATAAGCAAGATTATTTATGAGAATAATTATGGAATTATTATGGGATTATTAAATTAGAGATTATGGGAGGACATAGAAGAAAGTGGGGAATGTAATCCAGACCGTATCATGTATTACATGTCGTGTATCTTTCATTTACGCATCATTTGTAATGAACAGATTGTAGCTCTAAAAGACAAATTCATATTGTAATTGCTGCGATGATTAATACATAGTTTGCGTTGATGTTCATTCGATTATTCTGGAGTAACTAAGCAGTATTCGTTGGCGGCTAAGGGCCCACTCTCTGGTGAATTTTGCTACTATTCTTTGTGCTATACCTTTCCATTTACTGCAAGTATACTATGATTTTCTACTTTACAGTGAATTACTTTTGATAGTTTAGATTTATGTGTTTATTCCCTTGAGTGCACATTTCCAATTTATTAGTTGCTTGTTAAAAGAATTGGATTTGATTACTTAAAGCATAAACTATTATTTCCACTACTTTCCTTTTGTTCGATAGTTTAGATCCAGCTGAAAGAGCTCAGTTAATGCTTCAGTGCTCTTGGTTGATTGTCATTTTAATTGGTTGAATTAAGAATGAATCACAGTTCTTGGTTATAATACTTAGTGAATCATTTTCTTTAAGCTTCAGATTTATGATTGCATCTATATTGAAATGATTGGCTTTAGCATTACTCTTTGTATAAATAGCTTGCACATATTGTGTACACTCTTGAAACAAAAATACTTACGCAGGTTGATAATTAATGTGAGGCAATTAGAAGTTTTAAAAGACACCTTTTAGCAACCAACATTTTGGCGTCGTTGCCAGGGAGAGTGTTTCCATTTCATAGAGAGTGATGTATGTTTGATATTTGTTGCTGGGAAAGAATTGGGTATTAAAAATGGAAGGTAAGAACCTACGTAACGAGCAAGTAAAGTGCTTGCTCCTCTGCCCGCTTTTCAGCACAATTGCATAGAAGTTGAAGTAGGTGTTTGATGTTTGTCTGTTGTGAAAGAATTGGGTATTAAAAACAAAAGGTAAGAAATTGCATAAAAAACAAGTAAAGTGCTTGCTCCTCCACCTGCTTTTCAGCAGAATTGTGTAGGAATTGAAGTAGGAATTTTAGAGGTATAATTTTTGAAAAAAATCTTGTAATTCCACTCGAGTGGTGATGTAAGCACCACCCATTTCCCTAACCAATTGACAGGAACATTTGAAGGAGGACCCTTAAAGAAACACATGAATAACATCTTCTATTATGGTAAGGAATGACTCACATTGCAACTTTTGAATTCCCTATCAAAGATCTAGGAGGAGTGACACAAATGCACATAATTCCCCCATCGTCTCTACCAAATTTTCATGGTTTGACAAATGAAGATCCAGATACATTCTTATTTGAGTTTGAAATACTTTGTAGAGGATATGATTATTGTACTAATGATCGAAGGCTGAAAGTGTTTCCTCTTACTCTAAAAGGAGCATCTCTCCGATGGTTCATGAACCTTGGTGGGAATTGCATCCAAACTTGGGAGGACATGAATAACGTATTCTTGAAGAAGTAGCAAGACTATTGCAAGGCCGATGAATATATTTGCAATATTATACAAGGGGAAGATGAAAGCTTGGAGGACTATGTGGAGCGATTTTAATACAACCTTCAAAAATCAAAGCATAAGTATTTGGAAAAAGAGATCTTAAAAACACTCCTACTCAAAGGAATCGAAGATGAATTTTTAGAACTCTTAAATATGATAGGAAAAGGTGATGTTTTTTAGTTATTATATGATGATTTTTTTGAATTATGCATAAGGTATTCAAGAGGAATCTCCAAGGCTGGTAAGAATTCTAGAGAAGCTTCTTATTTCTTTTCCAAATCTACTACAAGAAGAGGAGACATAAGAGCTGAAATCAATGTTTTATTTGAAAATTTTAAATATGATTTTATCAGCTCTCTAAATTCACATTTGGATGTTTTACGAGTTTAGAAAAATCAAGAAATTGAAGAAGTTTTGTTCCCTCATTGTCAAAAGGGGCATCCCATAGATAATCACTCTTCCTTATCTAGGATGGAAGTAGCATATAAGAAAGATGAGGAAGCTGCAACAATGTCAAAACCATGGAAATCGTGGCATACATGTATGGTTCAAAGCACTTCCCCTCCATTTTTTTACTTGTATAATCCATTATCGAATACTCATGTGTTAGGGCAGCAATGTTAATCTCGATATAACCACCACCAATCTTGTCTACAAGTTTGGCATGGTTCATCTTATGATTGCATGACTACTCTCCCTCATCTTGTAGAACAAACAAATCCTCCATATTCTCCACCAGCCCTTCCACAACATCTTTCTTGCCTATCAAAATCATCCACTCAACCCAACCAAGTACATCATCAAAATGCTTCATTCCTTAGATAATTTCCTGCTCAACTCATTCCACACCCTCACCATAATAAACCAGTACAACATGCTTACAGTGTTGAACTAAAAAATTTACCCACCCTTCCCACCCGTTCTATCTCACATGCACCATTGGAGAAAAATTATACTGAGATTTAGAATGTATCAAATCCAAAAATTGTAGAGGTTATGAAAGAAAATGAGGTTTCTTCTAGCCTGCATCAACAAGCCGTTTTAAACACTCAAGAACTTCATGATATGACGAATATGGGAAATCAAGAAAGTAAGGGATACATTGAAGATTGGTTTCACTCCATTTGTTTGCAGCATCACTCCATACTTCAACAATTTTTGGCACCATATTTTCAAAGGAAGTTGGCTTCTCATACCCTACTATTTATTAACATGCATTTTTCAAATTTGGGTATGTACATACTGGAGGCCTTATTTCTAAAATGGCTCCACTAGAAGTACTCTTATATGTAATCATATTCAATTTTCAAAGAAGATTCGGTTAGTGTAGAAAATAAATAAATAAGGACATAAATAAATACATTTTTATTATGCAAAAATAATTGTTTTTGTTGCAACACGTTGTGGAAATCAACATCGGTGATAAATATTTTAATTTATTTGTGTATTTAGATGTATTATATTGAAAATAACAGTTCTAAAAACACTCATAGTCATTTTTATCACCAATATGGAAAAATTTCTTGAATATCATATTTCTTTAGCTTGCGGGCTTGATGAAATTTCTGAAAATAGAGTCGGGACAGTCATGTTTTGAGGGATCAAAAGTGAATATTTTAAAAACCTGCTCTTATCCTAAGTATCCCTTGATGCCTAATTTCTAGCCCAATTTGAATCACTCCATTTGGATTTGAAACAAAAAAATTTATAACCAAAACATTGACAAGGCGTCTAGTAGGCAGCTCAGGAATAGAGTTGGGAAAACGAGTTTTTGGAGGCCTAAATGACTATATTTTTAAAACATTTTTCTATCCTAAGTAGCCTTGATATCTACTTTCCAACCCAATTTTAATCACTCCATTTGGATTTGAAACGAAAAAGTTATAACCAAAATATTGACAGGGCATCTAGTAGGTAGCTCAGGAACAAAGTTGAGACAACACATTTTTGGAGGCATAAATGACTATATTTTTTAAAAAAAATTCTATGATATATTCCTCTATGAATATTGTTTACAAGGAAATTTGAATCACTCTGTTTCAATATCGTATGAGAAAGATATGACCCAAATACTGATTATCTATCCTAAAATAGCACTCTTAAAACTCTGTTTTTCCAGCTGTTCATTAAATTGTTTGACCCATCAATTATTTTTTTCTTCAAAACCTGTTTATATTGGAGATAAATAAATGAATATACTTTTATTTCCAACTTTAATAAGCTTAATCTGTCATCAAACGAAAAATTTATGCTTAAGATATCCATTGTTGGTCTAAGATGGGTAATTGAAAATGACTCTGTTATGCAGGTTGTTATAAGTAAAATTGACATTTCATATCATTGAATTTTAAAAAAATCTATTTCTATTGGTAATATATCTTTAAATTATCTCTCATTTGGCTTTTGAATCACTCAAATTGGACAAAAAACAAAGAAGTTATGATTAAAACACTACAGGTTAGCATGATTGGCCACTGCTCTCCCGCAGGTAATAAATTAATTTTGTCCGTGGATTTGTTTTACAGAGTAACTACTTGTTAGTTTTTTTTCATAGTTCTTGGATTAGGGGAGCCCGATAACCTCTATTTCTCCATGATTTAATGCTTTATTGCAAGTAGACTCTCTTTTTTTTTAGGTCTTAGGAGAATAAAGAAGGTCAATTTATGGACGAGCGATTCTTGAAAGAAATTTTAATGAAACAAGGGAATTTCATCCAATTCATTACCTAACGGATTCATAACAGAAAAAATGAAGAATTGATTCCCATTCGAAGATTCATGTCACTGCTGCCAAATTTTTTTTCCAAGAGATCATTTATTTTTCCATTGATAGATTGATATTCCCTTAGGAAATAACATCATAGCTGTTGTAACTTAATTTATTTATTTATATCCTATTTTTAAATAAAGTGTTGTTTCTTTTCTGATTTCTCTTATGATTTTGTGTTTCAGGTGTTTCTTCCTTCAAATTGTAGTTTCCGCTCCATTGGCGATTGAACAATGAGGACCCCACCATGCAAGTTTCAGTTGCAGAAGGCAATTATTCGGCAGCACAATTCTGTAAAAATTTACTTTTTCTTTAGATCTGTACATACAATCATTTTTTCTCTATTTTTTCTATTATTCTTCTTTCTGTATCATCACTCTTATGTTGTTTAGAGCAAGAGGGATGATTGTTTTTTTCTCTCTCTCTTTGTTTTCTCTTGTTGTTCCATATAGGGAACAACATTTTTTCATGTGTATTTTCTCTTGTTGTTCCTTACAGGGAACAGTTGTTGTTCCCTACAGGGAACAATTGTCATTCCCTACAGTGAACAATTGTTTTTCCCTACAGCGAACAATTTTTTTTCCCTGTGCATTTTTCTTGGTTGTTCCTTACAGGGAATAGTTGTTGTTCCCTACAGGGAACAACAATTTCTGCGTGCATTTTTCTTTTTTTTTCCCTACAAGGAACAGCTACTGTTCCTTATAGGGAATAACAATTTTTGTGTGTATTTCGCTTTGTTTTTCCCTACAGGGAACAACTGTTGTTCCTTACAGGGAGCAACAATTTTCGTGTAAATTTTGTTTTGATGTTCCCTGTAGGGAACAACTGTTGTTCCCTCTAAGGAACAGCAATTTTGGTGTTTTCTTTTTCTTTTTGTTCCCTACAGGGAACAACAATTTTTGTGTGTAGCTTGCTTTGTTGTTCCTTACATGGAAAGACTGTTGTTCCCTATAAGGAACAACAATTTTTGCGTGCATTTTCTCTTGTTGTTCCATATAAGGAACAACACATTTTTTTTTAATGTATTTTTTTGTTGTTCCCTTTAAGGAATAACATTTTTTGTGTGGTTTTTTTTTCTTTTGCTATTCCTTTCAAAGAACAACACTTTGTGAATATTTTTGAGAACATCCTCTTTCTCTTCCTTGCATAATCATCTCTAGACCACCCCAGTTTCACTCTATATGATCTTCTTATGAAATGAAAGGTACAATACGTATTTAAGGACAAAAAATATGGAGGTCTAGTGGAACAGGAAAATACCATGAATACTATCATCTTTAACAAGATTGCTTTGTGACGATCCAAAGAAGAAAAAGACATCGTTATCTATCTCACTTTACTGTCCTCATTTCCACTATAAATCAAACTGATTGATTATCTGTACCATGTTGGTTCCCCCTTACCTATATAACTCTCTCTATGTATTATCAATAAGATTATGGTTATATTTTTTATATTGATATGTCAAACTTCTTCCACCATCCCTACTCTTAAGGAGTGATGAGCCACCCTCTATGTATAAAATGGGGACTAAAAAATAAATATATATATATATATATATATATATATATATATATATATATATATTCACTAACAATTTTATGATTTTTTTCCACAGATGGAGGATAGGGGGTCTCATCATGAGCCAGCCTACCATGATCATAAGGAAGGAGTGCAGTGGCATTCCCACTATGGCCACCACACCAGGGATATGATCCAATGGATGCATAAACAAATAAAGTCCTTGGAAACATGAGGTCTCATCATGAGCCGGCCTGACCACTTTCGCTACTTCCCAGTGAATGGTAATGTGTTCACCTGGTCACCAAGCCATCACATTGGTCTCTACTATGGACATCATAAGACACTTCCCCAATTATACATAAAGGACCATGGTTCCCAAGGGTTAAAAAGCAACTCTATCGAGGCTATGGACACCTGTAGGCAACAGAAGCTCTGCTGATGGTATTGAAGCTTTATTTTACATCAATAACCATTATAATACCCTCTTCTTATAAGCTTTTCTATGGAGAGATTATGGTTTTAATGTACCTTGAACCTTTATGCATGAATATTTTTTTAATAAATCACAACAGTTTAAGTGGAATAATGGCACTAAAGTATTATTTCTTGCACATGATGTCCCTTTTTCTTTATCATATCACATCACGACAACCTATCACTTATTCATAATTCTCGGTACAAGCCTTGATTTCACCACTCCAATATCCTTTATAATCCTTTCATTAATAACCATACCTCTTGTCATCCTATCATTGATATGTGTACTCTACTTCATTTACTGTCGTACTGATCATTCCCTTGCCTTTCCACCAGCACAACACCTTTCATATGTTTCATGGTCATGGAATCCCTTTTCCAATTGGAGGGGGGAATGTATGCATTATGGGATAACATGCGATATAATTACTGAAATCTGCCATAACTTGACAATTTGACAAAATATTAGTACTGCATTTGTACAAACAAAATTCTGATTAAAATTTTTGCATACATCTTATCTGTTGCTATTCAAAACTAAAACTGTGGATTCAATAAATTTGCATGCAAAATAGTGACTTGCTACAGGAGAACAACAAGTATGGGGGGAATTCTATTCACAGCAAGGCCACACTATTGCCCCTAACAACAAAGGCTCGCGCAACTCGCGAATGTGCACAATTGTTCAGACATGACGTGCTTGCATGGCTTCCACATTTTGCATCACTTTCAGTATCCTCTTAGCCTACATCATCTTCAATAAATTCCAGACCATACATGTCATTCCACATTTTTTTCGGAGGTAAAAATTGAGGTAAAATAGCATACTTTTCTGATTTATTATGAATTTAGGAGAATTTCATACAAAATCCATTGAGCATTATTTATCATCATTCCACATCTTTACCATTTCCCATTCTTCAAAGACAAAATATTTCAGTTTGGGGGAGTGTTCCTTTCATTTATTTATTTATTATTACCATCTTATTCATTCTCAACACCTCCCTTCTTCCATGTTGTTTTACACCAAGCATAAATTTCAACAGATTGTAGCAACCACCTCTATTTGTTTTCTAGCATTGCATGAGGACATGCTAATTCTTTTGTTTGGGGGAGGCATTACTATACATGATGGATGTTTTCTACTTTCTTTCTCATTTAAGGCATACAATTTCATTTTTATACAGTGCAAAAATTGATTTGCATGTATCTTTAAAACTATGAACTGAATTCTTGTGATTTCTGGATAACAAAGAGGTATCATTAAAATACACAAACCCAGATAATTTCATGCTAAATTAGTTCATAGAATTTTGAAAATCATGCACTATCACCTACAGCCATTTTGTTTATATCTCATGATCGGTGCATCAAAACGATCTGATTTTTGGATCATAGAAGCATTAATATAGTAGAAATCTAGTTTTTGAGAAAATGGTTAATGAAGTTTGTTGTTACTTATATCATATTTTGCTGCAACTTCATATACATATAGTTGAATGTCAAATGTAAAAATTGTTACGCCTTCATCAAGATTGCTAAAATTGAATATTCATTATTTGAGGAAGAATTCATTTGTTCCATCCATTTCATGAGTTGGGATGAAAAAATTTTGTATTATTGCCTGGTTAATAAAGAGGATTTGGGTTGCATGAGGACATGCAATATATTGAGTTTGGGGGTATGTTGGGCCGCGAGTTTGTCATTATTATTATCATTTTTTAACACCTATTTCATCCATTTCTACCATTATTTATCACGTCATTTATCATGGTTTATCATATAATTCCATTTTATAATTATTTATGCTCTTATGGATAAATATTATTTATTCTCCTTTATTTTTAATAAATTGATGATTATTATTCATGATTTTACCAATGATGGTTTATTAAAAAAAAAATTGTAACATCACTCACCATTTTAGCCTCCAATATATTTTCCAGATTGCAAATTTGATCTCTAGCTCATCATTAAATATTCCAACTCAGAAATTCACTGGAATAAGAAGTGACAGTTTTTCACTAGACGGTTTGGGCAAATGGAGAAGAATCTAGAAAATCTGAAACATGGGTTTTGTCTAGAACAGACTGTTATAAAGAGAATTTTTCCCAAATTTGATTTGTATTAAGAGAAACAAAAGGTTCTATGAAGATGATATTCTCAGATTCGCTCTTTCGGCCATTTTCCAAATTATCTCAGTTGCAATACCAAATTCGGCCTATTCTTGTTGAATGATTGATGGAAATATATTTCAGATATGATCTTGCTGATCAATTTGTTGTGAAAAATCCAATTTTGTTATGGGAATCATTTTGTAACAATCTCTGTTGTAACTTCTCTCTACTCTTTGTGTATTTAAATGAAAAACAAAGATCAAAGAATCAAGATTATTTATGAGAATAATTATGGAATTATTATGGGATTATTAGATTAGAGATGATGGGAGGACAAAGCAAAAAGTGGGGAATGTAAATTAGAACATATCATGTATTGTGTCGTGTATCTTTCATTTACGCATCATTTGTAATGAACAGAATGTAGCTTTGAAAGACAGATTCGTATTGTAATTGCTGCAATGATTAATACATAGTTTGCGTTGCTGTTCATTCGATTGTTCTGGAGTAACTAAGCAGTATTCGCTGGCGGCTAAGGGCCCGGTCTCTGGTGAATTTCGCTGCTATTATTTGTGATATACCTTTCCATTTACTGCAAGTATACTATGCTTTTCTGCTTTACAGTGAATTACTTTTGATAGTCTATATTTATGTGTTTATTCCCTTGAGTGCGCATTTCCAATTTATTAGTTGCTTGTTAAAATAATTGGCTTTGATTACTTAAAGCATAAACTATTATTTCCACTACTTTCCTTTTGTTCGATAGTTTAGATCTAGCTGAAAGAGCTCAATTAATGCTTCAGTACTCTCAGTTGATTTTCATTTAAATTGGTTGAATTAAGAATGAATCACATTTCTTGGTTATAATACTTAGTGAATCATTTTCTTTTAAGCTTCAGATTTATGATTGCATCTATATTAAAACGATTGGCTTCAGCATTACTCTTTGTATAAATAGCTTGCACATATTGTGTACACTCTTGAAACAAAAAGACTTACCCAGGTTGATAATTAATGTGAGGCAATTAGGAGTTTTAAAAGACATCTTTTAGCAACCAACAACAATCACTCTGGAGGTGCTACTCCCTTCATGGTACAACTTTGAAATTCCCATATTTGAAAGCTAGATAGATGCAGGCACCATAGATAGATGGTTAAAACTATTGGAAGGATATTTTTCAGTGCATAAATTAGCCAATCAAGAAAATATTACTTTTGCACTCCTTAAAGTCGCCCCCATGACAAGGATTCATGGGAAACTTATTGTGAACAAAGGGATGAGGGAGAACCCTCATTTTTTTCATCTGCACCACTTGGAATTCTGTCTGAGATGGAATGAAGGAATAATATTGCCTCGTGGGGATCTATGAGGACAAGTACATATAATGGATTACGGTGTGGAAGCAAACGGATCAAGATGTGCACAAGATGAAGAATTTGTTCCATACCTTGCGCACAAACCTGGGTATTAAATATTCTGAGAGACATCTGGTGCTAGACTACTGCAGTTGTCTACAAATATACATTCCGGAGGAGATGGATTTCCTTGACATAACCTCACTTGGCATGAGATATCGATATGCTACCAAGATCGAGCATAAATTCAAATAGAATAATTGAGACTTTGGATCTGAGAATCAGAAGCCAAGGAAAGGCGCACCCAAAGCCCATAACAAAGGGAAAGTCCAAGGCGGGGCAACCACAACACACCCACAACCATATACCATTGGCTGGATTCACCAAGGACGAGATCTTTGTGTCACCTAGCAGTTCCTCCTTCCCTACAACATCAAGCCCTTCACGGACGAGGTATTGTGTGATTTTTCCTCTCTTAAAGTTTTTGATGTATTATTAGGCCAACCATACTTGTGGAAGTGGAATGTTGTGTATCAGTCTAGGCCTCAATCTTTTATTATTACTTTTTTAAGTAATTTGTATAGGATACCAAAGGTAGTACCGCCTACCACCATCTCTTTGATTAATAGAAAGCAATGTAGTAAGATCATTTCCTAAACCATGTAATTTGTTTTCATTACGATTTTCCCTCGAATAAAGAATAAAATTTTGGTTGTGGACTCCAAATAGGGCTCCTCCACACGACAACAACATATGGACAAATTCGTGGAGGAATAGAAGGACATTTTCACCTCACCATAGGGGTACCTCTACACTGTCAAGTTAAGCACTCCATTCATCTGACCCCAAGTGCATTTCTTCCCAATGGGTCGATCTATTGATGCTATGTTCTAGAGAATGCTGAAATCAAGAGGCAGATCCAAGAGTTATAGCATAAATGGAACATCATGCCAAGCTCCTCACCCTGTGGGAGCTTGATCGTGTTGGTACAGAAGAAGGAAGGCACCTTAATACTTTTTATTGACTATCGGGCATTGAACAAGATCATTGTTTGGAATAGGTATCCATTAATCCTACAGATCCATGACCTTCCAGAATAGTTTAGGGGGCTAAATATTTCAGCAATATTAACTTGAAGCCCAATTTTCATCAATTACCAATTGAAACCTCTGATGTGTGGAAGACTTCCTTCACATCTAAGGAGGGCCTTTTCGAATGGTTGGTCATGCCTTTCAGGTTGACGAATACCCCCGCAACCTTCATGAGGTTGATAAATGATATCTTGTGACCTTTAACCAACTCATTCATGTTTTTGTATTTTTATGGCATCCTTATCTTCAGCTAGAGTTTGGAATAACACCTCCACCATATTCGACAGGTCCTCCAAACCCTGCGGCAACAAAAATTGTATGCCAATTTGGATAAATGCACTTTTGGTATGACCCAAGTTCAATAATTTGGATACATCATTGATGATTGAGGTGTGCATGTAGACCCAACCAAGATACAAGTCATTTAGTATTTTCCAGCCCCAACCACTCTAACAGAGCTCTGTAGCTTCTTGGGACTTTGCAACTTTGATCGCAGATTCGTGTTGGGATTCTCTCATATCACTTAGCCTCTGAGTCAAGTCACCAAGGGAGGAGAAAAAGAAAAAATATTCTGGCCTGAATCCAAAAGAAGGCATTTTTTGATTTGAAACATCACCTCTACTTTGCATGAATGCTCACAATACCAAACCTGCAACAACCATTTGATATTTAGATAGATGTCTTTGACTATGTGATTGGTGCAGTTCTTACTCAACATGATCATCTAATAGCATATCATAGTGAGACACTTTCAAACACATTATGAAATTATCCCACCTATGACAAAGAGATGTATTCCATTGTAAAGGCATGCCGGCAGTGGAAGCATTACATTATGGGGAGGGAAAAGACCATCCACAGAGACCACTGACCCCTGCAGCTTGAATACAAACACAAGGGAATTTATAGAATGATCGCCATCAGAAATGGTCCACATACATTAGGGGAATTTTGAGGTCTAAAATGGGTTTCCTAAGGAAATTATAAAATAATAGTGGAAATAATAAAATAATATTTGATTACATCATTAAATTTTAGAGGGAAAAAATAAAAAACTACTTTTTCAACTCATATTTTCAACTTATATCCCTATGGGTTTGCTCAAATTTTGATCGTGAACACTTTTTGGATGTAGAATTGGATTCCTCATCCAAGGAGTACCCATGTTGCATAATTTTGATAGACCCTACTACACGAAAAATGATAAATACATGAAAAACGTGATTGCAATCAGGTTTTTGTATGTATTTCTCATTTTTCATGTAGCAGGGTCTATCATAAGTATGTAACATGGGTAATACTTGGATGAGAAATTAAATTTTTCATCTAATGAGTAATCCTGCTCAAAATTTGAGTAAAACTATAGGGAGATAAGTTGAAAATACAAGTTAAAAAAATTAATTTTATTATTTTATTGTTTTTTAATCTTTTTGCTTTTTTACCCCAAAAATGGTGAATCATCCCCCATGGTTGGCATCATCATCTTGAATCCTATTAGTTCTTATAAATTTTATTTTGGTTGTACATTTTTCTTAGGAGGCCTATTTTAGGCCTCAAAAGTTTTCTAATGCTTGCAACAGTTCCATTTGAATATTAAGTACAAGAAGGGCGGCACCAACAATGTGGCATACTACCTCAGTCGACCACCAGTCATGGCATTGACAACTATGTTGAACTCTTTTGGGCACAAATCTTCAAGCTGGCTAACTCTTTACAAGAGCAAGAGACTTCAACAATGCATACCAAATGCTCCTGGGAGGAAACCAAGTACCATATTGTCACCTCTAGGATGCATTGTTATGCCACTTGGGACACCTTTGTGTTCCTTTAAGCGAGTGAGCCAAGATGATTTGGGAAGCATACTACAATCGAGTCGATGAACACTTTGGGGTAGAGAAAAAAATGGATGTATTTCATCAGTATTTCTATTGGCCAAAACTTTGAAACTATGTTGGGAAAAATATTAGGTCCTTCACCGCCTGCGTCATCACCAAGCCAACCATCAAGAAGAAATTCTTGTACACCCCTTTTCCAAGTCCCATCAAGCCTTGGGAATCCATCTCCATGGACTATATGTCTAGCCTCCCTTCTACAAAGCATGGTAATGATTGTGTATTTGTGGTCATGCACAGATTTTCAAAGATGGCTATATTAGCAGCCTACAAGAAGAATATCACATCAAATGACACTACCAAACTCTTCTTTGAATGAATGTGGGTACATTTTGGGACCCCGAATATTATTATATCAGATCGGGATAGTAGCTTCCTGATCATATTATGGTGAAGCCTCTAGACATTATTGGACACCAAGCTCACCAATTAAACTGCATTCCATCCCTAGACAGAGGTCATCAATAGGATGATAGTGCACATACTCTGCATGTAAAACTCCAAGCATCCATGAACTTGAGATGAGAGCCCCCCTATGTGCAGCACAACTATAACATAGCTCTCCATAGCTCGATAGGTCACAGTCCCTTTCAAGTGGGTCTAGAATTTCAACCATTATGTCTGATTGATGTTTACATACCTCATGTGACCACATAGAAATAATCCAAACATGTATTGCTTGAGGCTGATAAAGAAACCATATTCATTTAAATCATCCAGCATGTCTTAGAGCAGGTCCACGACATCTTGGAGAAGTCCAATGCCAATTACAAGCAGCAACATGATCAACATCAAGTGCCACACAAGTTTTAGGTGGGCGATAGAGTTTGGTTGGATTTGCAGGAAAAACATCTAACTAGAGCCCATCAGAAGCTCAGAACACTCCATTATGGGCCTTACACCATCATCAAGGCTATGGAAGATAATTATTTTGAGCTCAACATTCCCCCATTCCTTGGCATGTACCCAATTTTCAACATGGATCGCCTTTGGTGATATTTTCCATCATTACTAGACACATCTGACATTGCAGAACAACTCATGCTGACAGAGTTAAATCCAGACTGCATGGAATAGACTGAAACTGATAATATAATCGAATCATAGCTTAATATCAATTTCCAACAGATGATCCAGCTATACCGAGTTGTCAAAGCAGGCCAACTCCTTCACTAGGTAAAGTGGTTCACCAAGGACCAGGTTCAACAGAAATTTCCCCACCTCGTGGAGGCTCTGCACGCAATGGGAACCATTGCTTCCTAAAGGGGAGGGGGGGGGGAGGGGTGGGAATTATCCAAGTGAATATTGGTGGCCACCCACATATTCCACCTAGACAGTTTCAACATTTTCCCTGTTTATAGCATCATTTACTATTTTTATTAGTTTTTCGGGTCCTGAACTTCCAGAGCATTTTTTACCCCCTAAACAACATTTTTTTGAGGTTTGTTGCCAGCCTATAGCCATAGGCAAGGATTTTGGAAAATCCTGTCAAAATCAAAGAGATATTTCCAATTAGGTATCATATGCGCCAAATGGATATAATATGATCAAGTTACGACCTTGGGAAGTTGGATGCCCAACAAACCCCAACAAGGCCAATAAAATCTTGGTGTTACATCTCCTGGAGTTATGGTTTTGGTTGTTGATGGTTTTCTCTTGTTGTTAAATAATAAAAATTACCTTGAGCCTCATTGTAAAATAGTTTAGAGGCATGTAGTCGCCACATCTCTTCTCAAAGATAAGCTACCATTTCCCAAGCTAGTTTCTATCCATTATGTCTGTAAGAATTTTCAGTTATTTGATATAATGAAATAAAGTATTATTTATGCTCCATATTTGTATTTATGATTATATTTCTATTTTGTTGTGTTCCTTTTTAAATTCGGGTCAGTGGTATCAGAGAAGTCTTCTCTTTCTCTATTTTTCTTTTCATGTCCCCAACATAGTCAGGGAATTCGGATTTAGGGCTCGAACTGGTTGAACATTTGCAAGACCAATGTCGTAAACCCAAACAACCTCCCATGATGGAAGAAAATAAAGATGAGGGAGAAATAGATCCTATCAAAATATTGCTCTAATAATCCCTCTAGCAGCAGATGAATGTGATGATGGACAACTTTTCCCAAATCCTGTGGTGGATGCCCACAGGTGACGCATCTTAATCCGGAAGTCACTATAGAGGCGCCACTCCCTTCAAGGTACAAATCAAGTTTGAAATTCCCATATTTGAAGGTCATATATATTCAAACATTGTAGATAAATGGTTAAACATGTTGGAAGGATATTTTTCAGTCCATGAATTCTCTGATCAAGAAAAGATTAATTTTTCACTCCTTAAAGTCGCCCCCCATTTCAAGGGTTGATGGGAAACCTACTGTGAATAGAGGGATGAGGAAGAACCCTCACTATTTTTAGTCGCACCCACTTGGAATTATTTCCGAGGTGGAATCAACAAACAATATTACCCTATGGGGAGCTATGAGGGAAACTACATACAATGGACTAGGTTGCGACATCAAAGGGATCAAGATGTGCATGAGTTGACGAATCTGTTCCATACCCTGCACACAAAGCTGGGTATTAAAGATTCATAGATAAATTTGGTGCTCAAGTACCATAGTTTTATGCACAGATACATTCAGTGGGAAATGTAGTTCCCCAACATAACCTTGTTTGGCATGACATACCGATATGTTGCCAAGATTGAGCAGAAATTCAAATAGAATAAGCGAGACTTTGGATCTGCGAATCAGAAGCCAGGGAAAGGTGCACCCTATTGTGGCTCATTTGCAATGTCTTTTATTTTATTTTATTTTTAAAATACAAAAAATGGAAAAATATAAAAAATATATGTTAAAGTATAAAGTTTCTCATACTTTAGCATAAAGATGTAATATTTGGTATAAGTTTAAAGTTCAAAAATTTAAAGGATTCATGAAGGTGGGTCCCAATGCTTAGTTAACAAATGAGTAGGTTTGTGAGCGGGGTCCGAAGATTTTTTCGGATGGAGATAAAAGCGGCAACCTGCAGGCACATACAACACACAGGTTAACGAGGAGGGTGCCTCCGTAGTTGACCCCGTTGACTTCGGGGCCGATCAAAATATGCAGTCAAGATTAACTACGGGGGCATGACCTCGATGAGCTCTTCATAAATTTGAGGCCTCCTGCAATGACGTAAGACACTGGTGGGAAAAAATTATCAGCCTTTTCATGGTACCATTTAGCGGTCTTTTGGCGCATCAACTCAGCATTTAATTCATAAGCCCCGCGCCACCTATTTAAAATTGGTTCCTATTTTCACAAAGTTATTGTTGATTCTCTTTATTTTTTAATTTGATTGTGATTGTGTCTTCCATTGTTGTCTACCACCTTGCCATTGTTCGCCACCCTAAGCAAAATTATGGCCAAGCGTTCATCTCTTTCCTGCTCATCCAGCCATATTCCTCTCATGGACACTAAGAGGGATATTCAAGACACTATCTGCTCTTTAGATCACCTCCAATTCTATCAATAGGTATGTTTGAATGGAAAATCCTCTTGAATTTTCTCTGCCATGGCCAAAACAGGTGTATTGTCTGCATGTATTCCAAGAATGCACCTTTTTCCTGAGTTTGTGTATTGGCTAGTGTCTGGCATGTATCTTGGCAAGTGTTTTGTAATGAATTTTCAAGAAGAAAATGTCTTAAAAGCCTCAGCCCTGTTAATTCGTCAAGCTTTGTTTTACCCAGAGTCAGAATTCTATGTCCAATTCACTGATGATTCATTAATAGCACATTATGATAGTCTTGCTAGTCAAGAATTCAATCAGTTTGTATTTTTCCTGAAGCCTGATACGAAGCAGTTTGTAGCTAACAACAAAGAATTCTCCATGGTAGTTTTCGATGCAGAATTCCAACCAGTGCTGAGGTGTATTTCAAATATATTGGGAAAATAAGACGATAACACAATTAACAAATCAGTTCTGGGAATGTTTGCATTGATGATGAAGCCAGGGGTAGTGTTGGATATTCCTTAATATTGGAAAGAAGGTTTCAATACTAACTCATGAGTTTATCACTCAAAGGGTCATTCAGGTTCCCCTCTCTTATCATTTACCTCCTTTTATATCAAAATGTAGAATAATTCTTGCATTTGGGGTCAAATATCATGGATGTAAATAAAAAGAGGCAGTCATTAGTGTTTTGGACTGATGAAGTAAGAGAAGAACAGAATGAGGAGGGTCTGTTTGATTTTGCAAATCATTTTATGTCTACTGCATATAAAATTCTGAATGGGGTTTCTCCCCCTTTTTTCCTACCAAAGGCTCAAGGGCTCCTATGGTTGGGAACAAATTTTAAGTTTGGAGATTGGTATGTTTTTGAAGACTATTCAGAGATTAGACTTTATGGGGCTGGGGTAGAACCATATAGACTTCCTCTATTTGTGCCTATGAGATTATTTTCTTTGGAGTTCATTAGGCAGAGTTTAAATGTTGACTAAATATATTTTGTGCCTATAAAAAAGGGTCATATGTTTAAGCTAACTATGTCTATGGGTCCGTTTATAGTCAACATGAGACAAAAATCTGATGAAGTTAATATGATGTTAGATGGAATGCACTTACTGTTAGGTGATACGTGGGCTTATGACCCCCATAAAGTGACTTCAGGTAGGAGAATTGAAAATGGATATTCATCATTTGTTCATGAAAGCAGACCTGACATAGAGAAGCTAGCAAATAAGGGTTTTGCAGGTTATGTTAGTACAAATATACAAACTCCTGTCATATATGAGGAATCTAGCAAGAGGAATAAAGAAGCAGTGGCTAATTTAGAAGATGAAGAGCACAGAACCGAGAAGAGAACAAAGTTCAATGAAGACTTAGTAGGTGCTCAACCTGGCTTCTCACTTCAACTAGGAGATGAAAAAAATGTCCCAGCCTCACCAAGAAGACATGGAGATGCTTAGGAGCAAGTACCCTTAATTAAACAAGTATTTTCTCAGATTTTTAAAAGAAATCAAAAGATGAAGGCTAGCAAGGAGGCACAGGCTGAGTATCAAATAACTCCAGATCAAACAAGATTGCTAAATGCCATGGATCTTGAAAAAAATCTGTTTAATATTGCTCTTTCTCATCCCTATGATATGACTATAGGGTCATTCAATAATTTCAATACTATAAATCTAACTGTTCATCTAAGAAAAATTCCTTTGATTTATAAAGTAAATTTACATATGCAAATAGGTCAACTGATAGTGAATGATTTGACCAAAACTAATGCAATGGCTCTTAAGGCTAAGAGCATGCTATGGAAGTTCATCAAGAAACTGAAATTAGATAAAGCCAAATCCAGGGCTTTGACAACACATAATGAAGAACTTAAGAAGATAATTATAAATATTGGAATAGATCCAAATGATAGGCCTGTTGTGCAGAAGTTGCTACAAAGTGTTCTGTGTTGAAGAAAAATTTGAAGTTAAATACAGGGGAACATTCTATGGCAATAGAAGTGGCAGAAGTGGAAATTGAGAAAGAGAACCTTCTTCAACAGCTCTTGTAGAAAGAAGAAGAAATTACCATGTTGAAGGAAATTATGTTGTCATTACAGAATCAGATTGATTCTCATTCCTAAACTATTATCTTGCCGTCTATAAATGATGATCCGGCATCACAGATATCTCAATTGAATACTAAACTGAATATGGCAAAGAGAGATCTCAAGAGGGCACAAAATGATCTGGAGACAGTAACAAAAATAATGCAAGCCAAGGATGGGGAAATCAGTAAATACAGGACAAATTTCCAAACAACTGATGCTGAGATTAAGAGTCTAAAGGAAATATATCTCTAATACAGGCTAAATACATCATCTGGAATGATATCATTGAAGAGATGAAAGCATCTTGGGGATATCTGACTATTGTATCAGAAGAAAGAATAATTATCAGAGATTTCGAGGAGCAGTTCATGGCAGAAAAGAAGAAGACTATTAACAGAGATATTTGGGCAAAGAAATTTATTGATTTCATTAATTTGCAGACTATGTTGAAGCCTCGAAAATTGCTGCTTCAAACATTGGGGGAAAACCACCCGGTCCGGACCTTAGGACAACTCCTTTTCCGTTTGGTGTGGTGGCTCTGACTAGATTTATAGGACCAATTTCCTAATAGTGAATGGATTGATAATGGAATGTTTGTGTAGGTGAATAATGGAACTAATTGACTAAAATAATCTATCTAAATTAAATTATAACTTGCAAATAATTCTAAAACTAACCCGGGAATTAAGTATGAATACGACTTTTAAGATTTTTTCAGTTAAACAAATAACCATGAAATTGTATTATTATTCGACAGAAAGATGCAGTATCATATAATGATAACTCTGTTTAAGAAATTAAATAGAGTTAGAATAACACATCGCATTCATAATTCTATATATCATTTGCATATACTATGATAGATGAATATTTATATATCTTCAGAAATGATATGACAAAGAAATATTTGAGAAAACAAGAATATATAAATGATAGAAAATTTCAAAGAGAATACTTCATTACATAAAGAAAATAACAGTAAATCGATAGAAATTCCAGATTCATTGAGATATTTTTCTTGATGCAATTCGATATCCAAATACTGTGCTTTAACTTAAAACAACCTCCAAGGTACAGAAATGCAATTCTTAAAGATAATTTTCCATAAATCATAGGATGTGATCCTTTATAAATATAAAATAGTCAATGGAGTACATAAATGTATCATCCAAGCCAAAATATTACAAATTCAGGACCCCTTTCTAAATGCATGAAAGGGGTTTAAATAGGAAATTAACAAAACATATTATCTATAACTTATGCTAGAAACTATCATCAGAGATCCTGAAAAAGACTTGCGATATCAAAATAAAACAGATTCATTGATTTTCTCCTATATTCAATGTGCTGAGATGGCAGATTTTGAGCATATCCTTGACCTCGGTTGGATGACTCAACCTCGAATGCAACTGACCAGTGTAAGTGGCATCAGATAACTCTATAACAATGCAATTGATGGCGTTTGAAAGGCATTTTATTTCCATCTCTTGATTGTGTGGTTTAATTAAATATATCCACATGACATCCCATGTAATTTCTTGAATTTTGCTAATTTTCTGATTCTTGTTGAGTAATTCCTGCTTCCACCTGGTATCAGTTTCTTTCACCTTTGGTAATTTACTTGGAATACAATCTAAAATTAAATTAGTAGCATATAAGCTATCATTAACTAATTGTGTCAGATTGTTCTTCCTAGCTTTGGACCTTGATGTAGCTCGTTCTTATTTAATCAACTGTTTTTCCCATTCAACAAACAAAATTTCTTTATGTCTTTCTTCGATCCTGGGAAGATTTGCATTCTTTCCTTCTTCTGAGTCTTTCCATGAAATAAACTCTGATATCTTATCATCTACATTCTCAAATTCAAGTCTGAGGCTGACTGATTCAACAATAAGGGAAGATGCTATTTCACATAAAGGCTCTACTTGTGCAATATTTTGACAGAGATCATCTAATTGCTAAGAAAATAGCTTATTTGATTCCAAAGCTTCAGTTTTAAATTGGTCAATTTTAGGATAATCCTTAAATTTATCCAATCTTGCTTGAAATATTTTTCCTTTCTCTGCTTTGGCATTTTTATCATTTTTCAGTAAGGTTTGAAACTTGGACACCTCTTGGGACAAATTTTGTTGCTTATTCAAAGCTTGTTGATCAAGCTTTTTCTTTTCCACACTCAATTGTTCTTCCAGCTGTTTGGCTTTGAGTTTTTCTTCTGTTAACTATTGCTCCAACTGCATTATCTTTTTCTGATCATTTGTTTGACTTCAGCAACTTTATCTATAGTATTTGCACAGTAGGCACTTGCATATTGTGATAATTTGGTAAGATCCTCGAAAGGATCTACCTCAGTGTTCTTCTAGACAATATTCATAAATTCAACCTGTGGGGATGAAAGTGATTCTTGATCTATCCTCCTTCTTTTCCTTTGTTTCCTAACAACAACCCTATGCTTAGGACTATAAAAGATATCTAGAGGAGAGATTTCTTCAACTTTCAACACAATTTATTCTGATGGATGTTCAAGGATAATCTCCATATCCTGATTATTCAAACTATCAACTTGAGGATTATTTTGTTCTCAAATTTGCTGTTCAAATTGCTCATATTGTCTTAGCAATTGGGAAGTAACAATAATTTCAACATAATTTACCACTCTTTCTGTGGTTGTTTCTCTTTAAAGTTGATCATTGGGTTTATCGCCTGTATTTCTTTCTTCAGACTGCATATCGGTCTTGGTACCTGTATTCTCCTTCTCTGTCTGAATATCAAGCTTGCTAGCTGTAATTTATTTCTCAGTATGTACATTAGGCTTGCTTGTAGACACTTCTTTTTCTGTCTTGCTAGCCGTGTCTTCCTTTTTATTTTATTTTTTTTCGTTTCTAAACTTTCAGCTTCTTGCAAAGGATTCCTTAGCTGGTCAAGGGGAGCTTTCAGCAATCTTTGACTTATAAACTACATGAATCTGTTCATATCCTCTACTTGAAATTTGGATTTAGCCAAGTCATAAACTTGATAAAATTTCTCAATAGAGAAAAATAAATCATCAAATTCATCGGGCTCATGCTCAAACCTAGCAATTTTAACCAAAGTTGTGAAATCGAAAGCTACTTTATTTGGATCATACTGTCTACCTGGGACAGTTGCAAGCTTAAGATCTCTTATTTTAATGACTTCCTTCTCAGCATGTTTGAAATCATTCAGAGTATAATTTCCACAGTGAAAGGGAAAGGTAGGCCACATCAATCTCTTGGCATTCTTTAAACATCTTGACATCCCTCTTTCTGTCAACTAGTAAGAAATTTCTTGGGCTAACATTTTGTCAGGGACATATAGAGGTAAGATATGAGGTTCCACAATTCTTCCAAAAACTCTGATATAGGTAAATATTTCTTCTCCAAACCAATTTCCAATAAGGGATATATCATTCTTTGCTTTTTTAGAGAGCTGGGGAGGAAATTGGTTAAAAATGGTCTGATAGACAGGTAACAAACAGCCGTGACAAATCCTATATACATGATTTTTAAAATGGACCTTCCACAAGAGTTTATGGTAAATGTGAATCGAAACAGGTTCCTGTGGAGTCCATTTCCAACCCAGAATAGGGAATTCGGAATTAAAACATAGAGTATCTAAGATATAGGCACAGAAATGAAAAGGATTTGTATTCCCAGTGTATTTATCCTTTCTATATTCCAGAATTCTATTAGCTATCTTGTCGGAAAGGATAACTGACCAATCCATGATTTCAAAATTTATAGCAACATGAATAAGGGGTACCATCTGAATTGAAAACCTCGCAGAATTGTCATTCCCAAAGAGTCTACACATCATTGCAGTAGCATAGCAATATGGGGGTGCAAGAGACTCCACGGAGTACATACCTGATGCTTCATTTTTATGTTTCTTTGGAGCTCGTCTCCAATCTCTAATAGGGTCTGATTGAAATTCATTGCTTGCAGAAAAATCTGCTATGAAATCTTTGTTGTAGACTTTTTGAGGATTTGGGAGATGGTACATCGCTTTGATATCTTCTACTTTAAAATACCCAAAACTTGCTCCTACAGCTGAGACAAAGGTTATGTTTATGATGGTGATATTTTCTATCACCCATCGTATTACATCATAATAGGGGAACATATTCGCCCGAGCCGCAATTCTATGAAGAAAAGAATTTGCAAGTGCTTTGAGAGGAGTCTCAGAATCATAATCTGAGTCTTCTTCATCTGGTACTGTCACTTTTACCTCGGTAATAGTGGGTTTTTCTACTTCAATCAAGTTATAAACATCTTCCCATGAAATCTTCCCAAGACCCTGACATGCAGTATCTGTAACCAACTTGATTTTAGCTAGTTTTTCGTTTGGCACTGTGGGAGTGACAACAGTCTTTGCAGCGGCAGTAATTTTTTCTTTCTTAAATTTCTTAGACATTTTCCCGTATGGTATCATTTCACTGGCTCGGCGAATGAGAGGGTCAGATGGTCTATGAATCTACAAATGAGAAAAAACCTTTCAGAACGAGAAGGAACGAATTTACAAGAACAACTGTGTGAAAACATTTATCAATGATCTCTAATTGATTAACCTCCACTTTAGACTTAAATTTCCTTCATAAGAGTCACATTCACGCATTCATATTAGAATAGATCGACATAATTCATTTGATTTTTTAATTAATGATGATCGTACAATCGGATATCGGTGATATTGAAATGTTAACATAAAACTTTCCTTTTGAATTTTCCAATTGCGATTAATAAATATATGCGTGGTGAAATCAGCGATAAAACAAAGACTAACTATCCATCGCATCAGAGATTTCGAAAGGAAATCAAATATCATCTCACGTGTTCTTCCAATTTTTGATTGCGATGATAGTGTATCACATCGGACATTCCCAAAGGAATTAAGTTGTACATGATTTCCGCCGATTTGTGATCGTGATGATGGTGGGGTCCATCACATCAGATTTTTGCAAAATAAGTAGACATTATATTGTTCCTTTGAAATGTGATTGCGATGATGGTATCGCATCGGCATTTATGAAATAGACCGAATGAAGGGTATCTTCTTCGAAAATCGATTTGCGATAGGTTACATTGCATCGGAGTTTTGTAAAACAAAAGTGAAACCTTTAAGACCTTATCGATTTGCGATTGCGATTTACTTTATCGCATCAGGATTTTTAACATGAATACTTCTATTCTTTGTGCCGATGCGATATAAGACTTGATATTTCATCGGATCGAAAAAATTCAGTGTCACATTTGTTCACTTGTATTTGATATATGCGATAAGCGATATATGACTTTTAAACAATGAATCTTTTTATTATTTTATATAAAATAATCGGATTTCCTCAAAGTCTTTTATTTATATCTACGAGGAAAGGGGACCTATTTTTAAAGTAAAATTTATTCTAAAATTTTGAAATGGGGAGGGTTTTTGTACCGTACAACAATTGGCGATTCACTAGAAGAAACAGTTATCTCTGAAAAAATAAAATGAACACTATATTTTAAGTAAGTAGAAAGTTTTAAAAATAATGAAAACTATCTTAGAGAAATTTAAATAACTTCTAACTTTGAAAAAGAATAAAAATCACTTACGATTTCTTTCTAATTTCTCAAGAATAAAAACATTTTTGGGTTTTCTTCAAGCCTTGATTGGTTGATAATAATAAATTAAGGGGCCTTTCCAATCTTAGCTTTTGTAATATACTCTATTGTCATAGGCATTGCCTTTGCTGCCCGCAAACGTTCATAGTCTCGACAGGGTTACCTTTTAACCATCAACCATTCATTGTCCCATCCAACTAAGATCATGACTCTTTAAAAGATAAATTCACAAGACATATTATCTCATGTTTTTTCTTTTGTTTTTTTAAATTTAAAAGCCATTGTTCTGGTTTGGTAGCCAGTAAATAACAATGCCACTCACTAGTTGTAATTAAACTGAACAAGTTGGCTCGTGATGAGACCCCTTTTCTTATAATTATAAGCCATTACCCTGTTTTGGTATGCAGTGTTGGTAATGTCAGTTTTATTACTTATTATGATCATGGTAAGCAGGTTCGTGATGAGATCTTTTATCTTTTAATTTTTTACATATAATTTCTTAGAATTACACTCTAAAAAATCACAACCTTAATGGATGGGGTGAAATGATTTTTCTCCTTAAGAATCAATGGATGAAAATTTTAGAGTTTTGAATGCCAAAGCTTGAAAAAGTCTTTACTTTTTATGGATAACCTTTCTCTGCTCAAATAAACTTATAATGATTTACAATTTTCTCAAGATTTCAAAATATTTTGCAAATGTTTATACAAATTTCCAAAGTTTAATATTTTATTTTAACTATCCAAAATTGTAATCATTTCTATAAAATTCTTATTTACATAAAATAAGTATTTATAGTATTTTCTCGAAGATATTTTCAAATAGTAAAAAGTAAATTAAAGACTATCAAAAACTTTATTTACAAAATAAACAAAATTGCAGAAAGGAATATGTACAGGTAAGAAGGAGTTACCTCCTTATGAAAATAATTTCTTTAAGACAAGCCCATTCACAGAAAGAGATTCTCTCCTTCCTGTTAAATCTTGTAGTATGAATGTATATGAGCCTATCTTTTCAGCAATCTGAAATGGTCCAAGCCACATCTTTTGAAATTTGGTATGCTTACCCTTATCTTCATGTGCTTTGTCCCATTTCAGAACAAGATCACCAATTTGCAAAGTTTTGGATCCGGTGGAACTTGAATCAAAAGAAGATTTTACCATATGTTGGTGTTTAGCATGAATACTTTTTGCTTTCTCTCTATCTTCTTCTAACTTAAGAATTTGATCAAATCTCAACTGAATAGATGATGAAGGATTTTCTTCAATAAATTGAACTAGGGCTAATGATGGAAGAACTAGATTTTATGGTATCACAGATTCTTTTCCATAAACTAGATTAAAATGTGAAGTGCCTATTGAAGCTTTATGAGTAATACGATCAGCCCATAGTGCAAAAATTAAAGACTTATGCCAATTCTTTTGATTCTGATCAATGGTATTTTTTATGATTTTGATGATATTTTTATTAGTAGATTCAGCTAAACCATTACCTTATGGATAATAATTTGCTAAATATTTCGATTTGAAACCTCTTTTGATTGCAAATTCCATTATACTATTTCTATAAAAATAAGATGCATTATAAAAAACAAGAGCGTTAGGTACACCAAACCTGATAATGATGAATTGATCAATGAAATCAATGATTGCATCATAATTGGCTACCTTTAAAGGAATTGCTTCTACCCACTTTGTGAAATAATCCGTTGTTGTAAGGATGTATCTGTGTTGTTTGGAAGAGTGTGGTACTATTTCTCCAATAATATCAAGTCCCCATTGCTCAAATGGTTGCTCAATGTTTACTGGTTGTAGAGGAAAAGTTGGTTTCCTTTGTCTTCCACTAGCAGTTTGACAAGTCTCGCACTTCCTTACATAGTCATGTGTATCTTTGAAAAGGGTAGGCCAATAATATCCAGCATGGATGATTTTGTGAGCTGTGGTATCACCTCCAAAATTTCCACCTGCTGGTCCATCATGTAATTCCTACAATACCTTTTTTGCTTCAGTATTTTCAAGGCATATTAATAGAATTGAATCATAATTTCTTCTAAATAACACATCATCAATAATTTCATAATTTTTAGCCTTTAATCTTAAAGCACGCTTGTTCTTATAGCTAAGATTAGAAGGAGCATACCCATTTTTCAAGTAAAAGATCAGATCAGCATACTGAGATTCGGAATCTATAACACTTATCTAATTTACTTGAACAACATTATCTTGATCTTGATTTTCTGGTATGTTGGAAGCTCCTGCTAACAATCTGCAAAAACCTTGTCCACTAAAAATCTTGGTTGGCTTAAAATGAATATCATACTCTTGTAAATTTGTTACCCAATTAGCTCACTTTTCTCATACTTCTTTTTGAATTAAAAATTGTCTCACTGCAGAGAATGGGACAGTAATTTTTGTATGTGTCTTTAGGAGAAAATGTCTAAAATGTTTGATCGATTTAAATACAACAAAGGCTTCTTTTTCTACATCCGAATAATTAAGCTCATCTCCTTGCAGATTTGAGCTAAAGAAAGAAATTGGTGCTTCTATTTGTTGATCATTGAGCTGTGTTAAAACAATAGCATAGGATGTTTTAGTAGCCAAAGTATATAGAATAATTTTTTTAGAAAAATCAAGAGTATTCAATGTAGGTGCATTAATGATTGCCTTTTTTATTGCGTCAAAGGCTTCTTTTTCTTTATGTAACCATTTGAAAACCGATTTTTTCTTAATCATATTCTGCAAAGGTAAAACTATTTGAGAAAAATCAGGAATGAATCTTTTTACAAAATTGATTTTCCCTAGAAATGATTGCATGGATTTCTTGTTATGTGGTAAAGAAATATCAAAAATTTATTTTACTCTGTCAGGATCAGTGTATATACCATATTTTGACACAACAAATCCTAAGAGTTTTCCTTCATTGAGAGCAAAGAAGGATTTCTTTGGATTTAAAGAAATACCATATCTTCTGCATCTTTCAAATATCTGTTTCAAATCATGCAGATGATTGGCTCTTTTATTTGAAAATACTGTTATGTCATCAAGATAGATAACAACTAATCTATTAATCAAACCCTTAAATGTTATATCCATGGCTCTCTGGAAAGTAGCTCCCACATTTATTAAACCAAAAGGCATATTTTGATAAGCATAATCCCCATTTGGTTCTAAAAGTAGTTTTCAGCCTATCATATGGATGTACCAATATTTGGTTATAGCCTGAAAAACCATCAAGAAAAGACATGAGTTCAGAACCAACTACCTTTTGAAGTATTTGTTCCATCGTTGGCAATGGGAAGTTATTCTTTTGACATGCCTTGTTTAAATTTCTAAAATCAATGCAGATTCTAATATCTCCATTCTTCTTTCTGACAGGTACCGTGCTGGAGACCCAATTAGAATGTCTTACAGGAAAAATGATTTTCGCCTTCAAAATTTTGTTCAATTCTATCTTGATTTGTCCTTCCAGATTGGGATGATTTTTTCTTAACTTCTATTGGACTGGCTTTACATCGGAAATAATTGGAATAATATGTTTGATAACAGAAGTATCATAAGTTTTCAAATCCTCATAATTCCAAGCAAAGACATTTTTTTACTTATTCAGAAGTCTGATGAAAGCTAACCTTTCTTATAATGTTAACTCAAGTCCTAAATTAACAATATATGGTTTAGACTCAGTACCAATATTTACCAATTCAAACTTCAAATTAGAACTTTGAAGTTTAGCATTAGTAACTTTCTTGAATCTGTCTTTTATATCATATAGATCCTCAAGTTTAACTATAGATTTGTGAATAGTATTTTCATTACTTTTTGAGGTATTTTGAAGATCATGATCGTTTTCATCAATTATTTGTTCATCATAAGATTTCTCTAAAGTCAAGAAATTCAAGATATCTTCATCATGATAGAATAATCTCCAGTTTTTTATATTATCGAGAACAGATGGTCGAAAGATTAATTCGACTGAAAACCTATCTGGACTGTAATCTTCAGCAGGGAGGAGTTTGGAGGCAACATTAGCTAACAAATCAGCTGATGTATTTTGATTTCTAGGAATGGAAGAGATATTAAATGCTAAAAATTGAGTGGTAAGGTCTTGCACAAGGGTTTGATAATGTTTGAGATGTCCTGAAAGACAATGGATAGTATTCCTTACTTGTCTGATAACAATTTTCGAATCACCATACACTTTCAGGTACTTAACATTCAACCCTATTGCTTTATAAAGCCCTTGGATCAAGGCTTCATACTCTGCAATGTTATTTGTACACTCAAATTATAACCTACATGAAAGCATAGTTTTCACTCCTTCTGGATCAATTAAAATGCATCCTGCTCCTGCACCATCACTAGATTTTGATCCATCGAAATACAAAGACCAAAATAAATATTTATTTACAGATTTATCTATAGATTGATCAGAAACATTAACAATTCTTGAAGAATCGGTTTGCGAAAAATTTTCAATTTGCAAAATAAAAATATTTACAGAAAAAGGTGATTGTGGTGCTGTGAAATTTCCAAGGAATGATTCAGCAGAATAACATTCGAGAATGTTGTTATTAAAAGCTACAGGTTCAGTTTCTTGTTCAAATTCTGTGACAGTATGCATCATGTGTTTTTCTCGCTCAACCTTGATTTGATTCAGTTTCCATTTGTAAGGAAGCCACATGTGAGAATAATCAGTGGCAATGTAACCATTAAGCTTTGGAGACCAATCCCTGCTCAATATTAATCCATAGAACTTAGGAATATCTGCAATCAGTATATCAATTCTCTGGACTATCCTGGGATCAGAGGCTAACCTAATGGTGACTGAATTAATTTCTCCCACAACTTGCACTTTAGTCCGATCTAATTGAACAATATGAACCGCAAATTTATGTGGTTCAATATTTAATTGTGCACAAACTGAAGTAGGAATTATATTAGATGATGCTCCTGAATCTATCAAACAGTTATGCAAATTCTTGTTATAGATTTCATAAGTCAAAATAAAATGAGGTGTATGAGAATTTTATCTTTCTCGAATAAGAACAGTATCAGTAGCATCTACTTTATCTTGTGGCTTACCTGATCCTTTGGCTGCTTTGGCAATGACACCACTTGGTAGAGGAGCAATAGGTGTTGCATTTAATTCTTTCAATAACAGCTTCTGTTGATATTTAAGTTTGTTGAGGTCATGTAGAGAGATATTCGCTCTAGTTTTCTTCATGTTTTCAACAATGTTATAATCCATAGGATCCGATACCACCAGAGTCTTAGATGTTGTTGTAGGAGGATTAGAAGATGAAGTTTGATTATGAGTAGGAAGAGATGAAGTTTTCTTTACAGGGGATTTGTCTTTAGTAGTTGGAGTTGAAATTTTCTTCTTGGGAACTATTTGGACAGGCTCTACTATAGATTTACTTCTTGTACTTACTGGCATGGCTTCTTGTTCCTTTTCACTATCTGAATTAGGAAGAAAGAAATCCCACATGCCATGTAATTCAACTATTTCTTCTCCCTCATCTTCTTCTGATAATGGAGGTGTATCATCTTCCTCGTCTTCTTCTAGATCTAACTCTGTGTTATAGATTGAATTGGGTGGTTTAGATTCAGTAGTTTTATTTCTTTTGAAATTTCTAAATGGCCTTTTGGTAGAAGTCTCTGCCACTTGCTTTTTAATCTCAACCATCTCACTAGACATAGTTTTGAGAACTTTTTGTAATCCTTACATATCATAAGGATCTCTGGGTGTCTTTTTCTTGGAATCATCTTTAAAGCTGACATTTTTGGATTTTTTTTCTTCAATAGCATTCTTCTTATCCAAAGCAATAATTCTTCTTTCAACTGCAATTTCTTCTTTCATGTTTTCAGCCAAAGTAGGTTTAGCAGCTCTATCTACAAAAATTGCTATGTTTGAGGGAAAAGTTGTTATATACCATTCACTTCTGACTTTCTCACTAGGTTTTGAGGTTGTAGGAATTTTATTCAAAAGTTTGTTGAATCGAGAATTAAAATCTTTAATGGGTTCTGCTCTCAAATTGGAGAGATCATTTATTAAAGTCACTATTGATCTGTCATCTCCAAATTTGGTTAAGAAATGTTCCTGGAAAATGTCCCAACTTGTAATAGATCCTGAAGGTAATAAAAAATACCAGGATCCTGCTTCCCCTTGCAAAGTATAGGGGAATAACCTAACTACAACATCCTCATGTTCAACTCCATTCAAATTTATAGCAAGCATAAAGTTATTGATGTGTTATTCGGCTTGTATGTTAAGATCAGGACTAAATTTTGGCAGCCATTTTTCAAGATGATCTGGTAAATCATGTAAAGGTGCAGCCATTGCAATGGCTCTTGGACTAGCCCATGGTCTCTATGCCATTGTTGTGATAACGGTTGAAGGACTAGAAGAGACAACTAGTGTTTGAGTGGAGGTTGTTGGAATAACTATGCTCTTCTGGGTTTGAGTGTGGGAAGCAGATGAGTGGGTTTGCGATGAAGAAATGATATCACTACCTAATTCCGAGGATGTTTTTTTGGTCTTAACTCGACTCGGTAAAGGAAATTCCTTTGGAGGAATACCAAGTTTTTCACTTTTTGACCTAGTGAGAGGTCTAGAAGAAACAAATTGTGAAGTAACACTACCTTCGGATATTTCAGACTCTTCTAATGATAATGAGAACCCTTGGAGTTTTGATAATGAGAACCCTTGGAGTTTATGAACTAAAGCTTGTATTTCAGGGGACTCAGGAGGTTTATTTTCTAGCAAATCTAAAGTTTTGTTAGTGGGTGTATTAATGTTCTTCTCAATGTCTTCCCTAGTGATTTGAGATGTAGAGGAAATTGAGGAAGGTGATGAGGGTGAATTGCTCTTAGAATGGATTGTAGATTTGGATTTACTTGCCATTCATAGCTCAGGCCCTCCTTCTAGCGCCAAAAATGTTGAAGCCTTGAAAATCGCTACTTTAAACATTGGGGGAAAACCACCCGGTCTGGACCTTAGGACAGCTCCTTTTCCGTTTGGTGTGGTGGATCCAACTAGATTTATAGGACCAGTTTCCTAATAGTGAATGGATTGATAATGGAGTGTTTGTGTAGGTGAATAATGGAACTAACTAACTGAAATAATCTATCTAACTTAAATTATAACTTGCAAATAATTCTAAAACTAACCCGGGCATTAAGTATGAATATGACTTTTAAGATTGTTTCAGTTAAACAAATAACCATGAAAATGTATTATTATTCGACAGAAAGACGTAGTATCATATAATGATAACTTTGTTTAAGAAATTAAACAGAGTTATAATAACACATCGCATTCATAATTCTATATATCATTTGCATATACTATGATAGATGAATATTACTATATCTTCAAAAATGATATGAAAAAGAAATATTTGAGAAAACAAGAATATATAAATGATACCAAATTTCAAAGAGAATACTTCATTACATAAAGAAAATAATAGTAAATCGATAGAAATATCAGATTCATTGAGATATTTTTCTTGATGCAATTCGATATCCAAATCCTGTGCATTAACTTAAAACAACCTCCAAGGTACAGAAATGCAATTCTTAAAGATAATTCACCATAAATCACAGGATGTGATCCTTTATAAAAACAAAATAGTCAATGGAGTACAAAAATGTATCATCCAAGCCAAGATATTACAAATTCAGGACCCCTTTATAAATGCATGAAAGGGGTTTAAATAGGAAATTAACAAAACAGATTATCTATAACTTATGCTAGAAAATATCATCGGAGATCCTGAAAAAGACTTGTGATATCAAAATAAAACAGATTCATTGATTTTCTCCTATATTCAATGTGCTGAGATGGCAAATTTTGAGCATATCCTTGACCTCGGTTGGATGACCCAGCCTCGAATGCAACTGACCATTGTATGTGGCATCGAATAACTCTAGAATAATGAAATTGATGGCATTTGAAAGGCATTTGATTGCCATCTGTTGACTGTGTGGTTTAATTAAATATGTCCACATGACATCCCATGTAATTTCTTGAATTTTGTTGATTTTCTGATTCTTGTTGATTAATTCCTGCTTCCACCTGGTATTAGTTTCTTTCACCTTTGGTAATTTACCTGGAATACAATCTGAAATTAAATTAGTAGCATATAAGTTATCATTAACTAATTGTGTCAGATTTTTCATCGTAGCTATGGCCCTTGATGTAGCTCATTCTTCATTAATCAATTGTTTTTCCCATTTAGCAAACAAAATTTCTTTATGTCTTTCTTCGATCTTGGGAAGATTTGCATTCTTTCCTTCTTCTGAGTCTTGCCATGAAATAAACTCTGATATCTTATCATCTGCATTCTCAAATTCAAGTCTGAGGCTGACTGATTCATCAATAAGGGAAGATGCTATTTCACATAAAGGCTCTACTTGTGCAATATTTTGACAGAGATCATCTAACTGCTGAGACAATAGCTTATTTGATTCCAGAGCTTCAGTTTTAAATTGGTCAATTTTAGGATAATCCTTACATTTATCCAATCTTGCTTGAAATATTTTTCCTTACTCTGCTTTGGGAGTTTTCTCATTTTTTAGTAAGGTTTGAAACTTGGACACGTCTTGCGACAAATGTTGTTTCTTATTCAAAGCTTGTTGAACAAGCTTTTTCTTTTCCACACTCAGTTTTTCTTCCAGCTATTTGGCTCTCATCTTTTCTTCTGTTAATTGTTTCTCCAACTGCATTATCTTTTGCTGATCATTTGTTTAACTTCAGCAGCTTTATATATAGTGGCTGCACTGTAGGCACCTGCATATTGTGATAATTTGGTAAGATCCTCGGAAGGATCTACATCAGTATTCTTCCAAACAATATTCATAAATTCAACTTATGGGGATGAAAGTGATTCTTGATCTTTCCTCCTTCTTTTCCTTTGTTTCCTGACAACAACCCTATGCTTAGGACTATAAAAGATATCTAGAGGAGGGATTTCTTCAAATTTCAACACAATTTCTTCTGATGGATGTTCAGGGATAGTCTCCATATCCTAATTATTCAAACTATCAACTTGAGGATTTTTTTGTTCTCCAATTTTTTGTTCAAATTGCTCATATTGTCTTAGCAATTGGGAAGTAACAATCATTTCAGCAGAATTTACCACTCTTTCCGTGGTTGTTTCTCTTTCAAGTTGATCATTGGGTTTATCACCTGTATTTCTTTCTTCAGCCTGCATATTGGTCTTGGTACATGTATTCTCCTTCTCTGTTTGAATATCAAGCTTGCTAGCTGTAATTTCTTTCTCAGTATGTACATTAGGCTTGCTTGTATACAATTCTTTTTCTATATTGCTAGTTGTGTCTTCCTTTTTCTTTTGTTCCGTTTCTATACTCTTAGCTTCTTTCAAAGGAATCCTTAGCTGGTTAAGGGGAGCTTTCAGCAATCTCTGACTTCTGAACTACATGAATCTATTCATATCCTCTACTTTAAATTTTGATTTAGCCAAGTCATAAACTTGGGAAAATTTCTCAATAGAGACAAATAAATCATCAAATTCATCGGGCTCATGCTCAAACCTAGCAATTTGAACCAAATTTGTGAAATCGAAAGCTACTTTATTTGGATCATACTGTCTGCCTGCGACAGTTGCAAGCTTAAGATCTCTTATTTTAATGACTTCCTTCTCAGCATGTTTGAAATCATTCAGAGTATAATTTCCACAATGAAAGGGAAAGGTAGGCCACATCAATTTCTTGGCATTATTTAAACATCTTGACATCCCTCTTTCTGTCAACTAGTAAGAAATTTCTTGGGCTAACAGTTTGTCAGGGACATATAGAGGTAAGATATGGGGTTCCACAATGCTTCCAAAAACTCTGATATAGGTAAATATTTCTTCTCCAAACCAATTTCCAATAAGGTATATATCATTCTTTGATTTTTTAGAGAGTTGGGGAGGAAGTTGGTTAAAAATGGTTTGATAGATAGGTAACAAAAAGCTGTGACAAATCCTATATACATGATTTTTAAAATGGACCTTCCATAAGAGTTTATGGTAAATGTGCATCGGAACAGGTTCCTGTGGAGTCCATTTCCAACCCATAATTGGGAATTCGGAATTAAAACATAGAGAATCTAAGATATAGGCACATAAATGAAAAGGAGTTGTATTCCCAGTGTCTTTATCCTTTCTATATTCCAGAATTATATTAGCTATCTTGTCAGAAAGGATAATTGACCAATCCATGATTTCAAAATTTATAGCAGCATGAATAAGGGGTACCATCTGAATTGAAAACCTCACAGAATTGCCATTCCCAAAGATTCTACACATCATTGCAGAAGCATAGCAATATGGGGGTACGAGAGACTCCACGAAGTACATACTTGATCCTTCATTTTTATGTTTCTCTAGAGCTCGTCTCTAATCTCTAATAGGGTCTGATTGAACATCATTGCTTGCGGCGAAATCTGCTATGAAAGCTTTGTTGTAGAATTTTTGAGGATTTGGGAGATGGTACATCTCTTTGATATCTTCTGCTTTAAAAGACCCAAAACTTGTTCCCGCAGCTAAGAAAAAGGTTCTATTTGTGATGGTGATATTGTCTATCACCCATCATATTACATCATAATAGGGGAACATATTCGCTCGAGCTGCAATTCTGTGAAGAAAAGAATTTTCAAGTGCTTTGAGAGGAGTCTCAGAATCATAATCTGAGTCTTCTTCATCTAGTACTGTCGCTTTTACCTCTGTAATAGCGGTTTTTTCTACTTCAATCAAGTTATAAACATCTTCCCATGAAAGCTTCCCAAGACCCTGACATGCAATATCTATAACCAACTTGGTTTTAGCTGGTTTTTCTTTTGGTACTATGGGAGTGACAACAGTCTTTGCAGCGGTAGCAGTTTTTGCTTTCTTAAATTTCGTAGACATTTTCCCATCTGGTATCATTTCACTGGCTCAGCGAACGAGAGGGTTGGATGGTCTATGGCTCTGCAAATGAGAAAAAACCTTTCAGAATGGGAAGGAACGAATTTAGAAGAACAACTGTGCGAAAATATTTATCAATAATCTCTAATTGATTAACCTCCGCTTTAGACTTAAATGTCCTTCATAAGAGTCACATTCACGCATTCATATTAGAATCGATCGACATAATTCAGCTGATTTTTTAATTAATGATGATCGTACAATTGGAGATCGGTGATATTGAAATTTTAACGTAAAACTTTCCTTTTGAATTTTCCGATTGCAATTAATAAATATATGCATGGTGCAATCAGCGATAAAACAAAGACTAACTATCCATCACATCGGAGATTTCGAAAGGAAATCAAATATCATCTCACGTGTTCCATTGATTTGTGATTGCGATGATAGTATATCACATCGAACATTCCCAAAGGAATTAAGTTGTACATGATTTCCGCTGATTTGTGATTGCGATTATGGTTGGGTCCATCGCATCGGAGTTTTGCAGAATAAGTAGACATGATATTGTTCCTCCGAAATGCAATTGCGATGATGGTATCACATCGGCGTTTATGAAATAGACCGAATGAAGGGTATCTTCTTCGAAAAGCGAATTGCGATAGGTTACATCGCATCGGAGTTTTGTAAAACAAAAGTGAAACCTTTAAGACCCTACCAATTTGTGATTGCGATTTACTTTATCACATCAGTATTTTTAACATGAATACTTTTATGCTTTGTATCGATGTGATTTAAGACTTGATAGTTCATCGGATCGGAAAAATTCAGTGTCACATTTGTTCACTTGTATTTGATATATGCGATAAGCGATATATGACTTTTAAACAATGAATATTTTTATTCTTTTATATAAAATAACCATATTTCCTCAAAGTATTTTATTTCTATCTAAGAGGAAAGGGGACCTATTTTTAAAGTAAAATTTATTCTAAAATTTTGAAATGGGGAGGGTTGTTGTACTGTACAACAGACTGATCAAGAGTTTGAGGAGAATGAGATTAAAGATAGGATTATATATGCTGTAGAAATTAACAAATTGATTGTTAAAAATGATTGTAGGCAGTCCATAGAGAAGTAGTTGACAAATATTAAGGAATCAGTAAACAAGTTTGACAATTTGTATGACAAAAGAGCCAGGGCAGGATTTCCATCATGTTGGGGCCTTGGAGGCAGTCTTTTATCATGGGATTCCTATGAACCACTACTAGTATTGGCAAAAAGCAAGGTGGATAACACTCATGAGAAGACTCAGATTCTGAAAGGAGCAACAATGATTAATTTTCTTCAGAGGCGTTTTTAGCTATTATGGTTCGTGAAAACCTTGTTTACAGAGAGGCCAAGATTCAACAGGATCACTACCTTTAGGCTGGAGTACCACAGGTTGATTAACTCACCTAAGAAAAACATTGAAGTGTGGAAGAAATGCAGATCCTAGATGACTGTTCTACCTAAGATCCTTCAACTTTGAAGAAATACAAGTCAGCAGATCAAGAAAATACAACAGCAGCGGGACCAATTCATATTCAGCAAATATATTAGGATTTAAGTTTTATTTTATCTCTGTTAAGAGAATGTAATTGTAATAATAAATTTCGATGATATAGGTATTTTAAGAAGTTTCAAGTAGTTTGAGCAGTTAGGAGTAGTTTCAGTAGTTACAAACTGCTTTACATTGTATTTAAAGAAAAATAATTGAAAGGGAAAGGTTCTAAGTTTTGGACCTTCAGAGTACTGAAAATTTTGTACTCAATTTTTTGATGATTAATGAATGAAGATCAAGATTCTTGAATCTGTTGTTATTGATATCACTACAAGAAAAAAGCACATTAGTGAGGGTCATGCTTGTGACGGACCTTTAAGGTCCGTCACCAATGTCACATATGGTGACGGTCCTTAAAAAACCGTCACTGTAAGTGTATATAGTGATGGTCCTTTATGGTCCTTCACCAAAGACATTTTCAATGACACTTTTGGTGAGGGTCGTTAAAGGCCCATCACTAATTCTCTCTTTGGTGACACTTCTAGTGACGAACTTTTAGTGACCCTCACCAATGCTCTTTTTGTTACTTTTGGTGATGGTCAAAAAATGTCCGTCATCATTAATCATTAAAATACCGTCATTGTAAGTGTATATAGTGATGGTCCTTTATGGTCCATCACCAAAGACATTTTCAATAACACTTTTGGTGAGGGTCGTTAAAGTCCCATCACTAATTCTCTCTTTGGTGACACTTCTAGTGACGAACTTTTAATGACCCTCACCATTTCTCTTTTTGTTACTTTTGGTGATGGTCAAAAAGTGCCCGTCATCATTGATCATTCCAATGAGTTTTTGATGACACTATGTGCCTGTTATTATTTATTTTGTCAAAAGATAACGAATTAATACCATTATTGTGGAGTATTTTTTATAATATTTCCAAGGCCATAGTGGTTAGGGTCAATCAATTTTCTTAGAAGTAATTAGTGTGTATCATTTCCCTCAAGTAATGACTAGTCGAATAGAGATTTCCTATGAGTCAACACATGATTCATATTAAGTTTATTATCTAGCAAATTCCCTTTAGATAAAGTTCCACTATGATGTGTAGGAAATATATTATTTAATACATAATCAAGCTTTTACAATTCTATTAATGAGAAAGACCTAACAATCCTCAACAATCTGGGCACACCTTAAATTAATGCTTTGGCACACACTAACATTTCTTAGGACCCCACATGTCTTGGAACATCATTGTACCTAGAACATCTTGAGATGACACCGACGCCCAAGCACATGGTGGCATGCGCTAGCACAACATGGAACTCTCATAGCATGTGTTGGCATGCTGCATATAGTCCCTAGCATGCCCTAGAACACCTTGGTTGAATGCATTGACATACATTAGCACTTGGCACACAATGCCACTTGGCATGTATTAGGACCTATTATTAGTGTGCCTAGCATGCCCCTTTTCAAAAATATAAAGTATTTAATTATTAACCCTCTTATTTGTTCTTCCTTTTGTTTCCTTGACACATATTGACATACCTTGGAACCCTATGCCACATCCTTAACACCTAGCATGTATTGACATATCTTGGCACTATTAATTTGCACATGATATAATTAGCACACCCTAGAACTCCCAAGCACACTTTGGGAATTCTTGACATGCCTTCATATTCCCTAGCATGTCTTACCAATGCTTAGCATACCTTGTCACTCCCTCCTTGGCATGACAAATAACACTCATTAACGCTAGTCTCTGGCACAAGTTCCTCATATTCATTAACTTCCATGATTTTTTACCTAGTGCTCCCTTAATGTTTTTTCCTAGTAATCCTTAACACTCATCAACATGAATTATCACTCTCTAGCACACCTTAGCACTCTTCAACATTCCCTTCCACTTCATAACATGCATAACACTAGTCCCTGACACATATTGGCGCTTGGAAAGTGTTGGCGCTTGGAAATTCTTAGCATGATTGGAATACATTGAGATGCCTTGGTATGATTTGGCATGGTTTAATATTAAATTTATTTGTGATGATCAATTGTTGGAAAGTAGATGAGAAGCAAAAAAGGAATACTTGGCACTTATAATGCACTAAGACTTTGCACTTGGCACCTATTTCCCCCTAGTGTCTATGTGCCTAGCATGCCCCTCTTGGAAAAGGTAAATTGATGACTTATTAAAACTCTTATGTGTTCATTTCCTTGTAGTTTAACCTTTTTCTCCCTTTTGTTGTCTTGACAGTCCCTGACACGCATTGAAACACCCTTGAACATCTTGGCATGCCTTATCATTTGGCACATATTAGCATGTTTGACTTGTATTGCCACTATCTGGCACATCAAGGGGGTGAAGAGAGATGTATTCCTAAAGTAGGTCGAATACGAGGGCCAAGTAAGGGTTGCTAAAGGGAGGTCATGATAATCCTCCAAGAGAAATATCATCATGTGAGCGTTTAAAAGAATGTTGCATACCTTAATGGTTGATTTGTGCTAGGAAGTAGGATGGCATATTGTTGGCTCTTTTCTGGCAGATCGAGCTTAAGAGAGGTTTCTCATGAGAACCTGGGCATGTGATTTCAATGGTGTCTTTGTGTGAAGGCCGCATCAAATTCTGAAATGTTGAAATTTGCAACAAGAAACAGTGAGATTGGAAACCAGAAAAGGAAAAAAAAAAAAATGCACCCATACTGGTGAGGAATTTTGATGCACCAGGAGTGAGGAATGTGAGGCGTCTAATTTATTTTTCCCTTAAATAAATTGGAATATAAATTGTAATTTCATCTCATAACAACTTGTGTCAGTTAATTAAGTCATGATGACCAAGTTAGCTCAAGAAATTCAAGTACTTGAGGGTCTAAGATGAGGCGTCTAGAGGGATTCTAAGATTTTTGGGGTCCAGTTGAAGTTTATGCATTAGTGGGGTGCAAGTGTAATTAATTCAATTAAATGAGTTAAAATTAGTTTAACTAGTTCTAAATGAGTGATGAGCTAGTGAGAGGTCCAGTGAATTAAATTAGATTTAATTCACAATGAGTGATCAATCATATAACTGAAAATTCGCTATTAATAGTTGCATGCATGTCAGTTTCTAGGAATACCCAGCTGAGACAAAGGTTAAAGGGAACATAACTATCATTTGTATTCAGAGAAAATTTCCCATGTGCAATTATAAATTCATTTGGATGCCATGATGGATTGCGCAATCAAGGAAGACTGATTTTCCTAATTAATAAGGAGTTAATTCCCTAGGAATTGCATGAGCAAGGTAGGCTAAAGTAAGGATGAGAATTGGCTAAGTACTAGACTGAGTGTTGAGCCCCAAGATTATTCTTTCTTTCATCTTACTTCACCCCATTTTCCTTTGTCCATTGTTTTCCCAGACCCAATTGATCAATGAAATTGGTTAAAACTACTTTTAGAATGATTAACATGGCTAACTTGCTAAGTTTTGTGATTTTGTCATTGTAATGCAAACTAGCTACAGAATGCAGACATTCCGTAGCTAACCGCCAATTCTGCAACTGTCTTCACATTGAAGCATGTTCTAGGTGTCTTCTCAGGAAAAACCACACATGGGTATATTCCACATCATGTCCTCATCGTTCGTTGCTCACCATGAAGAATGAACCGAATTCTGGACGTGGTTTTGGTATGTGGGAACTCATTCAAGGAGGCAGACTTCTAATAGGACTATCCTAGTCCAGATGTCCGTTGTTCCTTTACGCTGCCATATTTATATTCCTAGTACGATTTTGATAAGGAAAGACAATGATCCCCGTATTGTTGCAAGTTTTGTTATGTAGATTTGTTATAAAAACACTCGGGAAACCGAGAGACAAGCTCTAGATTTTGCTTAGATTTCATGTATTGACTGCTACATTTATGAAGACCGAGACTACTATGTTTCAAGTTATTTCTCCTTTAATGAAGAAGACAGCATTTCTTTGAACACGTTGAGTTGATCTAGAGCTAGATTCCGTCTGGTGGTAGAGGGCCCCTGCCTCCTACATGGCTTTACTTTCGTAATTTAGATAAGTATCTTAGTTGTTTTCACGTTTTTGAAGTTTAAGTTCATAGTTAATTTCATTAGCCACTATAGCTATATTTGTTCTAAGAAACTCTTCCAAAAGAAGAAACTCTTCCAAAATATCATGATAATGAATGGGAAATGGCTGTAGTGTTGTAGGATTTAATTGTAATTTCTTTTGTTCATCATCATAGTTGAACTTATACTAAGCAAACTCTTCCAAAAAATCCTTATGATGTCTAAGGCATGACTGTGATATTGGATGTTTCAGTTGTTTGTTTGCACTAAGTAGCATACCTGATCTTACTCTTAAAACGATCTTCCAAAATATCATAATGATAGGTAGGAGATAGCTGTGATGTCTTAGTTTTTAAATTGCTTTCAGTCTTTATGTTTGCATTTGCATTGAATTGTATAGCCAGGATTGTTCTAAGAAGCTCTTCCAAAACACCATTCATGATGGGCAAAACAAGCTGTAGAATCCCATAGATTAATGCATGATAACTTAGTTAGGGTACTCCGGAGTCAAATTTCATTCCATTCATGCTCTATTATTTTGTTTTAAGTTTGATAATGGCTTGTTAGTTCAGCACTGTTTTAGACTAGTGACATCTTAGTTCAGTTTTAGCTTAACTCATTGTGTTTTCATTCCACATTTAGTTATCATCCATTTCATATTATATTACATTAGTTGTTAAACTTAAACAACACGGCCTTCATTATTTACAAAATCTCTTTTGTTCCAAATCCATAATTGTCTCCTAACCATCTGAACAGAATACAGTATCATCTCAAGGCCTGAAGTACTTTTGCAACTTCTTCATAAACAAAGCCTTTCCTCAAAAGACTACTTTAAAAAGAAATCTATAACTTTTGAGTAAGGTTTAGTGATGTTAAACTAAGTTGCAAAATAGAATTAGGAGCTAGTCTTAGAGTAGAAATCTTATGATGTTACCAATGTTTTTCTCCAAATATGTTTCAAATCTTTAATCATGGGTAAAATGTTGTATCATTATAAGCTGATTGTTTAATTGTTTAGTTAGGATAATTTGTATACTTAGCTGACCATTTCTCAAACTCTTCCAAAATACCTTTAATGAAAGAATTGGACAAGTTAAGTTTATGTTTTGATTCATTTTCTTGAAGTCATTATCAAGCTTTGTATTTTGCTTAGTCATAGTTTAGGTTTGATTCTATTTCATTATTTTCATTTGCATTTGTCACTTGTTATCAACCAATTAGGCTTTACTCTGTTTTTAACCAGTAGCTTCTTTCCACTAGCTTTGTAGTCATTTTCCTTGTGAAACATAAAAACCATCAAAAGACCAAAAACATCATAAATCATCATAAAAGACCAAAAACATCATAAAACACTAAACACAACGCATTAAGAAACAAACACCTAGGCACATACAATGCACTTCACTTCAGCAGTTTACCAACCTTGGTTGACAATTAAATGAACTCAATTTAGGAGACTAGGTTGAGCCCAAACACTGAGTTTTCCTAGATCAACGGGAGACAATTGGCAGAGTGATAGAGAATCTCATGAGATATTAAGCATTAATGTATTGTTTCATGATTCCTTGACTTAATACACAATAGAGATAGAGGGGTTTTGAGCAGTTTCTTTCCCCAAATACATCATGTTGTTGTGCAATTGATAATTTATTTCTCTTACTTATATGTGATTATGCGATCATGTTTTGTTTCCGCAAATTTTAGGAAGGATTCAATATCTTGTTTTAGTAGATTACAAGATCAGATTAAATCTCGTTGGTTAGATTTTCTACATGGTATCAGAGCAGGAATTTTTTTGGCGGTGAGTTTGCAGAGAATATATGAATATATTGGTGTAAAATTTTCAAAAAAAAATAAAATATTTGAATTCCTTGCGAAAATCTACCCAAATGGAAAAAAAATCAGTTGAATTGGAGCTCGGATGAGGGAGATATCATCGATTTAAAATCAACTCTTTTTTAGAAACTTTTTGTAATGTCGGGACAATTACACTATGTGCGAGTTAAGAACCTATATTTACTTGAGGTACCGGATGCATGCAAAGCTTGTAGGATAAAGGTAGAAGTTAGAGACTTGGTGGTTTATAGGGAGCATAAATTACCTCTCAACATGCATCCTCAGGAGAAGCAAAGAGGAGACCGAGTGGAAGTGTCCACTCAAGTAGAGACCTCCATGAGGGGGGAATTTCGAGCCAGATGGGAAGTGGGAGTAGCCATACCTCGAGGTGTATGGTGGGGTGATGTGTAGACATAATCCCAAGATAAGAAATTTGGGCAAGGTCCATTGAGATGGCGTGTCTCATGGATCGAACCTGGCTACGAGGAGCCCACAGTACAACAGTAGTAGGAAGGATCAGTTATATTGATGTATTCAGATGTCAACAAGACAAAAATCAGAGTGACAGATGTCAAATACTAGAGCACAAATCAGAGTTAGAAACAATTCAAAAGGCACGGATGCAGATCTCAGCAGTAGCGCAGAGAATCCAGTACTAGATAGGTGCAGTAGCTAGCAGCAGTCAGAAGACTCTGATGACAGATGCATTATCCTGATTCAGTTGTTCGGAGGCTATTCAATTTCAGGATTTACAGGTGCAAACAACATTAGAGAAGTGTAGCATGCAGAACATTCCAAAGGTACCAGATGGGGATAGATTGAATTCTTTTCTTGTTGAGAGGGAGTGTTGAAATTTGCAACAAGAAACAGTGAAATTAGCAACTAGAAAGGACAAAAAAAATGCACCCACATTGGTGAGGAATTTTTATGTACCAGGAGTGAAGAATGTGAGGCGTCTAATTTTTTTTTCCCTTAAATAAATTGGACAATAAATTGTAATTTCGTCTCATAACAACTTGTGTCAGTTAACTAAGTCATGATGATTGAGTTAGCTCAAGAAATTCGATTTAAGGTGTTCGTGGTGGATATTGGTGGCCACCCACCTATTCCACTTGGGCCCTCTCCATTGTCTCTTTCAGTTTTTCAGTTTCCTTAATTATAGCACAATTTACTATTTTTGTCAGTTTTTCGGGTCCTGAACTTCCAGAGCCATTTTGAGGCCCCAAACGACATTTTTTGGGCATGAAAGGTTTCATGATTTCATAGAAATCACATTGGCAGTTGTAGTTCTAGGAGAGATATTTCTAAGAAGGTATCATGTGTGTCAAACGAAGATAATATGACCAAGTTACGACCCCGGGAATTTGGCTGCCCAACTAACCCAAACGGGGCCCATAAACTCTTGGTGTTACATCTCCTCGGGTTAGGATTTTGGTTGATTAGGGTTTTATCTTATTTTTAAATAATAAAAAGACCCTTCATCCTTATTGTAACATAGTTCAAAGGAACATAACTATCAGTTGTATTTATAGAAAATTTCCCATGTGCAATTATAAAGTCATTGGGATGCCATGATGGATTATGCAATCAAGGAAGGTTGATTTTCCTAATTAATATGGAGATAATTCCATAGGAATTGTGTGAGCAAGGTAGGCTGAAGGAAGGCTGATAATTGGCTAAGTATTAGACTGATTTTGCCTAGATCAGTCGGAGACAATTGGCAGACTTCTGGAGAATCTCAAGAGAGATTAAGCATTGTATTGTTTCATGATTCCTTGACTGAATAAAAAATAGAGATAGAGGGTTTTAAGCAGTTGATTCCCCAGATACATCTTGTGTTTTGCGTTTGATAACTTGTTTCTCTTACTTATATGTGATTGTGCGATCATGTTTTGTTTCCACAAATTGTAGGAAGGAATCAGTATCTTGTTCTAGTACATTACAAGATCAGATTGAATTCCATTGGTTAGATTTTCTACATGAAATAGAAGAGAGGGTTGATACCATTTTGCCTTGTGGTGGTTAGTAGGCCGCTGTAAGTTCTATGATAAAGACCAACATAAATGGAGGAGGGCTTGCACTATAATTTAGAGCCATAACAGAAGTCGACGCAAGCATAATATTGATTGAGTTAACCCTAATTTGAGGGTCAACATTGAGATCTGAAGTTCATGTCAAGATTCAGTCAAAGAAATTCCTAGAATCTATGGATCCATATAAGCTAGGTCGAGTCTCTTACGGAGGCAAAATTCGTGTTTTTTTATGTTTGAATAGGGTTTTTTATACAACAATTAGAAGTACATAAGTATAATTCCCTAGTTAGGACAGTTTCCTAGCATGTTTAGTTCATAAGGTATGCCCTTAATACTGTGACAAATTTGCGTAGAAGAAGACGGGTTGTGACCCTTAGAGTGAGGTTTATTTATAATTCAATAAAGACCGCAGATATAGAAGATGGTTTTCAGATTCAGTATGTGTGGAGACAACAAATCCAAAGGAGGGTGGAACTTGAGCAGAAGATTGAGCATGCAGAAGAAATGTGCCATATGAAGAATGGATTGACATGCAGAGGAGTTGATTTTGGTGGACTTTCCATAGAGTTTTTGACAAAGATCTGAAGAAACCTATGAAAAATTAGTAAATGGACTGTTAGTGGCTGATTTGTGACCCTAGTTCAGTCATCTATAGATTCTTAGAAGTATGATAAGAGGAGTAGTTCATATTTGTTCATATATTGGACAAAAAATTAGATGAAATTTTCGATACACAAGAACAGTGATCTTGAGAGCACTCAAACCATTGTTTGGTGGCAGATTTGAAGAGCCCTAGATGAAGACAATATTGTGGGCCCTAGATCAGTAAAAAGAATTGACTGTGGTTAGGAAGATTGATGGTATTCCAAGTGCAGTTTGAGGGTTGTTAGGTTATTGTCAAAGAAGAGCCCTGACTCTTGTTCTGGTGAAGGAAAACAAAATTGGTAGAAGGGTAGGTGTTTAGGGCCTAAGGATGTGCAGACTTTGAAGGACTAAAGTAATAGTCAAGTGGGCCAACCAACTAGCCCTAGTTCACTGTATTGTAGAGGATTGATTCAAAGAGAAGAAGGGCAGCCTCCATAGCCCTGGACTTCTCATCTTGGAGATGTAGTATGGAAAAAGTGGGCATACCAAAGAGTTGTTCACAAATGGAATTGTGAACAACTTGTTACCACTCAAACTAGTAGTGGACCTAAAAGGGGTTCCTAAGAGGGAAACTGTTAGGAAAAGGGAAACGATGGAGGCTTAGCCCATTATCACCACACCTAAGGCTCCTTGCTTTTCATGGAATTTCACCGATGGGTGGAGTCCCGGTAGTTTAGGAAGTCACTTGTAGAGTATAGGTCAATGAATAGGTGGGAAGTGACCCTCGAAACCATTTCCCTAAGATAAAATAAAGAGTGGGACTTTCTTTCCTTTTAAGCAAGGGAATTTATCTTCTAGGGAGAGAGGAGGGGGATTGAAGGGTTGAGGGAGAAGAAAAATACTTATGAAGGAACTTCTCAATCCCTAAAATCCTTTGGGAACTTGGATTCCCAAATGGTCCTTGATGAAAGGCCTTTGACACCAAATGGGACCACACGGGGCCAAGTGGACCCAGACCAGGTTTGGGGATGGAATTTAGCAACCAATGATGTTCCTATCCTGGACAAGGTGAGGGGAAAGTATCAGACAAGAGTTTTTACTTCGATAGGTCAAATTGATCCTACTAGGTTCTATCCTTGGGAACACCTAGGAAAAACTTGATCCTAGAGCTAGGGCCTGAGGTATCCAGAGATTCCACCGTCAGAATTGGCCCAAGTTCTGAGGAGAGTGAGGACACCCAACAACGCAACTGCCTCTAGGATACAGAATTTTTCCTCTAGCTAGATTCCTGGGAAATTGTTGCCAAGGTGACCTAATGGGGCTAGACCTAGGGAATGTGAAAATCTCTTAATCTAAAAAACCCTACTGCAGTATCTTGATTTAATTCTCCTACTTGAATTAAGTTACAAGTTAATTTCTGAAATATTCAATAAATTTGTGAAGTAAATAGTAAATACAACTAACAACCTACACATACAGATCAAATATTTAATAACATGCTCATAGAAAAAGTGACACACGAATTTTCTGGACAATTGTCCCCGGAAAAAACCTAATGCGGGAAAACCAGGGCAGCGAGCTCTGGAGGGTTTTCATTATTATGCATAATCTAAGTACAACAATCTTGGGCACCAAAACTGGTTCACCCAATAGAGAAATAAAAATGGCAATAATACGCTGCTTTGAATCCCTCTACGTCAGCCTGACTGGCCTGTTTCAGCCTCTGCGCTGCTTAGTAAGGGTCACACCTGAAGGGCTTACACTAACCCTGTGCTACCCTGACTGGGCCTGCATCAGCCCTGCGTGGCTCTTGCTGCCTCTGTGATGCCCCTGGTGGGCTTTGGCTGGACTGAGTGGCTCCTGCTACCCCTGCTGCTCTGGCTGGCTGGAATGCTTATGTAGAAAAAGCATAGGTAATAAATAAGGCACTGGCCAAAGGTAATGCATAACAGTCAGAAAAATTGGAGAAATTAAATGAAAATAGATCAATGTCCACAAATAACTGAAATAGCTCAATGGGACTAGAGAGTAAAAGCTTTGACAACAGCAATAAGTGCTTATAGCATCAGCTAAGAGAACAGAGGAGACTAGTTCATGAGGTTAAAGTGTTGTATAATTGTTGGCATAGGAAAACTGTAGAATTGTTAGAGTAAATCTGTGCAGGTACCATTAGTTGGTGATCATCGATTATCAATTTATTTCATAAAATACCCTAATGAATGGGCCTTACAAGCTATTTGTGTAGACAAACGCCATAGAAGCTGTGTGATGGAAAAATATTCACACTATATTGAAGAAAACACCTACCAAATAAGGATGACATTTCAAATGGGGCAAGAAACAATAGAGAGATAAACATAAAAAAAGTTAAAATGCTAGGGCAACAGGAAAGCAACTAGGTAGCATGGTAGAAAGCACAACAAAGAAAATTATAAAAATGGAAAACCCTACAAATTAGCACCCATGCAATCATCACCACAATTTTTTCTTTAACTCTAAATCTCCAAATTCATCAAATTATATCCTGTATTCAAACCTGATCCTCTCTGTCAGCTATTCTAATGATAAGGTTGAGAACTTACTACAGAACCATCACCTACATGTAGTAATCTTATTATGTGACTAGAAAACCTACTTTCGTGAAGACACAGAAAGGTAAACACTCTCTGCCAAGATTTTCCATACAACCCAGGTTGAGCAACCACATATATATCACCAGTTTTTTCTCTTCATATTTGTAACTTAGAAGAGATTTGTCTGGCCACCTCTGGGTTGCTCCCAGAGTCACCCAGGCAAGCCCTCTCAGCATCATCCTCTTTCTGTAGTACTTAATTAGAAATTTAATTAACCATAATAGTTTCTTGATCATGCAGGTATTTCAAATATATTTCCAATAAGCATAAAGCTTTCATGTTAAATAATCAGGTCAAAATACTTTAGACTATGATGCAAAAAATACAAAGAAACCTCACCAACACTCAAAGGACAAACAAAGTCAAACCTCTACAAAGTATAAATAGATATCTGATAAACTTCATTCCACCACAAAAATGTGCTTAACTAAAGAAAATTCTAATTAATGTGCTTTCAAGACAAAGCTTTCAAGGGCAGTGATGTTATAAACATACCCCTACACCTCGTGAACAATCAATGTGTATAATTAGACCATCATAAGGCTCATTTTAAACATCATTATTATCATTTTATAAATCATTTTCATCAAATCAACAAGAAGCAAGCAACAATTGCACTCAGTTCCACTGAAGCAAAGTATATGGAAGTTTCATATACTTATTATGAAGCTATCTAGATTTGAAACTTGATTGTAGAGTCAACCAATCAGTTGTTGAAGCCCAATATTGTCTCTTGTGAGAATCAAAGTTACATCAAGCTCTATGAAAATCCAATGTGTCATGACCATTTCAAACACATTGATATTCAATACAATTTCCTAAGGTTCCAAGTTCATTAGGGAGTTGGTAGTGTTGGACCACATTCTAACAAAGTTGCATATGGTTAATAGTTTAACAAAGCTCCTAACAAAGGGGAAGTTTGACAAGTTGGGGGAGAATCTTGGGTTATTGGTCACTCCCTCCTTAGCACATCCAAAACTCACTGACACTTCCTGTCACAAACTCTTATTCATTCATTTTTAAATATAGTTTTATCTGGTCTGTTATGATGAACTGTGTAGTGGAATATCCATGATAGTTTATGAATCACCCCAACATCTATCCTTTATGCAAGTCATATGATGATATTTCTTCACACTTATTTATCTCTAGTTGTCCAAACACAGTGTAGGTCATCACCACCACCCTTGCAAAATTGAACATGATAGACTCGTGGTCCTATCTAAGCTTGGAAGAAAATTTCAAAACTTAGTTACACAACATGATGGAATATTATTATAAAGGTTTCCCATGCATTCTAATCAACAATATCTAGTGGTATTTGAACAACAACACATTTTTTTCACGAGAAATATCCATGATATTTTACGAATTACCCCTTATTTATCTCTTGTCCCAACACGGTGCAGGTCATCACCACCACCCTTGAAAATTTGAACATGATAGGCTCGTGGTCCTATCTAACCTTGGAAGAAAATTTCAAAACTTAGTTACACAACATCATGTAAGATTTACTAAACAAGTTTCCCATGCATTCTAATCAGCAATATTTGGTGGGATTGGGACAACAACACATTTTCTTCACGAAAAATATCCATAATAGTTTATGAATAACCCCAACATCTATCCTTTATGCAAGTCATATGATGATATTTCTTCACACTTATTTATCTCTTGTCCCAACACAGTGCAGGTCATCACCAGTACCACCCGTGCAAAATTGAACATGATAGGCGCATGGTCCTATCTAAGCTTGGTTGAAAATTCAAAACTTAGTTACACAACATCATGGAAGATTTATTAAAAAGGTTTCTCATGCATTCTAATCAACAATATCTGGTGGGATTGGAACAACAACACATTTTGTTCACAAGAAATATCCATGATAATTTATGAATCACCCCAACATCTATCCTTTATGCAAGTCATATGATGATATTTCTTCACACTTATTTATCTCTTGTCGCAACACAGTGTAGGTCATCACCACCACCCTTTCAAAATTGAACATGACAGGCTCGTTTTCCTATCTAAGCTTGGAAGAAAATTTCAAAACTTAGCTTCTCAACATCATGGAAGATTATTCTAAAGGTGCCCCATGCATTCTAATCAGCAATACCTTGTGGGATTGGAACAAAAACACATTTTTTTCACGGGAAATTATAACAAAGATCACAATTAAATTGATAAAAAATAGTGTTTGGAAGACAAGATTCATCCTAAACCACAAAATAATGGATTTTGGTAATTCCTCCACTCTCTCTTGGATGCCCTCGTGACTTATTTGATGGTGTTGCACAAGTTATACCACTTAGCTGCAAAGTGGGTGTGGTACTCTTCCTCTCCTAGTCTTATAGCAAGAAAGTAATACATACCCAAAGTTAAGACTCCAACAACTGAGTTGATTCCACTGCTCTTTGTACCCTTCTGGAAATTGCATCCATCAAAAGAGTCGAATCCCTATAGATCATGGGGGATTAAAAAATCATGATCAATTGGGTCAATAATTCATGATATAAAACATCTACCTACACCCCATCCTACAAGATATCATAGATTCCCCCAACTCTTTGGACTAGCTATCTTTCAGACACATTCTGAAGGAGATAAATACCACAACATACAAGGTTTCAAAAGAATCTCTCAAATTTCCCATCGATACCTTTGTGGTATCAGACTCCATCGATAGGATGGAGTATGACCAAATGATTATTCATGTCTAAGCTCCGAAAACAAGCCAATATAGATTGATGCATGCACATTCCAATCATGACAATTAATTTCTACATCTTCTCAATAGAAAAAACAAGTAATATTTTTTCTCTGTTCACTTTACAACATAAACACCAATTTCACCCATAATGTTAGGATAAGTTGAATGATATGACTAAAAAGGTGGGAGGAGTATTTTTTGGTGTATTGAACAGGACTGGGGGCACGCATGTAGCATGGATGGGTGGAAGTGGGATGTCCAAGCATGGTTTACTAAGATCTATAATCTAGGCATTAGAGAATGAGAAGGGGGATTAAGACCTAATGTCATAGGGGCTAGGGGGCCTAGAGGGAAGGTAACAAGAGAAATTGAAAGGGGAACCCCTCATAGTGGTGATAAGGGCATTAGGGGCCCCATTATCACAACCAATAAGTCATTAACCCATAACCATTAAATTCCCTATCCCTTAACCCTGAAGCCATACTCCCTTAACCCCTACACTCATACCTCATAAGCCATCGACCCCTTGATGCATTAAACCTTAAGCTATTAACTCATAACCTAGAATCCATGAACCCCCTAAGCACTAACCCCTTATTCTCTTAACCCGTGACCCTTAAATCCTAATCCATAACCCCCAAACACCTTAAAACATAACCCCTTAGCCCCTAACACCTAAATCCCTTAATTATTAAGCCCTTAACCCCTAAATCCCTTTTCCCCCAAGCCCTTGGCCCTTAAATCTTAAATCTTGAAGCCCTTAACCACTTAGTATCTAAGGCAAAACTCAACACCTCAAACCAACAAAATAACCTCTTAGGAGAATCCTTCACCTCTAACTAAGAATATTGGTACCATTTGATTTTTAGAGAACCGGGTATTGGTCTCGAGGGTGTGTGTTTGTGGGTAATGCGCTTATAACATGTATACCAAATGTAGAACAACTGGATAATTTGAAAAACCTCGATAAGAATTTCTCACAATATCTACTCTTCATGTTGATATGGAGCTTGTAGTGTTCTCCCACATAAGGAGTTGACAATGAATAAATCACTCATAATGACACAACCTATTCAACCCTAATGAACAAGGAGCTAACCCTTGATAGAAATATTTTTTTTGCTAAAAACCCACAATTGTGTCAATGCATAATACTATACATAAGAGAAAATAAAATTATATTATCCACATCAATTCTTGAAATAGCCTCACATTTGCCACGAGTGGTGAGCCAAGGGGTGAATGTAGGGCATTATTAAAGTTACATCATGTTTAAATTCCTTTTACATCACGAGATTGTTCTCCATTTGGGTTGATGCACCATCACAAGGGATCATGACACCTTTTTGTGGGGGAGAAATTAAATTTGTAACACAATTCAGGTGACATACACCTCCAATGTAAATGACATCATTATACATTTGTGTCAATTTGTTAAAGAGGTTATTTATAAACAATAAATTTAGTACTTGGACTTCATATTCTCATGGCCTTGACTCTAAGATGGATTTGTACTAGGAACACTTCATGCAAATAAGAGGGGGCCTTAATTTTGAACCCTCATACACACAAGAGCACTAGATGTTGCCCTTCAGATCCCCCATGGTGGTTTCAAAGTGGTTTTACATTAGTGTCTAGTTGAAACCAATGACATCATGATATTCCTCTTCTCAATAACATATTCTAGCTTTTCCATATACACAACATTGAGTTAGAGGATCACCTCATCTAATGATCTTACAATTACAAGTTGTAAAAGTTCACCTGCTAAATTAATACTAAATTTGAGAAATTTTAAGTGACCGAACTAAAAATGACTAACTTAAACGGCTAAGAAATTCATAATACATTGCATGTATTTCTCTAATCTCTAGGATGAAAGGGAAACCAAAATCAAAGCTAGACAACGTACATACATGGAAGATGGATTCAATTTTGGAAACTATCATTTAAAAAGAGGCTAGCTCTGCCCCAAAATGACAGTCCCTCCTCCAATACCTTGCCACAACTTCCATAGTTGTCATTTTTTACAATAATAGAACCTCTAAGTACAAGCTTACCATATACTTAGAACTTAGGTTGGAATTTATCTGATTCTTGAACTCTTTAGATGATGACTAAAGATCATTAAATATATAGATTGAAGCATTTTCTTGTAGTTATTGATGAAATTGTTAACCATCCATAGAGGAATACTTCCCTCAGACATGTGCTTGATTTTGTCCACAATTAAAGAATCCTACTATGTTTTTGGTATATTCAACAAGACTACATCTTTAAAGTAATGAAAATTTAATTATTAATGTTTGAAAATCCTTTAAGAGGTGGAGAAAATCAAATTCACATAAGAGGAGGTATTCTCTTTGTTTAGCAAACCTCCATGGAGAGAAAGCAATAAATGAAATATTAACCTATTTTTTATGTGATAATTAAGGAACGTATATCCATTCTCTCAAAGATTAGTCTTAGATAATGAGAAATAATCTCCTATTTATTCTAAATAATCCTTAACGCTATTTATATAATACCTTCTCACTATCACAATCACAATAGTCATTTTTTTAAGAAAATAACTGCAACAAAACTTTAAATATGCAAATAAATAACCTCCATACAGAAAGGTGAAAACATATTTAAAACAAATTTAAAGTAAATTAGAATATAATATAGAAAAATTAACAAAAATCTTGATACAACATTAATTTAAATAATTTTCTTTAACACAAATAGATTATCAAAAACTACAAATTAACATTAATAAATAAATAATTTATATAAAACCCCACTTTAGTAATGAATAATTACTTAATTTATAATTGATTTATATATCAATTCAATGTGACTCAAAAAAATGACACAAGCCATTATAATTATCCCGCCCAATCACTTAGTTTCATTCCTTTTCCCTCTTGTTCCATTTATTTTTCCAAATTAAAAAAATATTAAACTATTCCAAATTATTTGAAATCATTTGACTCAAATACAAATATATGGTGCCTTTACATTTAATGCCTCTTTGTATTTTTCCGCTAATGCATTATCCCTCTCCGTGCCCTGAAACGAGCTTACGCACTGTCTTTGTATTTTGTCGCTATTGCATTATCCCTCTCCTTGCCTTGAAACGAGCTCACGCACTCAAACGAGCTCAGGAGCTCGCTTTTGTACCATCCTGGTTTTCAATCGCTCTGGAATAAATCCTCAAGCCTCCAGATCCCTTCATGCACGACTTCCAACAGATCATTTGCGTTTCTTCACCGTCAAAACGAGTTCAGAAAAGGTATTTTTTCTGCAAAAGAATGCTTAAATTGCAAAATCCCATAATTTTTCTTGTGGTTGTCATGAATCCTGTATGCTCTGTCTTGGAGAAAATTCATTAAATAAGCCACTATATTCTCTGAACTAAATTTTTCGAAATAGGTCTTGCTCAAAACACTGTTTTAAGCAGCAGAATTAGAGAAAAAAAAGTTGATTAAAGTATCTACAATGGTTATTTGGTTCTTTCAGTTCAATTATTCTAAGCTTTCAATGGAAAATTTTAAACCTATTTTGGCTTATAGACAATATTTCATAAGCTAAGGCTCTCTATAAATGGACTAGAGGAGGTTGTGCTCAAAAATTTGTTTAAAAAAATGACAGAGTTTGCGAATAAATTAATTGAGTTAAAGGATGGGGATTCTGATACATTTCGAGTAGTTTGATTGAATGATTTCTCTTTCTGTTCTGCACATTTCAAAGTTTTGGGAGAATGGACATTGATTATTCTGGTATTTGACGGTATTCTATTCAAATTCCACAGAGGAAGATAGAAAGTTAGGGCTTTTAGAGGCTGGGCGTACAGAATGCCAAAATCTTTACAGGTTTTTGTGAGTTTTTTAAGACTGTCAAATAGGATAGAACATTAGGGCTTTCACTAAGCCAAGAAGGCTAATGTCACATTATTTACATATTTACTTAAGATTTATGAGACTAAACATTTTTTATGTTTAGGTGGTTCATAGATATCTTCAAATGGTTTCTATTTGTATGGAACAAGCAGTTTCTGTTTGTATGCAACCGAGAATTTGATACGTCAACTGAAATACTATGCTTTAACAAGTTTTCCCTTTCAGATCATCTTTGTTCAATAGAATACAATCTTTAATGCTCTTTAGTGTATGGATAAGTCAAAACTAATGGATTAAGAAGCAGGGACTATAGAAAAAGTTACTAATGGAGGGAAACGTTATCCTTCACAAGATAACAACGTAGAGGTACTTTTTTGTTGTTTTGGCCAGAATAGGCCATCCAAGTAGGCCTTAGAAGTTACAGAGAGAAGCTCTTTGTTTTCTTTTACAAAGGCTGAAGTGGAAAACTGTTGCCACATTCTGGGGTCACCTCTGTCCATTATAGAAGGAGGTCTTGTAACCTACTCCGAGTTGCCAATTTCTCTCTAAGAAAGTTTGTATGGCAAACCAATGTTCTATTGAAGGTTTAATCATACAAAGGACGCATAAAATGAAACTCCTTTAGTGATTCTAAGAAAAATACTTGGTGAAGAATTGGTGCAAAATGATACCTGTAGAAGAGCCGACAAAGTTCCAAAATTAGAGCCAACTTTGCCAATTAAAAACTGCAAACAACCTGGAATCCTATCTTCAGGACAAGATTGTTTGAAGCACCCCAAAAATTCAATTATTTTACTACTGTGCTACCTTTCTATAGACTGGAATTATTTCTTTTATTGCTGTAATATCAGTTATATAGTCCTGGTTCAAAAATTTGAAAGATAGACTTGATTTTTCATCTAGTTGATTATGAGACTTTGTACTCAAGGTCATGAGAAAAAAAATCCAATACTTTTCAGCTAGTCAAGCATAATTTCTTGAAAGTTAAATAGTAACTGTCTCTATCTAGTTTCCCACTGTTCAGTGGGCATATCGCTGATTTTAGCAAGCCTTAGCATTTTCCTCTCTAACTTCATAAGGAAGCAAATTTTTGAACTCTTCCCTAACACACATGAAATTCAGATGCAGTTTCGAAAATGGCATTCACAAATTATAAGAAATTATTGTACAAGAACCTTCTTACATTCCTTGCTTCTCAATGCCAAGCAGATGCTACAATGAAAATTTTGTCCAACCATCCTTATACTTTTAGCTATTGTATTATGATTGATGGAGCAAATATTTAATTGTGTCCTTATTGTTTATTTTCTCTTTCCAACCAAGATTGTTTATCTGCTCTTAACAGTTCATTTCCTTGAGAGCATAAGGCTGCCTTTTAAGTGTCCATTTTCCCTTCTTTATTACACAAATATCCAAAACAACCTTGTTACCTTGCATCTATTCTTTGACTCCTTCCTTCTTCCATTGATCCTCTAGATGATAATATGGAGGTTAATCATAAAAACAAGACAAGATACACTGCTCATATTCCAGACAGGATTTCTTCATTTCTACATGTGCCAGAACCCAGTTGAATTTTCCTTCTTGTGACAAATACAAAATGATACACCACTCATATTCCAGACAGGATTTCTCCATTTCTACATATGCCAAAACCCAATTGAATTTTCCTTCCTCTTATCATATTGATTCTTGCTTAGCTTAGTCCAACTTCTTAATTTGGAAGTTTACAAAAAAGTTACAGAATCCATAACATCTTGTGTACCTGAGTGGTGCATTTCCAAAATCAACAGGTGAAGTCCAATTTCGCAGCATCTAAATTCCTTTAATTCACTATTGATACAAAACAAGAAATTATAGCTAGTTGCAAACATTCTCTCTTAAAGCTTTAACAAGATTCCCAGGAATTACATATATCCTTTAGTGTTTCTAGTCATCAAAATTTAAGGAGCCAGTTTAGAAAATCTCACACATAGAGGGAAATCAACAAGAACATTCTTCAAGAGATTAAAGCCATACTGTCCTTAAAAATTACATCTCTATCATTCCTACTAATAAAAATATGAGTCGATTAGGCTTGTACTAGTGCAATAAGAACATATACCATGCTAGGTACTAATGTTTTATTCTTATTTGGCACAAAAGTGACCAGGTTTATCCCCATTTCTAGCTTCCAACATGAGTGGTTCCCTCTGGTGATTTCTCACCGTCAACATTTAGCCTACATAGGGCTTGGTCTAGTGGTAAGTTGGGCCAATTTCGATGTTGGAGACCAAGCTTCTATTCCCTATAGGCATAGAAGTTTACTAGGAATATCTTCATTGGCTAGCCTGCAACGTTAGTGGCACCCTTAAGAGGGCTTCTAGCCATCAACATGAGCTGCAAGAAAAATGATCTACCAATAAGGGGGAGTGCATATGATTACTTGGGTTCAAACCCTAACAAGTGCACTCCATTGTGTTACTAAGGGCCCATGATGAGGCCAAGAGGAAAATACAAAATTCAAGTCCAAATGGATTTTATATGGGCATATGTTCCACTGTGTTTGACAATGTTCTTCCCCATGTTATAGTGGGGAAGTGTTTCCCCTGCTTTTGACCAAAAATAAAATAACAACCTAGAGAAGATATTAAATCCAGACCATCCTTAAAAATCACGTCTCTATCATTCCTACTAATAAAAATATGAGTTGATTAGACTTGTTCTAGTGTAATTTAAGAACATATACCATGCTAGGGACTAATGTTTTATTCCTATTTGGCACAAAAGTGACCATTTTTATCCCCATTGACTAGCTTCCAACATCAGTGGCTCCCTCTGGTGATTTCTCCCCATCAGTATTTAGCCTACATAGGGCTTGGTCTAGCGGTAAGTTGGACCAATTTTGATGTTGGATACCAAGCCTCTATTCCCTATAGGCATATAAGTTGACTAGGACTATCTTGATTGGCTAGCCTGCAACATTAGTGCCACCTATTGTGGCCCTGTAATTTATAATATTGGAAAGAATAAACGACAGAGGACAACATCAAACCGCTTTGGAGTCCAGAACCTATCCTTCCTAGACTCATAGAGGGCTCTCTCTGTTTTTATGGTTTAGCTTGATGGTTATAAAGGCTGATATTAGGCTAGGTATAGAAATTATGAGGGCTATTTGTTTTTATTGATTATGTGGTTGGACAGATAGAGCTATGAAACTTAATCCATTGGGCCATGGAATCATAAAAGGTTGAATTGTGCATCAACTTTACAAGGGCATTCACAGGGCAAGCTAACTATGCAGACTGGATCTTACTGGTAGTGTGAATATGAGATGGAAGAAAACATTGAGTTCAGTAATAGCTAAAGAGCAGTTAATAATTCTTTAACTATACTTAAGAATAAAACATTAAGATAGTAAACACAGACAAAATTAAGGTGCTCTCTTAGAAAATCTTAATCTAAATTTTTTGTTTCATAATCAAACAAATTGATGCTCAGCATGAAAGGCAGAGAAAAACATTAACACAGAAGAAACATCACCATTAACATATCTCAAGAATCTTGTGAATGGTCTCTTATTATTGATGCCCCAACAAAAACTACAACTCCAATACAATGATCTTTACAACGCAGAATCTAACAAGGTCCAACCCTTGATAATGAAAATACAAGCAGTATTTAACTGCAACTATGTTGGTTTCCCTAATCTACTTTGGAAATCTTCATTAACTACAATTTAATTAGAATTTGACAACTGTGGCCATGTAAGGCCCAAACAAAAAATATCTCTACCAAAACTGAATATAACATTAACTTTGGAAGCTCTTCATAAATCAAAAAGGTATGCTAAAAGTGGCTGAGGTGGTCATAAAGAGGCAACGCTGGGTGGCTCTAACATCTAGCTCTGTCATTTAGACTGCCTTTGATGGATCATTATTTCTAATGTGACGTTGGCTACCATGTGTACCCTCGAATATCTCTGTCCAATATTTTCCATCGGTCACCAATTTTTGCATCTACATCGTTAATTTCTTTTCCTAGCTTGTGAAGCATAGCATTGATCCTATTTATCAGAGAAGACAAAACATTTCTTCCTACAGAAACTTTAGTCGAATGACACTTTGCATCCTTTGATAGCTAGACACAGAGAATCCTTCACCCTTGTTAGGAAAGGCTGAATTGGTGGCTTCACATTGCTGTTTATGCTCAGTCACACTGTCTGAAGGAAGAGATTGTGTTGCCTTCTGTGGTATCTCAAATATACCCTTTACAAAACAACCAATTCCTCCTGCTATCTTAATTTCCTCCATGTGGCCCTCAATTATATCTTGTAGCACCTGTGTTGGAGTTCGCTTGACCTTTTTTCCACAGTATGACATTTGTTGCCGCTTATAATCTCTTACTTTAGCTAATGATTCTTCTCTTGTTTTCTCCCTCTTTTTCCCCTGATAGGAAGAACGTTGCCATATAAGGCCATCCTGCTCAAGTATGGGTTTATAATCGAAACGCCTTTTCCACTCCTTTGTAGCCTTCCTCACGACATTTTTATGCTCAACTAATAGCTAAAAGCATTTCAAAATCGTAGGAAGCTTTGCCTCTTGGAAAAAGGCAATTAAGACCTCTGCATGACGAATGATAAACTCAACAACATCCGAACCGAATCAATAGTAGAACACTGGCCATACACATTCTCTAGATTTTCCACTACAACGTATTCTCCTTGTGAAAGCTTAAACTTCTGAAACTGCATCATATCCCATTTCAGGGACAGAATCAAGGAAAACATCAATATTCGGAACAGGTGGACCAACAGTCCCGATTGTTGAAATAACATTTGCAAGGGAAACAAAACTTCCCACAAAATTTTCTGTCAAACCATAGTCCTGTACAACATGGAAACATGTCACTACTCGTAGAAACTCTTCCACATGTCTTGCAAGTGGAGCTGCTCTTAATGAAATTACACGGACACGTCCTCCCAGGCCTTGTTTAATCTTGCTAAAGACAACTTGATCAAAAATTGGAGATTCTTTTTCATGTTTCAACCCTTTGCGCATATTATTAAGCTTGTATTTGTATGCAAATTCAAACACCTTTCTATTCAGAAATCCTCCAACGATGATCTTCTGGTTTAAAACTAAATATATGTGATCAAAAAACACGTGGGACACCACAGAAGATAGTTGGTTTTAGTTCTGCAATATCCTCCACCAAAAGCTTCACATCCCCGCGCCAGAAGCCTATTGAAGCACTTTTTGATATGAAAAATTCCTTTGTCGCCCGATAAAATATATGTGCTAGAGGAAGAAACGAGAAATAAACATACTTCTCTGTGAGCTCTTCATTATGACATTTAAGAAAATAAGAAATTTCGGTCACCATAGAAACAATGTTTTCATTTGTGATCAATATGCCTTTAGGTTCACCAGTTGTGCCATTAGTGTACATTATCGTGCAAATATCGCTCTTTTTGGGTAATGATATTTCAAACCTCCTTTCCTTTCCTAGCAACAAAAATTCACTCCAAGTATAGACTTTGAGCATTTGTTTTACAAAAACCCGAAACCGGATTTTGGAGAGCCCAACAGATGGTAAGCCGTATTGTGATTGGGGGGGCGGGGGGGAGGAGGGGAGTGCGAACATATCCTTCGCTTGCCATGTGGTTAATGGCTGGGTTTGAAAAGTACCCATTTCAAACCCCCCCTCCTCCATTAAAATTTGAAACACCGAGGGAGTCCAAAATCAACTTGAACCGTCAATCTAAACCAACAGTTATCCTTCATAAGTAGAAATCCTCCAACGACGATCTTCTGGTTTAAACCTGAATATATGTGATCAAAAAACATGTGGGACACCACAGAAGACAGTTGGTTTTAGTTCTGCAATATCCTCCACCAAAAGCTTCACATCCCCGTGCCAGAAGCCTATTGAAGAACTTTTTGATATGAAAAATTCTTCTGTCACCCGATAAAATATATGTGCTAGAGGAAGAAACGAGAAATAAACATCCTTCTCTGTGAGCTCTTCATTCTGACATTTAAGAAAATAAGCAATTTCGGTCACCATAGAAATAATGTTTTCATTTGTGATCAATATGCCTTTAGGTTCACCAGTTGTGCCATTAGTGTACATTATCGTGCAAATATCGCTCTTTTTGGGTAATGATAGTTCAAACCTCCTTTCCTTTCCCAGCAACAAAAATTCGTTCCAAGTATAGACTTTGAGAATTTGTTTTACGAAAACCCAAAACCGGATTTCGGAGAGCCCAACAAACGGTAAGCCGTATTGTGATGGGGGGGGGGGGGGTGTGAACATATCCTTCGCTTGCCACGTGGTTAATGGCTGGGTTTGAAAAGTACCCATTTCGAACCCCCCCTCCTCCATTAAAATTTGAAACACCGAGGGGGTCCGAAATCAACTTGAACCGTCAATCTAAACCAACGGTTATCCTTCATAAGTCGAACATGCGTGAGGTTTAGCATAATATCGGCAGAAGCTCCATTGCCATAGTGTTATAGTTCTTATCTCTTAAATCTCCTTCTACTAGACCATCCTCTGTCGGAACACCAATACGCATAGCCTTACTTGCATCAGGTTCATCTTGGGATTATCATTCTCCACTTCAGGAGATCTCTGCTCATTTGTAATAATAGATTCTGAATTGACAAAACATTCAGCCATTTCATTGTTTATATTGCTTTTAGACACACTTGTCACTGTTGATATAATGTGGGGAAAAGACTTGTTTTCATATTTATAACATTGAACCACCAGCTCAATCTTTACTAAGGCTTACTATTTCATTGTTTTTTCTTTTGTTGATTCAATGTTTTGCAATGCCGTATCTCTGAAACATGGGTAGTCATCGGTTTTCACTCTCGCTATCTCCCTGATTTCTCTGTTACTAATTGATAGCTCTCCACCAGCTTTATTTGACGAGCAATAATGTCAGCACATCTTGGAAGAAGTTCAACTGGTTGCCCTCCAGGGATCACAATATATTCAATAGCAAGTCTAGCCTCTTCTAAAGCATCAATCTCTTCTCGGGAAGATCTTCTCTTGGCTGCTCCATCTGATATCTCAATATCATTCTTAAGCTTTTTGAATGAACTAAAATAACTTGCACCAAGATTCTCCAAACCAAGAATAGTACGCATGACCCTTACCATCTCCGCCATCATGTTTGTCTTCATCACAAATATGGGTAGACACTGATATTTAGCCACTCCTCGAATCCATGAATTCTCCTTGAGCTTAGAATGTAAAGCAAGAATTGCATCAGCTTCTCCAATGTCATTGTGAATTTAACTGCATTCTCTAGGCCCATTACTTCCACTACTTGCTCCAGATCAGCCTCCATGATCTTTTGTAAGTATATAAAATAAGTGGTGAATCATCATCCTTCCGAAATTTCTCATAAATACCTTTCAAGCCAAAAATATCATCATCACCACTCTCATTACCAGCCTCAAAAACACCATCAGACTCTAAACATGTCAAATTTCTCCTAAAATGGCTTCCAATCCCTGGTTTTGTTGTGGCAGGACTTCCATCTGTCACTACCTTCATAACCATCTGACATACCTAAAATGATGGAGATTTTCCTATTCACAACATATCATGGAAATTTTATATGAAGTTTGAATAGGCCAAGATAGATACTTGATTAATTATTTCTGTTTTTGAATTTACATTGCATACTATATCATATAGCATATTTATCCCCTGGGATGGATATGAAAAAAATTATAGAGCACCTGCTAATATGGCATCCATAGTTGCTTCTAAGCTGTGATGAATACGGCATTCGATCCCTGATGTCATCTCTACAGCATAAGTAAATGAGGATGGTCCTTTTCTCTCAACTATAGCCTTTTGAACTCCCCTTCTCTTTGCCACATCATCTCCAAGGGTAACACTCTGCACACCCTCTACAAGCATCTCTAAATAAGGATTCTTTATGAGATTTTCAATAGTCATTCCATGCGCAGTTCTAACCAATTGGATTCCACGCTGGGAAATAGTACTGGCTGCCATTGCTTCAGGCTTTATTCTAATTTCATCAATAATAATTGTTTGACACATATTATTTTCAATTGCTTCAATCATGACTTTATGTTGCATATCAACATTTGGTACTTACATTCTCCATGACCGACCAATGCATGCATGAGGGATGTCTCCATCACCAACTATTTCATTTGATGTATCAACTACCACAGTGCGCTTCTTATCTGGTTCCATATTAGGCTGATTGGATGGGAGAGACATTGATGTTTCTGAAACATCAAACATATTTCCCAATTTCATATCTACTCCCTCACTTATTGCTTCAATACTATCAACTGCAATTTCTTCCACTGTCAAGACACTCTTCTTCTTCATTATTTGAATGTGAATCAAATTCAGCATTAGAGGAAGATGAGTTTGCCTTTGATTGAACTTCAAACCCCTCATCGTCAAATGAGTTAAACCTATCAGTTCCATATTTGTGTTTCCCACTATCATCTGTGCCATCCACAGCTTGAGAAATGCCCTCAAGATTGGGTTCAGTTGCAACATCATTTGTGTCTACAGTGGGCTTTGATTTTTTGAGAAATATCTTGTATTTTAACATTGCTTTTGCTTCTTTTCAAAAAGGCTTTCCTCAACTATCTGCATAGAAATTCCACCTCCTTTTGTCTTGTGACAAATACCAGTTTACCACCAGGTGGTAAATTCTTATGAATAGCTAAGACCTTTTTGTAAGTCTTCCCCAAGTAATCTACCAGCTCTGTCTTTGCTGAGAGATGAATGGTTACGGGAAGTTGTCTTGTTGCCACTTCTACTACAGATGGACTTGAAACAGGAACTACAAAATTTGTGCCCAAAGGAGCACATTCAAAAACCTTAGAAGTGGCATTGGTTTGTGTATCTAGCTTTGTTAACAAGTGGCTAAGGGCTTCATTGTTGTGAGTGTCAATAAGATTCAAGATACTAAGGCATTATACAACGTAAGTAGCAGGTCCAGGTGGTGGGGCACTAGTTGGTGAAGCCATTTCAAATTTGTCCCATTTTCGCTAATGAATTTGAAAATATGCAGGACAAAGTGTAAATTTAAAATTTATCCCGTGCCAATACCACCCTTAATAGGGCTTTTGGATATCAAAAAGAGCTGCAAGAAAAAATGGTCTACCAATAAGAGGGATCTCATATGATGACTTGGGTTCAAACCCTGACAAGCACACTCTATTGTGTTACTATGGGCCCATGATGAGGCCAATAGGAAAATACAAAATTCTAGTCCAAATGGATTTTATATGGGCATAGAAAACCCTCAAATGCAACAGCTTAGCCAATGGTCCACTGTGTTTGACAGTGCTCTTCCCCATGTTATAGTGGGGAAGTGTTTCCCCTTATTTTGATCAAAAACAAAATAACAACATAGAGTGTTGTAATATGTGCACCTCAATGCAATTGATTAATATCAAAGGCGGGTATTTTTTCCATCTTGGTAACTCCCTCATTATCGCAAAAAGTATTATGCTTATCCTAATGAACGTGCAAATCTGCAAGTATTTTCCCAATCCAAATTGCTTGCCATGCCCATTTTGTTGCTACTCTGTCTTGAGTTTCCTACATTCAACCTTGGAAGTTAGGGGAGAGACAAATCTAGTGGACTATAACCTTGTCCAAGGACTTTGATACCTTTTGCAGGGAAACAAGGATCAAGAGGATGCTAATAATGGGCTTGTAGAGTAACAAATCCATCATTGAGATAGCTAAAACCATGATCCAGGACATGGATTTACCCATGTGTCTTTAAGCCAAAGCTTGCAACACATTGTTTATATCTTGAACCAATTTCCTCACAAGATATTGAAGGAGAAAACACCAAAGAAATATTTTTTTGGTGAGAAGCCACAAGTATTACATTTTTGTTTTCTTTTTTTTGTCCAATTTATATTCATATTCATGATGAGAAAAGGACTAATCTTGAACCCAACCCTTGAACATAAAGGTGGTCTTTGTTGGATAGAGTAAGATATCCAAGGCCTACATGATCTAAATTAAAGTGAAACTTAAGACATTGGTGAGAAAGGATATGAAGTTTGATAAAGATGAATGGTCCTCAAAACCATAGAAACATCCTATAGTGATTAATGCATGCAAAAAAAATTTTCCAGATTCTGTTCTAAAACTGAAAAAGAAATCAAAGTCAGATCAGCAAGATTCTAGTCAAGGAACAGAGACCTAATTACTTACTAATGTAGCCAGAAAGTTAAGATGGCTTACTCAAACATTGTAGGGTGTGCAGGAACAAGTGGGAGCATCTAAGTCCACGTCTCAGGCGAGTCATCAACCTAAGAAATTTCCTACTTATGTTGCACTAATGTCATCTATTCTTCAGACAATTCCCTCCTTTTTTTACTTCAATTTTGTCTTTGAGAAAGGATGTTTCCTTGGTAAATTTTTGTCATTGTATGTCAAGGGGATTTGCTGAGCTGAGGAGATAAATGTGGCACTTGATGAGCAGTGGCTCAAAATTGAGGTTGAACTAGCTTTCAACTAAAAACACATAAGTGTGTTCTTCCAAATGATCATTGAGAAATGTCTTTCAAAGATGCTGAAAAAAAAAACTGGGCACAAATTTGGACTAAAATTGACCTCGTTGTTGTGCCCTTGGGATTGATTTCTTTTACATGTAGTTTATAAGTTGCAGATATAAGGATACCATTTTGAGATCATGATGTGCAGATATCCAGAGCTCACATATTTTTGGTGAATGAAATAAGAGGTATTGGTGGTACTAGTGTGAGAAAGAAAGACTATCCTCCTTTATGAATTATTCCTTATAGGTATAACTACTGTAATGAAGTGAGTTCTAGGTGGGAAGGCTATCTTCAGTAAGCTACAATGGTCCATCAAAGTGTTTTTTTGTTAGTTCTACTGCCATACTTGGCAAGAGATGGCTCAAAATTCTTGCAAGTGATCCACAAAATATATATCATGGAGAATTGTCAACTCAAAATGGATACGATACAGACTAAGGGATGCATCAGGGATCTGATTTATGATTTCTAGTCGTTTACCTTGCCTTAAAGAGTTCATGCTAGTAAACTTCCTTGTGGACCCATAAAATAAATATGTTCATAATCATTTAAATTCCTTTCCTGTAGATTGTCATATCAAAGGACTTAACCATGGCATGATCAAAGCAACTGTAAAGAAAAAGAAAAGAAAACTTTTCTAAGCTTAATGACTTCTTTCCATTGCTAAGCTAACTAGGACAACCTTGAAATATTTTCAAGGAATTTCTATGATGATGCTAAATTTGTCTTGCAAGGCCTGTCAATGGCAAATTTTACAGCTTGATTTCACAAATGGAAATTTAGGGTGACTAAAATATCTTCTATAAAGTGCAGAGGACCAGTCACTAGAATGCAAAGAATTTTTTTCTATACTGTTTATCTAAATTGATGGATAGACTCTTAACCAGACTCCTCAAACATTGATGATGTCATAAAATGATTGAGGTGCTCTTCCTATTCAGCACCATACCCACCATATTCATGATCATCTTGGATGATATTTAGGCCATTAATGAGATTGGAAAGAGGGCTCTCATATTGGAATCAAATTCAGCATATAAATAGATCTATCTAGGTTTGTACAATAATTCAACTCATCTCAAGGTGGTACAAAAGTCCCCTCAGCTCATCAAAAGAAATGTCTTTCTAATTTATTTTGACATTTGAGTGAATGCTAGTGATTTGTACCCCACTGATCTTAAATTCTTAACTGTCTGAGTAAAATCACTAACTTCTGCAATCTACCACAGTCAAACTGTATAAGTTGCCTATCAGGAAAGAACAACTGCCATCACACAATAACAGGTCTAAGAGGTTCAAGAAGCACACTGACCTCTTTGCTAGCATTATCTTATAGGATTCAATGGCTTAGAACACTGATCTCTTTTCTAGCATTATCTTATAGGATTCAATGGATGATTTAGTACACCACTAAATTGGTAGAGGTGCTCTTGCAGCTGGAATTGCAAAGACAAAATATTTAATGAAGTTCAGCAACATTTGACACCACTATGAATGTAACAAAACAAGATCAATAAGTCTTGATGAAGACTTCAAATAGCATGAGCTTCATCCATTGTGTGAAGATAAGTATATTTATGATACCAAATCCCTTGAAATAGAATTGGGTATAGGGTGGTGGTCTCACTCTGAAGACAAAGGGTTCACAGCTGCAGCAAAATTTACACTAGAAATATTTAGTTTTGTAAAGTTTAAACAAGGCCTCTTGTCTTGCAAATTTTTAGTTGAATGCCTTAAAAGCGTTGATGACTGTGTTAGCCTTGTCAATATTCGACAAAAAGGTTGTAAGTTCATTCATGCTTGAGAACTATCATACTTATCCAAAAAAAATTATGTGCTTGTTATGTATCTAGACTCTACCTACTTTCCTTGTTTATGGTATAACATTTTCGGTTCAGTCTGTTTTGGTGCTTATCCTTCCGTTTATAGGACCTCATATTGTGTCTTGTTGGATAGAGGGCGCAGTTGGGATCAATAAACCTAAATGCAGCCTTGTCAGAAGAATCAATAGGGTTGTGTGTTGAAGATATTTTCAATTATCTGTTATCAATATAGGTGTTAGGCCCCCTTGGTGACCCAACAAATTACACGCTAAATTTTCTCTTTAAATAGGCCCAATTTTTGATAATTTTTGTGAGATGAATGTCCAGCTATATAGTATCAATAAAAAATAAGATGCAAACTTGGACACTTTATGCAAAGGAGATCAAAATAGTGATCACAAGCCTAAGATCATTGACGTATATCAAGCCATTTATTCCAGATGGATTTGAAACAATGCTTATATGACTCCTGGAAGTGCTTGTGACATCATTAGATATTATTCATTCTCAACATAAAAAGTACTAGGAAAAATGGAGAATCAAATATAGGAATAATGTGGGAGATGTCCTTTCTGATGTTTCCCTTATGAGTTTGGGATTTTTTCCTGTTCTCTGTAGTTGCGTTGAAAAAAATAATGTTGCAAACATATCTTTAGTTGTAATTGATATGCTCTTAAAAGGTTTCCTTGCATCTAATACATGGATTCCTGTTTTTCAAAAGAATTTTCCCGCAAAGTGTGTTATTATTCAGCTTCGACATGATAGTTGGAGAGATTCAGCTCTTGTAATCCTGAATTTATGTTTATCTTTAGCATGTGTTAGAGGAGGTGCTAAGATATTGCAGTTTGCTGGGATTTTTTCAAGCTTGTCAACATTTAGTCACTTCCTACGGGATGAACTTTCATCGGGCAGGGTCCATTCTCTGTGTGGCATAAATATAGACAATGTGATGGGTTATGGGGTTTAGGGCTAGCAGTTGTAACAATGAGGGTGAATTATATTGGGGAAAATGATATTGTTGTTTCAGTTCTAGACAATGCATTGCCATTTTTATTTTTATTTTTATTTTTATTTTTATTTTCCGAAAAAGATTATATCTTGTGTGCATTATATGCCGCTGACCTTCCAACCGATGCACTTGGTAGGAAAATAACATAACATAAATACCCTAGGCTTCTCTTGTTGCATTACAAGAAACAGAGCATGCCATTATTCTTATGTGCCATCTTGCAAAGAACCGAGTGACATGACTACATGTTATGCAATGTGTAGATTTAGAACTCAGGGAAACTAGTATACATCTATTAGCCTTTATTGTTGGAGGTGGTCTTATCTATACTCAAGATAATACTAGGGAAAGTATGTTTTTGCAATGCCCTCCCATTCAAAAGGAAAATATATCTACACATGAAAAACCTTAAACAACAAAAATGGATGGTTTGGTGTTTCAACAAGGGGATTTATGGCTAAAAGAAAATGGTGGATAGCCTTGTAATAATTTTCACTTGATCTTGGAACAAACATTTTTTCATTATTCTTGGTAAAGGGTGAAGCTAAATCAGAAAATATCACTGCTTCCTTTATGAAATACTCAGATTTGGTTTCCTTACAAGTGTTCATAATAAATTTTCTAAATTTAAATTTTTTGTGAAGGCAAGCAAAAGCAACAATTGAAAGAGTAGAGGAAGCTGACAATATCGATCTTTCTCATTTCGTAGAGCTTCTAGTGTCTGAATATAGCACATACCCAGTAGGAATGAATATTTAAATATGAAAGTCGTTGGTTTGATGTATTTTTTCTTGGGTCCAGAGGTGTGGCCAAGTACAAGTGAGGTTTTCCTTTGGCATGGAAAGTACAGGCTTGAGACCTTGAAAAGATTCCAAATGATTGTTTGTAAATCCATGGTCACCCCAATGATGCCAATTCTAGGTTGCATGCTGACTTGAACTCAGATATGGTAGATCCTTTGATGTATAGACAATTGATTAGATACTTGATGTAACATCAAACTTGATGTATGTTCCATAGTGAACACCTTGATCTAGTTCACAGTTGATCTAAGGCATATTCATAGGGTAGCTGCAAAACATGTTCTTTGATATTTTAAGGGTACAAAACAGTATGGTTTGAAATATGCAAGAGATGGTGAGTTGATGCAACATGGATTTATTGATTTTTATTGTGTAGGAGATGCAAGTGATAGGAAGAGTACTTTCTAGTGCTGCTTCAATTTGGGTTTAGAAATAATTTTCTGGTTGACTAAGAAGCAGTTGTTGAACCCTTAGTTAAACTGAGAGGGGGGGGGGGGGGGTGAATCAGTTTAACACATACATGGACTTCTAAAACTTTTTCATTAACACTTGTTTACACCTTCACTTCATGTTCAACTTAACATGTGAGTAATTTTAGAATATGAGCAACAAGCATTACTATAATGTAACAATAGACTTAATATGAGAGCAGCAAGTATTAAGCAGATGATATAAACTAGATAAATACATAAACATCATGCACAGAGACACCAGATATAAGTGGAAAACCATAAAGGGATAAAACCACATCTTATTATTGTTGTGATGTAAAGGCAAGCTCCAACTCCCTCTCACCACTGGTTTTCTGTAAGCACCAACCTACAAGAGGCTCCAACCTCAAATTCTGCAAGCTACAACTTGCCAGGAAGCTTCAACTCCCTCTTTTTCATAAAGAAACATTTGCTTATTTACCTTGGATATCAGCTCTGTTATGTACCTTTGATTTCTTTTACTATACTCCAATCTTCATATCTTCTTGATTATTTCTTTTTCTTCAATTCTGCATTCTCTTCTCTTTTATCAACTTACTCAAAGAAATGTACCATTTCAACTTTACAGTGGGATTTTATCTTTCTCTGAAGACTTGCCAATTACATCACAAACAATATAAACAATTAAAAATTTCATTCAATTATAGTATATATTTCAAATAACACTCCTTTCTTTCTCCTTTTCATCCTCATACATCCAACCTCACTCTCTTTTCCGTTTTCTCTTTTATTTAGTTCCCTGTTCATTGCAGTTATATAACTTCTGTATGTACAACTGCCTTTTAATCAAACATAAAATAACTCTCGGCGTTATACAAATAATAAAACGTTTTAATACTTAGAATGCCCTTACGGGCCCACTCGCTGAACTTGTTCTATCTTCTGATGCGATGCATTACTGTCCACATATTGGAAATATGCATGTATTGTTTTGTGTATACACATATGTGCCGCGGTGCTTTCCTTTCTTCTTAAAATTTGGATTAATTAACTTGGAGCAAACCTATTCTTATTCTTATCTTCTAGATGGACCCCACATGCCAGCTATACTCCACTTGTGACCTTTCACATATTTCTGATTGCAATTAATCGCAATCGCAACTTCCATTGAGTTTCTCCGATGCTCTACTGCTTCTCTGATGCGATCAACCACTGTTAATTTTGATGTGCCGATGCGATTAGGTTGGAACTCAAACATATAAAAAACCACAATTTATACGCCCATCGGTTCCAGAACTCAATCGCAATCACAATCTGTTGTTAACCTATTCCGCTGTCAATTTTCCGATGCGATTGGGTAAGGGTCCCACTAGCTATCAAATATTTGGAACGCAAATATATATGAAGCGTTGTTTAAACCATATCGGGTCTGGAACTTCAATCGCAATCACAACTTCCTTTGCCATGTTCCGCTGCCAATTTTTTCTCCGATGCGATTCATACGGGTCTCACAAGGTTAATAAAAGCTCTTCTTCCATTCGGTTTATTATAATGATCCATGCCTTGGAATATAAACTTCGACTTTGATTAAACCTGACTTCTGGCGATAATAACCTCGGCCTTTTCATTAGACGTAATGTATTCACACACAAACACACACATATATATATATACATCCTTCCTAACTCAAATGTTAAGACTTATAAATAAACCTTGGCGTAGCTTAAGTCCCAGCACTAACCTTTATAATGTTTAAGTCCCAGCATTTAACATACCTCTGTGTAGATTCAATCATGATCCAACGGTTATAAGCCCGTCGCGTTGCTTTAGCTGATCCGACAGATATCGCTTGCCTTAAATGCATGAACAATAATGCGCAATGAGAGTGGTTTTCCAAAATCACTTGAGGCCATGTGTCAAACAGCGTATGAAATCGCTCTGAAATCTGGAATACCACTTGCTCGACGAAAGTGGTGCGATGAAAACCGGAAACCCGCCTTTACTGTTCACTCCGCTCGTGGTTCCGCTCCTGCTCACAATTCTGTTCCGTTTTTGTTGTATATAATCTCGGTTCAAACTATGTTATATATAAACCCATCTTGTTTTTGTTATATGCCTCAACATGGCACTTCCACTTATTATAATGCACATTTCCACTAACACATGGGTTTATTCCCAATCCTCTGTAAACATTTTACTGCTTTGATAACGGCTCTGCTTCTGCTGCTCTGTCTCCTTTCTCTGTCTCTGCCTCTACTGTTCGACCGTTTCATCTCTTCCTCTATTTTTGTTGCCTCTGCTGCTGTCCTTTTCCTATCTCTGCATCTGCTGCCTTCTTTTCCATCAATGACAACATTTCCAACAGTCTCCCCCTTTGGCATTGATGGCAATACACTTTCTCTCTTTGCCTTTTAGGATCCTTTCTCCTATTTCTTCCCTTTTAGGAACCTTTCTCTTGTCTTCTTGTTTTCGTTATATGCCTCAACATGGCACTTCCGCTTATTATAACACACAGGTTTATTCCCAATCCTCTGTAAACATTTCACTGCTTTGATAACAGCTCTGCTTCTGTTGCTCTGTCTCCTTTCTCTGTCTCTGCCTCTGTTGTTCGACTATTTCATCTCTTCCTCTGTTTTTGTTGCCTCTGCTGCTGTCCTTTTCCTGTCTCTACATCTACTGCCTTCTTTTCCATCAATGACAACATTTCCAATAGTCTCCCCCTTTGGCATTGATGGAAATACACTTTCTCTCTTTGCCTTTTAGGATCCTTTCTCCTGTTTCTTGCCTTTTATGATCCTTTCTCCTATTTCTTTCTCTTCCTCCCCCTTTGACATCAATGGCAAGGGGTTGCTCATCTCTTAGTGTAGATTCTATCCTTTTGATCCTGAGGACCTGTTTCATGCTTCCCTTACTGGCTGATCTCCCCCTGGAATGATATTTTCGTTTTTGTTCTCCCCCTGAAATTGTGATTTCTCTTCATATCAGAGAGTAGCATATACAGATACTACCCCTAGTCTATCTCTCAAATATTCAAATGGTTCTCTAGCAAGAGGTTTGGTAAATACATCTATTTTCTGTTCTTTTGTTGGTACATACTCCAATTTTACTATCTTTTGAGCCACTTGTTCTCGGGGAAAATGATACTTGATTGGGATATGTTTAGTTTTTGAGCAAAGCACATGATTTTTAGATATACTTATAGCACTTGTATTATCACATTTGACAGAAATAGGTTCATAAATGCTTACCTTCATGTCTTGGAGGGTTTTCTTCATCCACATGACTTGTGTACAACATGTTGTTGCTGCTATGTATTCTACTTCTGCTGTAGATAGAGAAATAGATGTATGTTTCTTGCTTAGACATGCCACTAGACTCTCTCCTAAATAGAATGCACCTCCACTTGTGCTTTTCCTGTCATCAACACATCTGGCCCAATCTGCATCTGTATATGCTGTCAAAATGAAGTTTTTTCCTTTTGGATACCATAGCCCATAATGTGCAGTACCTTGTAGATATCTGAATATTATTTTAATTGCTAGTAAGTGATTTTGTTTTGGTGCTGCTTGATATCTTGCCACCAGTCCTACAGCCAGCACAATGTCTGGTCTAGAAGCTGTTAGGTATAACAGACTTCCAACCATGGATCTGTAAAGTTTTTGATCTACATCAATTGTTCCATCATCTGCACAAAACTTGCATCCAGTAGTCATAGGAGTTGACACAGGTTTGAAATCTTCCATTTTAAATCTTTTCAACATCTCTTTTAGATATTTTTCTTGTGAGATAAATGTGCCTGTGCTCTTTTGTTGAATTTTTAGTCCTAGATAAAAGGTAAGCTCTCCAATCATAGACATTTCAAATTATGATTTCATCTCTTCAGCAAATCCTTTTGTTAACTCATATTTGCTGCTTCCAAACATGATATCATCTACATACACTACTACAATAAAAAGTTCATCTTCATTTGATTTTATGTACAAGTTGCTGTCTACTCCCCCTTTCTTGAACCCCTATTTTTGCAAGTATTTTCCTAGCCTTGAATACCATGCTCAAGGAGCTTGTTTCAACCCATATAATGCTTTCTTTAATCTGCAAACATAGTCTACATTATCTGTTAAGGAGAATCCTTCTGGTTGCTCCATGTAGACTTCTTCTTCTAAATCTCCATTCAGGAAGGTAGACTTCACATCCATTTGGTATACCTTGAAATCATGATAGCAAGAAAAAGCTAAAAACAATCTGATAGCTTCCATTCTAGCTATAGGGGCAAATGTTTCATCATAATCAAGTCCTTCAACCTATGAATATCCCTTGCACACAAGTCTAGCTTTATTCCTGATTACCTGTCCATGTTCATTCATCTTATTTTTGAATACCCATTTTGAGCCAATGACATTTTTCTCACTGGGTCTTGGAACTAGTTCCCAAGTGTTGTTCTTCTCAATTTGGTCCAGTTCTTCATTCATGGCATTCACCCAATGTTTTTCTTTGCTATATTCTTCAAACTTCTTTGGCTCTATTTGTGACAACATTTCGAGGTATACCTCTTCAGTTTGTTCAATTAGCTGTCTTCTTGTCTGTACACCTACACTCTTGTCCCCAATGATTTGATCTTTTGGATGGTTCTTCTGAATGTATCTTGAGGAGATTTTTGATCTTAGATCTGTATCTTCTATTGGCTTGTTTATTTCATCATCATCTTGATTCTCTTCTTCATGAACTTCCGGAGGATTGCTGCAATTTGTACTTCTTAACTTGTCTGATAGTTCTTCATCAAATCTTACATCAATACTTTCTACAATTTTGTGAAGTATTTTGTTGTAGCACCTGTAACATTTACTCTTGGATGCATATCCTAAGATTGTTCCTTCATCTGCTCTTGCATCAAACTTTCCCATATTTTCATCATTAGTTTTTATAAAACACTTACTTCCAAAAACTCTAAAATTCTTGATTGATGCAGGTTTTCCATGCCATAATTCATAAGGATTCTTGTCACTATTTGGTCTTAAATGAGCTTTGTTTAGGATATGCATAGCTGTGTGCACTGCTTCTGCCCAAAAGGTTTGAGGAATGTCACTTTCTTGCATCATGGCTCTGGCAATCTGTTGTACAAACCTGTTCTGTCTCTCTACCACTCCGTTTCGCTGAGGTGTTCCTGTAATTTTGAACTATTGTTTTATCCCATGCTCATTGCACAGGTCTGTGAAATTATAATCTGTAAATTCACCTTTTCCGTCTGATCTGATACACTTTAGCTTGCATCCTATTTTATTTTCTACCAAAGCCTTGAATATTTTGAATTTCTCAAATGCTTCTGATTTGTGCTTGAGAAATGCAACCCATGTCATTCTAGAAAAATCATCTATTATTAGCATGAAATAGGATTCTCCACTTGGTGTTTTAGTTCTCGAAGGCCCACACAGATCCATGTGAACAAGTTGAAGAGGTCTGCTTATATATAGCTTCTCTTTGGTTTTAAAGGATGTACGGGTCTGCTTACCTAGCTGATAGGATTTACATATTGTATTTGAAGGCTTTTTGATGACTGGCATATCTCTGATTGCATTCTTTTTGCTTAGACTTATGATATGATCAAAGTTTAGATGTCCCAATCTCCTATGCCATAACCAAGACTCCTCAAATTTTCTAAGATGACATGCTTCATTTTCTTCTTTTACTACATAGACATTGCTTTCCATTCGAACACCTTTGATCAGGGTTTTTCCAGTGGTGCTTGATCTTACTTCACAGTCTTGAGCTCTAAAAAGAACTTCAAAACCTTTATCACACATTTGACTAACACTCAACAGATTTTCTTTCATCCCATCCACAAATAGTACATCCTGTGCTTTTCCTCTACCATTGTCTAGACTGACTGAGCCTCTTCCTTTGATCTTTCCTACTTTATCATTTCCAAAAGTAACATTTCCAGATTTCTTTTCGTCAAAGGTTATGAACTTGCTTCTATCTCCTGACATATGCTTTGAGAAACCACTGTCCAAATACCACTAGCTTTTTAGATCTTGAGCTATTAGGGCCAAGTCACATTTATTCACTTTCTTTTTCCACTGCAAGCATCTTCTTGTTTGGTACCTTTTCTGAGATGATGAACTATACTCTCTTAGAGGACATTTGGAAGACATATGTCCACTTTTATTTCATACATAGCATTTGGATATATCCTTAGCAGAATTATAAGTAGGAATAAACTCTCCATGATTCATAAACCTTCTTGAGGTTTTTAACAACAGTCTTTGTTCATATTTCCTGCATTCTATGATTTTATGGCCAAAATCATTCCTTAAAAAATAGTATCCATAAAAAAAATTTGCATACCTGATAAAAGGTTGTTTTCTCCATCTTCCTGCTTGAGTAAAGCTTTTTACTGTTTGCATCCTTTGCTGGTTTGTATTTATTCTTCTTGTATGACAATATGAAGCAATGTGTCCTAATTTGTGACAGGAATAACAAGTAGCATTTTTCATAGAAGGAAAAATTCTCCTTTGATGACTTCCAAATTTGACATATTCATGAGTATATGAGTTTTTCCCTGTTGACGGTTTATTTACTTCATCCTTTGTCATTTGAGCTTCCTCTTGATTTTTATCTACTTTATTGCAGGATTCTTCTTCCTTTGAAATCTTCTGAGCTGCTTGGATATTCTCATCTTCTTTTACAAAAATAATATTTTTGTTTTCTTTTTCTTTGCCTTTGCTTGATTCTCCTTCATATCCTATCCCAGTATTTATGAGAGGTGACCTTTGTGCATTTAGAATCTGGTCCAACTGTCCAGAGCCTTTCATTAGAGGTGTATTCAGTAATTTTTCTCTTTGGGATTTTTATAAGTTCTTTCTTAGGCTAATTACTTCTTCTTCCAACTTATCTTGTTCCTGAGTTTTATCATCGATCTTCTTAAGTAGAATATCCTCTACCTTCTTAGCTTCTTCAAGCTCTACTTTCAACTGAATGAGGGCTTCTGAATTTTGTTCCTCTCTCACGTATTTGAGAAGAATGTATTTCTGCTTTCTGCACTTCAGTTTTAGTTCCTCCAAGGCACTTCTTAGCTCCCCCTCAAGGTCCACTTCACCTTCTTCCTCATCTTCTAAAAAACATTCTTCTAGCTCTTTTATAGCAATCAAAACAAATTCTGATGTTCCTTCTTCACTTGAGAATTCAGCTGAGTCTTCTGATGCACTACTGTCTTGCTGAGCATAGAAATATTTTCTATTGAATCTCTTCCCTTTCTTCCAGTTCTTAGATATGGTCTTCTCTGATTCCTGAGCCTGATTATTTGTTTTCTTATAAGGACATTTAGAAGCATAGTGTCCAACTCTTCCACAATTGAAACATTTAAATGGAAGTTTACCTTTATACTTACCTAAGCCTTTATCTAAATTCTTGATAAATTTAGCCTCTTCTTCATCAGAACAAGAGCATATATCTTATTTTTCTTCTTTCTTCTTCTCTGCCTTAAAAGCTTCCTCCCTTACATTTGACTTCCTCTGTGGCAGTCTCATCTCATAAGCTGTTAGTTTTCCAAGAAGCTGGTTCATGGTTAAGGTTTCCCAATCTGATGTTTCTTCTATGGCAAAGACCTTGGGATTAAAGCTAGATGGCAAAGATCTTAGGATCTTTTGAACAATTACACATTCTTGCATGATTTCACCTAGTGATTTCATATTATTGACAATTTCTGCAACCCTTAAAAAGAAACTAGCAATATCTTCATCATCATTCATCTTTAAATTTTCAAACTGGGCTCTATAGACTTGAAGTTTAGCTGTACTCACCTTTTTGTCTCCCTCATGAATATTTTCTAGAGTTTCCCACATTTCTTTGGAAGTCTCGCTGTGCATTACTTTGATGAATTATGCCTCACACAGTCCATTCAAGATTGCATTCATTGCCTTTGCATTAGCCACAAAATCTTGTTTGGCTTCTTTCTCTGAGACATTTTCCTTAAAGTCATATCCAAATTCCACAACAGCCCAAACTTCTACTCCTAAGGACATTATGTATGTTCTCATTCTGATTTCCAGAAGGCATAATTTGCACCAGTGAAAAAAGGGGCTTTGTTCATTGAGGATCCTTCTTGACTAGCCATCCCAAGAACCTAGGATCTCCTTTCAGTTGTTAAACTGCTACAAAAAAAAAGGAACCTGCTCTGATACCAATTGTTGAACCCTTAGTTAAACTGAGAGGGGGGGGTGAATCAGTTTAACACATACATGGACTTCTAAAACTTTTTCATTAACACTTGTTTACACCTTCATTTCATGTTCAACTTAACATGTGAGTAATTTTAGAATATGAGCAACAAGCATTACTATAATGTAACAGTAGACTTAATATGAGAGAAGCAAGTATTAAGCAGATGATATAAACCAGATCAACACATAAACATCATGCATAGAGACACCAGATATAAGTGGAAACCCATAAAGGGAGAAAACCACATCTTATTATTGCTGTGATGTAAAGGCAAGCTCCAACTCCCTCTCACCACTGGTTTTCTGTAAGCACCAACCTACAGGAGGCTCCAACCTCAAATTCTACAAGCTACAACTTGCAAGGAAGCTTCAACTCCCTCTTTTTCATAAAGAAACATTTGTTGATTTACCTTGGATATCAGCTCTGTTTTGTACCTTTGATTTCTTTTACTGTACTCCAATCTTCATATCTGCTTGATTATTTCTTTTTCTTCAATTCTGCATTCTCTTCTCTTTTATCAACTTACTCAGAGAAATGTACCATTTCAAATTTACAGTGGGATTTTATCTTTCTCCGAAGACTTGCCAATTACATCACAAACAATATAAACAGTTAAAACTTTCATTCAATTACAGTTTATATTTCAAATAGCACTCCTTTATTTCTCTTTTTCATCCTGATACATCCAACCTCACTCTCTTTTCCGTTTTCTCTTTTATTCAGTTCCTTGTTCATTGCAGTTATATAACTTCTGTATGTACAATTGCCTTTTAATCAAACATAAAATAACTCTCGGCATTATACAAATAATAAAACGCTTTAATACTTAGAATGCCCTTACAGGCCCACTCGCTGAACTTGTTCTATCTTCCGATGCGATGCATTACTGTCCACATATTGGAAATGTGCATGTATTGTTTTGTGTATACACATATGTGCCGCGGTGCTTTCCTTTCCTCTTAAACTTTGGATTAATTAACTTGGAGCAAACCTGTTCTTAGTCTTATATTCTGGATGGACCCCACATGCCATCTATACTCCACTTGTGACCTTTCACATATTTCCAATTGCGATTAATCACAATCACAACTTCCATTGAGTTGCTCCGATGCTCTACTGCTTCTCCGATGCAATCAACCACTGTTCATTTTGATGTGCTGATGCGATTAGGTTGGAACTCAAACATATAAAAAACCACAGTTTATACGCCCATCGGGTCTGGAACTCAATCGCAATCGCAATTTTTTGTTAACCTATTCCACTGTCAATTTTCTGATGCGATTGTGTAAGGGTCCCACTAGCTATCAAATCTCTGGAACTCAAACATATATGAAAACCATATCGGGTCCGGAACTTCAATCGTAATAGCAACTTCCTTTGCCATGTTCCGCTGCCAAGTTTTTCTCCGATGCAATTCATACGGGTCCCACAAGGTTAATAAAAGCTCTTCTTCCCATTCAGTTTATTATAATGATCCATGCCTTGGAATATAAACTTCGACTTTGATTAAACCTGACTTCCGGTGATAATAACCTCGGCCTTTTCATTAGACGTAATGTATTCACACACACACACACACACACATATATATATACATCCTTCCTAACTCAAATGTTAAGACTTATAAATAAACCTTGGTGTGTAGAAATTAGCTGAATAAATCACTTATTCACTGAAGATTAACCTGATCATACATCAATTTCGAATTGCATACATAACACATAACCTTCTTCCACAATTAATTGTCACATGCGGAAATAATATAGAAGCAATCTCACATCAAATCAATTACACATTAACTCAGTATGTATGGGGAAAGCCTATAGCTGAAAACCCCCCAGCTATTGTGTATATTATAATGGAGAAATCATGTAACAATCATAGTACAAAAACTCTTCACAAGCTCTCATGCACTACCTCCCATGCTCCACACTATCAAGCTAGATCTAGCAAATCACTTGCTCCAATCCTTAGCCACTTGATAGCCAACCTTGATTTCGTATTTTAATGCTAGGTGATGGCCTCCTTATATAGATAAACCACCAGCCTAAACTTTGCAATACTCATAGCTTACTCCACCTATCTATGTGTTGCAATTAGCAACAGTATAGTTACAACTGATAGCTAACTCTACCCTTTCATCTATCTCTTTCACTGGTCTCCACTGAACTGATCATGCACTGTAGTGAACTGAAGTATTCTTGAGTTGACTAATGAGTTAATATTTAGTAAATTAAATATTATTTAATTTACTCCACTCATATCTAATTGATTAGTTAGTTTAACTAATCTCAACTAGTTCAACTAAAATAAATAGAACACAACTCCACTATTTGTCCCGTTAACTCCTCCAAAACTTCTGCCACTGAAGTCTAACTGAAGTAAACCATGCAAGATGCCATCAAACCCTAGGAACCACGTGATTCCTTGTGTCGGTTGCATGAGCCACCTCCATGACTCAAACTGAAGTGCGCCAAGAGAGTAAACTGCTGTTTATAGTCAAAATATTATTAAGGGTAAATAATATTTGACTTCCATATTTTTAGGAGATCAGTCTAAAAATAGCCTGGGTCCTAAAAAATAGGGTCTCATCTATTTTTACCAACATGTCGCATCCATAAAGAATCTCCAAGTAGAATTCCCAAATTATGCTCCGTATGTCTAAAAATAGACATAGTCTAAAAATAGACTTTGCGCCAGAATTTGCCTGCGGGCCCACTTAGTGAAGGCGACTTCATTTCACTAAGCTCCATCATCTTGCTGCATTCTCAACACTCCCTCTCGGCAAGATATGGATTATCTGCAACCCCTATCCTGCCTCTGTGGAATTCGAACTTGCTCCTGGTGAGCGCCTTCGTCAGGATGTCGGCATCCTGATCCTCCGTGGGAACATATGAAAGCATCATGATCCTCCGCTGAACACAATCTCTGATGTGATGGTACCCGATGTCGATATGTTTGGACCTATCATGAAATACTGGATTAGCCGAGAGCTTGATGCAGCTCTGGTTATCACAGTAGATCACTGTAGGCTCCAAATGCAACCTGAACAAACCTGCGAGGATCTTCCTCATCCAAATAGCCTCGCATGCGACCAAACTTGCTCCATGGCCTGACCTCTCCAACCTGGGCCGAGTGCCACGGATCTGCGCTTCCTGTGCGCACGGCCCCAACGTGACCCAATAGAAAACTCCTCCGAAGTGCTCTTCCGATTAGTTGGACTCCCTGCCCAATCTGCATCAGTGAAACCAGAAAGCTTCACTCCATCCTCCTGTCTGTACCATAGACCATATCCAGATGTGCCTCTGATATAGCGCAATACATGCTTGCCCGCCTTCCAAAAGAGCTTGGTAGGCTTAACCATAGCTTGCGAAAGCTGGTTAACTGCATAGCATATATCGGGTCGAGTATTGACCAGATACATCAACGACCCCACCAACTGTCGATAGACAGTGGCATCCACTACCTCCTCCGAAGTAGCATCTCCCTTCCTCCGACCTCCAGGAAGAGGGGTATCAACAGGCTTGCAGCCTTGCATGTTGAACCTCTCCAGAATCTCCCGGGCATACTTGCCCTGAGAAACAAACAGTCCTCCACTGCGCTGCCAAATCTCCAATCCCGGGAAATAATGAAGGATGCCCAGGTCCTTCATCTCAAACTCTCGTGCAAGATCCTCCTTGCATGAAAGTATCAACTGCTCGTCGCCAGTCAAAATCAGATCATCTACATACAGTACGATGATCAACAGCTTCCCCTCCACCACAATCTGGTACAGGTTTGGATCTGCCTCACTCTTGGAGAATCCAAGCCCGGTGAAGTAGCTGTCTATCCGGGTGTACCAAGCACGAGGTGCTTGCTTCAGCCCGTACAGTGCTCTCTTGAGTCGGCACACATGCGACTCACTGCTGAAGATCTCAAAACCTTCAGGCTGCTCTATGTACACCTCTTCCTCAATAACTCCATTGAGGAACGCGGTCTTCACATCCATCTGATGAATGTGCCACCCCATCTGCGCTGAGAGAGCAAGGATCGTCCGTATGGAAGAGTACCTTGCGACAGGTGCAAAAGTCTCCTCATAGTCAATCCCCTCGATCTGTGAGAAGCCACGGGCGACAAATCTCGCCTTGTGCTTCTCCACACTCCCGTCAGCCGCCTGCTTCACCTTGTAGATCCATCGCGAACCTACAACTGATTTCCCAACCGGTCTTGGGACAATCTCCCATGCACTGTTCCTGATGATCAAATCATATTCTTCGATCATGGCATCAACCCATGCGGGTTCCTCCACAGCTTCCTCAAAAGAGGATGGCTCTGTCACAACACATTGACTCACAAGAGCCATGTATCCAGTGTACTGATCCGGTGACTGCCTCTGTCTGCGCTGTGCTGTAGGTGGTCCTACAACCTTCTCTGCATCCCGAGCCAGTCGCTCAGCTTCTGTAGTGCGCATGCGCCCTCTGATGGTTGGCGCTGCCTAGGTGGTTTCTTCCACCTCCTGAACCTCCTCTTGTGGCTGATCCACATCCGGAAGCTCCTCCTTAGGAACTAACAGCTCCTCATCTGCATGCAAGTGTCGCTCCCTCTCAAGCGAACACTGCATGGCTTTCTCCTCCTGAAATTTTATATCCCGTCGCACAACAGTCTTGCGACTGTCTGGCACATACACCCGATAGTTGTGAGGTGTATCGGTGTACCCCACAAATATTCCAACTTCAGCAGTTGGATCCAGCTTCCTCCTTGCATCCTTCGTCACATGCATGTAGACAGGAGATCCGAAAATCCGCAAATGGGAAATATCAGGCCTCTTGCCAGAATAAGCCTCCTCTGGTGTACTCATGCCAAGAACCTTGTGAGGACAACGGTTCTGCACATACACTGTTGTATTGCATGCCTCATCCCACAAGTGAAGGGGTAGGCCCTGATCATGCAACATCGCCCATGCAGCACCCACGATCGTTCTGTTCTTCCGCTCAGCCACCCCGTTCTCCTGTGGGTTATGGGGTGCGATGAGCTCTCTCCGAATCCCTTCTGCGCTGCAGAACTCCTTGAATTCAGCCGAGATGAATTCACCACCGTTATCACTCCTTAGAGCAATCACCTTCTTCCCCGACTCCTTCTCGACCGGTGCTTTAAACTCACAGAACTTCGTGAATGTATCGCTCTTCTTCTGCATGAAGAAGATCCAACACTTTCAAGAGAAATCATCAACAAAGATCACATAATACTTGTGCTTTGCTGTCGAAGCAACTGAGAAAGGACCACACACGTCTGTGTGAACTCTCTCAAGGATCGTCGTGGCGCGACTATCCTTCTCGTGAAAAGTGGCTTTCACATACTTCCCTAAAGTACACCCCTTGCACTGATCTGACTGCGCAAGGGTGCCCTTAGGAAGTCCAGTAGAAATCTGCTGCAGAATCTTCAAAGCTCCATGGTGAAGATGGCCCAATCTCCTGTGCCATAGTTCGCCCTCATCATCCCGGCTCACCACATCTCTAGCCTTGCATGCCATAGCTGCGCAGTCATCTACCTGCAACTGATAAAGGTTCTGAGTTCGAACCCCTATCTTCCGGGTCTCTCCAGTAGTCTTACTGCGCAGGAAGGCTTTTCCTTCGTTGAAGACCACATCATAACCCTTATCCTCCAACATCGCTACTGAAATCAGGTTCTTCTTCAATCCAGGTACATGCATGACATCCTTTAAGACAAAGGGTTTACCAGACTCCCTCTGAAAGGATACGGTACCGATACCAGTCGCACTGTATCTACCGTCATCGCCCATCTCGATGTGCATACCCAAATCCTTGTCCTCCCGATCTGAGAACAACTCCCGATCTCCCGTCATATGAAATGACGCACCGCTGTCCAAGAACCACACCGATCCCATCACACTTGAAACCAAGCATGCAATCGGTGAAACTTTGACAACCCACCCCCACACTTCCCGGCTCATCTCTGCATTGAGTGAACTTCGTGAGGTATTTGGCGATACTGTCGCCTTTCTCCATCTTGATGTTCCTGAGCTTATCTTTGAGCGCTAGCTTCCTTTGGTCGCTCTTACTCTGGAATAGATCCGTCAAAGCTTTCCACATTAAATATGGAGTAGCCTTTCCATGCAGGCTGGATACAATATGATCCTTGACGCCCTCCAACAGGATCCTTCGACATTTCGCGATCTTCTTTTGCCATGCATCGACCAAAGCTGCATCGGTGGGCTTTGGGACATCCGCATCCACGAACTCCTTCAGACCATTGTCTTCTAACACTGCTTCCATTCGATCCTTCCATGCAACATAATTCGAACTGCCTTCAAGAGCATATTCGAGTCGCAAACCATTGAAAGAAGACATCTTTCAACACCGGCACCAAGAAGAACAACCTTCTGCAAAATTTGAATTCCAAACTCCAAGCTCTATCGCTTCCGATCTATACTTGAAAACAAATTATTTCCAAATCAGAGATTGACTGCAAAGGGCATTCACCAGATCTTTCACCTTACAAAGAAGGATGAATATTCCGGAGGCTACCTGGCCCGCATGCAGACTCTGTCCGAGGAAATAAGGTTGCAATCACCGTAATAGACTTCGACAATTAATCTCGCTCACATTCTTGTGAGATATGGTGAATAAATCACTTATTCACTGAGGATTAACCTGGTCATATATCAATTTCGAATTGCATACATAACACATAACCTTCTTCTACAATTAATTGTCACATGCGGAAATAACAGAAGCAATCTCACATCAATTCAATCACACATTAACTCGGTATGTATGGGGAAAGCCTATAGCTGAAAACCCCGCAGCTATTGTGTATATTATAATGGAGAAATCAAGTAACCAAACAAGTACAATACTCCTCACAAGCTCTCATGCACTACCTCCCATGCTACACACTATCATACTAGATCTGTAAATCACTTGACTCCAATCCTTAGCCACTTGATAGCCAACCTTGATTGCGTATTTTAATGCTAGGTGATGGCCTCCTTATATAGATAAACCACCAGCCTAAACTTTGCAATGCTCATAGCTTACTCCACCTATCTATGTGTTGCAAATAGCAACAGTATAGTTACAACTGATAGCTAACTCTACCCTTTCATCTATCTCTTTCACTGGTCTTCACTGAACTGATCATGCACTGTAGTGAACTGAAGTGTTCTTGAGTTGACTAATGAGTTAATATTTAGTAAATTAAATATTATTTAATTTACTCCACTCATATCTAGTTGATTAGTTAGTTTAACTAATCCCAACTAGTTCAACTAAAACAAACAGAACACAACTCCACTATTTGTCCCGTTAACTCCTCCAAAACACGCCGCACAGTCTCGCCCCGAAGCCAACCATGCAAGATGCCATCAAACCCTAGGAACCACGTGATTCCTTGTGTCGATGCGATGAGCCACCTCCCATGACTTTCGATAAGTGCGCGAGAGTAAGCTGCTGTTTATAGTCAAAATATTAATAAGGAGTAAATAATATTTGGCCATATTTTAGGAGATCGGTCTAAAATAGTGGGTCCTAAAAGACAGATTCATCTGTTTTAAACGTATCCATCATCCGATCTCAGTAGAATTCCCAAATTATGCTCCGTATGTCTAAAAATAGACATAGTCTAAAAATAGACTTTGCGCCAGAATTTGCCTGCGGGCCCACTTAGTGAAGGCGACTTCATTTCACTAAGCTCCATCATCTTGCTGCATTCTCAACATGGTGTAGCTTAAGTCCCAGCACTAACCTTTATAATGTTCGGGTCCCAGCATTTAACATACCTTTGTGTAGATTCGATCACAATCTAATGGTTATAAGCCCGTCGCACTGCTTCAACTGATCCGACAGATATCGATTTCCTTAAATGCACGAACAATAATGCGCGATGAGAGTGGTTTTCCAAAATCACTTGAGGCCACGTGTCAGAAAGCGTATGGAATCGCTCTGAAATCTTGAATACCACTTGCTCGACGAAGGCGGTGCGATGAAAACCGGAAACCCACCTTTACTGTTCACTCCGCTCGTGGTTCCGCTTCTGCTCACAATTCCATTCCGTTTTCGTTGTATATAATCTCGGTTCAAACTATGTTATATATAAACCCGTCTTGTTTTCGTTATATGCCTCAACACGGAACTTCCGCTTATTATAACACACATTTCCACTAACACACAGGTTTATTCCCAATCCTCTGTAAAAATTTCACTGCTTTGATAATGGCTCTGCTTCTGCTGCTATGTCTCCTTTCTCTATCTCTGCCTCTGCTGTTCGACCGTTTCATCTCTTCCTCTATTTTTGTTGCCTCTATTGTTGTCCTTTTCCTGTCTCTGCATTTGCTGCCTTATTTTCCATCAATTATAACATTTCCAACAGCAGTGTTTAGTGCGATTGAGTTTATAAGAGACATACTACATTGCAATCAACACTACTAGTTGTAAAGCCATATATGGCTTCACAAGTTGATTGCATCACTAACATGTGAGATTTTGGAGCCCACTTGGGTCAATTGTGACAATTAAAATTGTGTCGAAATCTATGATAATCCAATATTCCATGATTGCTCCAAGCCCATTAAAATCAGGTACCATTTGTTGGGAACATGTTTTAGAAGGGAGAAATTGATCTAGAGTACATTCAGACAGGTTGCAAATATCTTGACTAAGCCCTTGGCCAAGGGAATTTCAAGATATTCATGGGGAGACTTGGATGGGTGGAGAAAAATTTCCTCAATAAGAGGTAGTATTAAAATATTGTACCTTGGATAGTCTTTTACAATCTGGTTTCACATGTGGCACTCCTCAGCACATGTATGAATGAGGTACGAGTGCTTTAGTTGCAGAATTTCGACAGGATAGTGAGGGGCACACTTCCACTTTCCAAATTCAATAGTATGGCACTTTAATTATGAGGGAGTGATCAATATTATAGATTGGATTGTTTTTCTATTCTTAACAATCTATTCTCAACAATTTTCATGTGTTTTCCATGTAAAATAGGGTGCATGCACTTTGCAAGTGTTAGTTTTAAATTCATTTAAGTAGTTTGCTAATTTTGACCTAGTCTGAAGTCTAGTTAAGAAGGGTGCATGCAATCTAGCGATAGGGTGTAGATCTCAAGGAGATTTTATCTCTTCCTTGGAGCACACTAATTATAATCTATCCATCATGCAGAGATAGGATGCAGATCCCATTGACCTTAAAACATGTACTTGCATATTTTTAGGTTTTGTATTGTCACAATTATTTGACATGGGTCTGTAGTATATACTAGCAAGTTGTACTAGTCACTGTTATCATAATTCTTGGTTGGGTTTGGAATAGTGGACAATGCCAAAATGGAAAATATGCAGTAATAATGTCTACAGGTTTCAATCTCCACCTATTGGTATGATCGTATGCAGGTTCGAAACTTTACCTTTCTTATTCCATTACACTTCCCTAACATTGTGTTGGGATAAAAACTCGTACAAAGTTTTGTATCACGTTTAATTTGTTGAAAAATACAGAAGAAAACTGCAGCTTAGCTGCTGAATGTCCATATCTAGATATGAATCTGTCCTATCCATGCTAAAATTATAATCATATGCCATTGGTGTTCACGTCTTCTCCTTTTCCCTATCTTAGTTTTCTTTAATTCTGCTATATGAAATTGATGGTAATACCAGGTAAGGATGGACTTTGTAATGCTTTTTATTTTTTTGAAAAACATGTCTTATAGTTGTATAAATTATTCAAAAATAGTAGAGGAAAAATCGGAGATCATAAACTCTTATCAAAATATAAGATCATATAAAAATAAACAATGGGATCTAAACATTGGGCATCTTTGATCAGTAGTGTATTTGGCCAAACACTGATGGTATACCTTATCCCTCCATAGAACATAAGCATAGAATGAGCTATCCTCATGGTGAAAAACATAAATCTTCCATAGATTGAATAATTCCAAACTCTGTAAGGACTGCCATATCTGACACTGGTCATCAGAAAGGATGGTGGAGAGGGAGGCATTCCATAGGTTCCATGGGATGTGTCTTCCTTGTGGCCGAGTAGTGTGGTGTTTAGGGGGTTCAGTGTCTTGGAAGGGCTTGTATCTACATCTTCTATGATTAGCGCAGGATTAGACACTAGAAGCTTATCAAGAGAAAGAACAGTTGCAATTGAATTAATAATAGTGAAATATGAACTTTTGTAGTTCTACTTAGGTAGCTGCACCAATATTGACAATCATATGCTCTAGAGATTGAATTCTTTATGGAAGAAATCCAAGATATTTGTGGCAATTTTCAAGCTTATTATGTGAGTCGATGAAATCTTCCTTACCCATTACTCTTATGTGCCATCTTTCAAAGAACCAAGTGACATGACTAAATGTTATGCAAGGTTCCTTACCCATTACTCTTATGTGACATCTTGCAAAGAACCGAGTGACATGACTAAATGTTATGCAAGGTGTAGATTTAGAACTCAGGGAAACTAGTATACGTCTATTAGCCTTTATTATTGGAGAAGGTATTATCTATACTCAAGATAATATTAGGGAAAGTATGCTTTTTTGATGCCTTCCCATTCGAAAGGAAAATATAGCTACACGTGAAAAACCTTAAACAACAAAAATGGATGGTTTGGTGTTTCAACTTTCAACAAGGTGATCTATGTTTTGAGAATTTGTAGGGCTGGAGATTAATTCAAATTCTGTTCTTGATAATTACTTGTGAGTTTAATTGAGTTACTTATGTCTTCTCTTGCTTAGCTTATTTAGTCTTTCATGGGAGAGGTTTTTCCCTCACTCTAGGAGCCTAACTTTGTGTCTTTTGTATTTTGGTAATGGATGGTTTGGTGTTTCAACTTTCAACAAGGTGATATATGTGCTGTGAATTTGTAGGGCTGGAGATTAATTCAAATTCTCTTCTTGATAATTACTTGTGAGTTTACTTGAGTTACTTATGTCTTCTCTTGCTTAGCTTATTTAGTCTTTCATCAAGTAAATTACTAAAATACAAAAGACACAAAGTTAGGCTCCTAGAGTGAGGGCAAAACCTCTCCCTCTTGGACAGGAAAACCCACAAGAAATTCTTCTTATAGATCTTCAAATGACAAGTACCATGACCAGGACTTAGACCCTTGACCTATGAATGCTTCCAAGACCTCACCACTGCTTCCAATGCTGATCATTTATATTTTCATCGTCGTACACTGATCTGCTCCAACATTTAGAGAACTTGGTTTCTACTTCTATTTTCCTTGGTTTAGTCAAGACAATGCTTCTTACTTCATGTTCACTTGAAATATATATTACTTTCTTTTGAATACTAATAATAGGAAGATTTACCTTCCTTTATTTTACTTTCTCTCTATGAAAATATACACCACTTCAGACTTCAGATAATTAACTTGGCAATTCATATCACAATATTTGCACACTTTTTCAATTCTGATTTTTATATCTCTTCACTGGATTCTAATTCTTTAAAGGGTGCTAGCTCAATGGAAGAGCACCTGATTTACAAGCAGGAGGTTGGTGGTTCGATTCCATAGTGCCCTGATATTCATATGGAATGGCGGCGATCAATTTTTGGTGACGAAGCTCTTTTGACCATCACCAACGAGCTTATGGTGACATTTTTCAACCCTCACCAAAATATGAAATGGTGAGGGTCAACGAACGCCACCATATATACGCATCAATAGTGACGACCATGAAAGGTCTGTCACCATAAATTGTTGTTGATATGAAATGGTGAGGGTCACTGTTTGTCATTATAGTCATTATTCATGACAGACCTTGAAATCACCAATGAACTTATCATGACATTTTTTGACCCTCACCAAATATGAAATGGTGACGGTCAATGAACGTCGCCATATATATGCACCAATAGTGACAGCCATGGAAGGTCCATCATAATAAATCGTTGTTGTTCATTTGAAATGGTGACGGTCAATGAACATCGCCATATATATGCACCAATAGTGATGGCCATAGAAGGTCCATCACAATAAATCGTTGTTGTTCATTTGAAATGGTGACGGTCACTATCCGTCATTATAATCAATATTTGTGACAGACCTTGAATGTCACCACAACTCATACTTTTGGCGACACCACCTTTGGTGACGTTCAAATTTTTGGTGACGGGGGCTATTGTCCATCACCATTGCTCATATGCAATGGTGACGGTCACTATCCATGATTATAAATCATTATTGGTGACGAACCTTGAATGTCACCACAACACCTATAATTTCGGCGACGCCACCTTTGGTGACGTTCAGTTTTTGGTGACGAAGGCTCTTTTGACCGTCACCAATGAGCTTATGGTGACATTTTTCGCCCCTCACCAATGTCCTTTTTTCTTGTATTGTATGTTTTCCAGTTTCCATTCTGTATTTTCCTTTTATGAATAAAATGAAGTAATGAAGCTGCAGGTCTCTTTTTACATATGTGAATAAGAGTTAAAAATTCTTAATGGGCGCTCCTTCATTTTAACTATTCCACTATCTTAAAATTCTTCTGAAGTTTAAAGTGATAGATTATGTTTATCAGCATATCAGTTTGGGCTTCCTTCCTTCATGTTCTTCTTATCACTCCATTTAATATCAACAGATAATGGAATTGTGAAGCATTTATTCCATCTGATTCTTAGGGGTTTGGTAATAAATCTCTGAAGGTGATTAAGCAAAGCCCATTTAATATAATATTTCTGTGACATATATATGTGTGTGTGTGTGTGTGTGTGTGTGTATGTATAAATGTCTTGATCACTGATTCCTTAACACATCCAAGGGATTGTTTCTTAAGATACTACATTTTTTAGTGTCGTTGTCGGGGACGAAGAAGCGAAATTCATTCCCTGGGTTCTTGTCATATTTCCTCTGGTTGTTCAGAGAGGAGGAAATATCATGTTGTGTTTTTATTCCATAATTCTGGCATATAAAAGGCCACATACGAGGTCGGACACCTCGCAAAAGAAAGCACCTATTCTATCAGATCTTGAGAAATTGGTTTCTAGAAAAGCTCAGAAGCCAAAGAAGTTTTCTACACCTGATGCTACACTGCCTAAACCTGGAAGCAGTTCACATAACCCCTCATCCAAGGATATTTCTCGAAAACTCATTTTCTCAGAAAAATAATCCTTTTCCCCACCAGTTAATTTTCAAGAAACAAAGTTAGAAGAACAACATTTTGAGTCTATTTCATTCACATTTACAGAAGCTTAACCAAATACAGTTGTTGGTTCTTGTGCTATTGTTCATCAACCCCTCCCTATATCAGTTGCTTCACCCCATTCATCCACATCCTGAACTGGTTCACAAACCCCACCTACTCAAGGAGCAGTTAATCAAGGCATAAACATGGCACCCCCTGTTTTCTTGATGAACAGGTATGCACCATTAAATCTTCCACAACCTATGAATGCCATGCCTCGAGAATACCTCAAGTTACTTCCTCATTTTACTAGTGAAGATGAAGTGGCTGCAAAACAACACTTGCCATTGTTTTGAACATTTGCTAAGAATATAAATGTTGAACATATTGATGTAGTGACGAGACTTTTTGTACAGTCTCTGAATGGAAAGGCAAGAAAATGGTTTAAATGTTTGTCGAATGGTTCAATTAATAGTTGGGAAGAATTAGAGACACAATTACCCAAATATGGGGTGAAAAAAGATATCATGGTTATTCGTTAACTAAGTTTAATGCAATCAAGAAAAATCCTAATGAAAACATGAATGATTTTATTAAAAGAATTAAAAAATTGTATAATAGTTTACTCACAGAAATGAAACCTCCTTTTGTTGGAGCAAGGGTTGTTTTTGTTGGAGCTTTTGAGTGACATTTTAGTTTCACTTTAAGAGAAATGAGATCTCCTACTCTTGAGCAAATCCAAACTGATGCTTTGGAGATTGAAGCAAATATGAATGTTGTTGGGAAGGCACAAGAAAATCAATCAGTTCAAGAGAAATGCAAGGCCAAAGAGGAATCATCACAGGATCAGAGGATTGCTGACATGAAAAAGGTTATCAAGAATTTATCAAATAAATTAGTGAAGATGGAGCTAGATAGTAAAAAATACCAAAGGCCACCACAACAAAACAGAGGAGTTTTCAATCCTCAATTTAGAGAGCAGCCCCTACAAATTTTGCAGAGGGAGAAAAGAGATCAGGACCAAGTTCAAGCACCACTATATATAGAGGAAACACCTTCACAGTCTACTGAGGATGATAAAAAAGAAGTTGAAGATCAGATATCTATTGTTTATATGGAAGATGATGAGGAAGAAGAAGAATGTGAAGAATAATGCATTGAATTTGAGGTGTCATTTGACCAAGAAGATATGGATGAGTATTGTAAAAAATTCACAAATTTTATGCAAGCAGAGCTGCATAAGAAGTATGATTTAAGATCAAGAAAGAGATCAAGGACTCAGGTTGATGAAGAGAAAGAGCTAGAGTCATCCCCTTCTCCAATGTAGACTCCACAACCAAAGAACTCAGTAAAACAATCAGATAAGAGGAAACAACATTTAAATCCAGTAGGTGGAACTGAAAAACAATAGGCTAAGACTTCCCAAAATAAGTCTATTGATACTAATAATTTGGAGAAGGTTGAAACTGTGCTTGAAGAGATTTCTAATCCTAACAGAAATCAAGAAGAACCTAAGAATATTTTCAAACAAAATCAAGCCTTCAGTATATATAAAGAGCTAGGAAAGGTCAAAATTCAAGTACCCCTACTTGAGCTAGCTAAGACACCAGGTTACAAGAAGGAGATTGCAAAATTCATTAATATTTCTTAGTTTGATGATATTGGTGATACTGTGAATTTTCAAGAGGAAAAACCAGTGGTCACTTTTGGTCCACATGTGGAGGAGGTAGATTCTTCTATTCCCCCATTTTATATATCACTGCTTATTCATGATTTCATTCTTCATAATTGTATGTTGGACTCTGGTGCATCACACAATCTCATGCCATTTTCTGTAATGAAAGAATTGAATTTAAAAATTACTAAACCCTATAGAGACCTATACTCATTTGATTCAAAAAGGGTGAAGTGTGTTGGGCTTATCAAAGACTTGGTGGTGTCCCTGGCCCAAATTCCAGCCAAAAGTATTATGATGGATGTAGTGGTTGAAGATATTCCGGCTAGATTTGGTATGATTTTGTCCAGATCTTGGGGAGCGAAGCTTGGAGGTGTTTTAAAACTAGACTTCATGTATGCTATTATTCCTGTGTTCAATGGGGAAGAAAGAAGGTTGTATAGAGAAACAAGATTTGTTAAAACTACCACAAATAAGGATGCAATAAATTCCCCCATCTATGGTCAAGAGAAGGAAGATCTTTCTTGTTTTATGTTGCATGAAGATGCAGAGTTTTTTGAAGACTCAGAGAAGCAGCTCTCTTTAGCAAATATACATAATGAGTTGGGTTCAAACAAAATTTGGAAGTGTTATTTTGATGGTGCCTATTCAAAAGATGGCATGGGAGCTGGATTTTTACTGATATCTCTAGAAGGTAACCTTTTTCCTTTTTCTTTTAAACTTGAATTTAAATCAACAAATAATGTAGCTGAGTATAAGGCATTAATTTTGAGTCTTCAAACTGCTAAACAAATGGGAATCCATTGTATTTCCATTTTTGGTGATTTTGAGTTGATCATAAGATAGATTAAAAATCTTTGTCAATCCAAACATCCAAGGTTGAGATCATATAGGAATGAAGTATGGTACCTGATTGAGAATTATTTTGAAGCTTTGAATCTTCAATTCATTCCAAGAGAAGAAAACACAATGGCAGATTCACTGGCAGTTGCATCTAGTACTTTCAAGCCACCTATAAATCTGAAACTAAGGTATGAGATTGAGTTGAGGCATAGACCCTCAATCCCTGACAATGTTAAGCACTGGCAGGTCTTTAAAGATGATGAGAAGATAAAAAATTTCCTGACAATGATTGAAAATTTTGAAGATAGTGAAATAGATCAAGACAATGAATAGACATGAAAAATCTTAAGAAATCAATAGGTGATCAAAAAATAATTCAGTTGAAAGACAATAAATTGCCCAAAGGATTAGTTCCTCTTGAAATATTTTTTGATTCAAATGATGTAGCACTGGATGAAAAGGAGGCACCTCAAGAGGGGGAGATGGAATATTGTAATCTGGGAACTCAACAGGAGCCCAAGGTTGTCAAGTTATTCAAAGGTGTCCCTAAGAATTATAAAGAAAGGTACATTGATCTTTTCAGGAAATATATGTATGTATTTGCATGGTCATATGAGGATTTGAAAACATATGATCTAGATATTATTCAGCACAAAATACCATTGAAGGATGGGGTCAAGCCTCACAAACAGAAACTTAGGTAGATCAATCCATTGCTCCTTGATCCAATTGAAAAGGAAGTGAAGAAATTGTTGCAAGAAAAAATTATAGTCCCACTCAGATATTCAGACTGGGTTTCTAACCTAGTTCCTTTGAGGAAAAAGAATGGAGAGATAAGGCTATGTGTTGACTTCAGGAATTTAAACAGAGCATCTCTTAAAGACAATTATCCTTTACATAAGATGGACTACATTTTATAGAAAGTGACAGGAGCATATATATTGTCTATGGTTGATGGTTTCTTCGGGTACAACTAAGTAGCTATTAAAAAATAAGATCAGAAGAAAACAAATTTTACCACACCTTGGGGAACGTTCATGTATGACAGGATTCCATTCGGTATTATGAACACAGGTGCCACTTTTCAAAGGGAAATGGACATAGCATTTGTGGGTGATAATTTTGTAGTCATATATTTGGATGATTTGACCATTTTTTCAGGTTCATATGATAAACACTTGGAGCATTTGCATAAGGCTTTCTTGAAATACAAAAAGTTTGGGTTGTCATTGAATCCCAAAAAATCCTAGTTTGCTTTGGAGGAAGGAAAGTTGTTAGGACATATAGTTTCAAATCAAGGAGTGAAGATTGATCCAACAAGAGTTGAAGCTATCCAAACAATCCCTTTGCCTATGAGTAAAAAGGATATTCAGAGGTTTCTAGGAAAAATAAATTTCCTGAGAATATTTGTCCCAAATTATGCTGAAATTGTTAGGAATATAACAGATATGCTAAAGAAGAATGTTGAAGTAAAGTGGGACAAGGATGCTAGAGAATCATTTTCTAGGATTAAAGAAGCTCTTCAGGAAGCTCCTATTCTGATCAGTCTATATTATCAAAATCCTTTTCAAATATTTTCATTTGCATCCCCTACTACCATTGTTGTTGTGTTGTTGCAGAAGAATAAAGAGGGAAAAGAACAACCTGTGGCATTTTTCAGTAAAGTTCTCAGGGATGTTGAACTTAAATATAACATTTTGGAAAAATAGGTGTATGCTTTAGTTAAAGCATTAAAATCATTCAAGACTTATGTGTTGCAGTATCAGATATTTGCTTATGTGCCTAACTCTGTCGTGAAGGATGTGTTGATTCAAATTGATGTGCAAGGTAAAAGACGAAAATGGATAGCTAAGATCCAAGAATATGACTTAGATATCAAACCTACCAAATTGGTCAAAGGACAAGGTTTGGCAAAGCTGTTGAAAGAGTCAAATTTTCAAGCTTTGGGAATTAATTTGTTGTCACCTTTAGATGAAGCTACTGATGAAAGCAGTCAGAATAGTACAAAGACAACAATTAAATACAAGTTCCCGTGTTCTGATTGGTATAAGGATATTGTTCATTACTTATGTTTTTTATCTTTCCCAACCTCACTGAACATAACAAAATACAAAGCTCTTAAGCTCAAATCTCATCCATATGTCATAATTGATGCTAAGTTATATTGGAAGGATCCTGCTGGAATTTTGTAGTTGTGTTTGACAAAGGGTGAATCAATGGAAGCTATAAAATAATATCATGGAAACATATGTGGAGGCCCTTATAGTTGGAAGGTTACTGCTCATAAAATCCTCAAATTAGGTTTTTACTGGCCTTCCTTATCTGCTGATGTATACAGATTGGTTAGAAGCTTCCAGAAATGTCAATTGTTTGCAAAAAAGAAAAGGTTAGCTCATCTACCTCTTCTCCCAGTGTTTGTTGAAGAACCCTTTAGGCAATGGGGATTAGATTTTATTGGGGAAATCAATCCACCATCAAGTGGGTAGTTCAAGTGGATTCTAACTACCACTGACTATTTCATAAATTGGGTGGAGGCAATACCTACCAGAAAGGAAAATGATCAGGTAGTAATGAATTTTCTAGAAGAAAACATCTTCAGCGGGTTTGGGTGTCCAATCAAGATTGTAACTGACAATGCCTAGGTTTTCAATTTATTCAGATTCATTAATTTTTTTCAAACATATAATGTCATTATATCTCATTCTATAGCATATCATCCTCAAGGGAATGGGCTAGCTGAATCTTCCAACAAGACATTGGTTAAGATCTTAAAGAAGACAATTAATGAAAATCAGAAAAATTGGGATTCAAAATTGACATTTTCTCTTTGGGCAGTAAGAGTGACTACTATAAGATCTACAGGTAAGTCTCCTTATGAACTGGTTTATGGTACTCAAGCTTTATTTCCTACTTAGTTGGCTAGACCAGTGATTTATTTTCTTCAAGAAGCACAGGAAGAGCCTAATGCATTGGTGAGAAGGCTGAACAAGGTTATAGAATCAAGTGAGAGCAGGAACAAAATCAGAGAAAATTTGATCACCTACTAAGAAAAGATGAAGTCCATTTTTGATAGGAAAGCAAAAGAGATTCTTTTTCAAAGTGGATATTTAGTATTAAGATGGGATACCAGAAGAGAAGAGAAGGGAAATCATGGTAAGTTTGATCCACTCTAGTATGTCACATACAATATTGTTTAAGCTAGATCAAATAACACATTCGTGCTGGAGAATCTTGATGGAGAAACAATGGAGTTTCCTGTGAATGGGCACTATCTAAAACGTGATTTCCAACATTGATATTTTATGGTTCACCATTGTACATATTTGGCTTTCTCATTGTTCATATTTCATCAAACATCATTTGACTCCATGCCCGAAGTGAAGGCACTAATCTGCAGTTCTTAGTGTTTCGTGGAAAAAAACACTATCCCCAGATGGAGCCAGATGTTGTGGCTCATTTGCAAAGTATTTTATTTTATTTAATTTTTAAATACAAAAAAATGGAAAAATATAAAAATGTATGTTAAAGTTTAAAGTTTCTCATACTTTAGCATAAAGATGTAATATTTGGTATAAGTTTAAAGTTCAAAACTTTAAAGGATTCATGAAGGTGGGTCCCAGCACTTAGTTAATAAATGAGCAGGTTTGTGAGCGTGATCCGAAGATTTATTTCGATGGAGATAAAAGCAGCAACCCATAGGCACATACAACTCACGGTTAATGAGGAGGGTGCCTCCATAGTTGACTTTGTTGATTGCGGGGCCGATCAAAATCTGCAGTCATGATTAACTGCAGGGGCATGACCCTAATGAGCTCTTTGTACCTTTGAGGCCTCCTGTAGTGATGTAAGCTACTAGTGGACGACAACTATCAGCCACGTCATGGTACCGTTTAACAGTATTTTGGCGCATTAACTCAGAATTTAATTCATAATCCCCACGCCACCTATTTAAAATTGGTTCCTATTTTCACAAAGTTATTGGTGTTTCTTTGTATTTATCAATTTGATTGCGCCTGTGTCTTCCATTGTTGTCTGCCACCTTCTCATTGTTCACCACCCTAAGTAGAATTATGGCCAAGTGTTCATCTCTTTCCGGATCATCCAGCCATATTCCTCTCATGGAAACTGAGAGGGATATTCGAGACATTGTCTGCTCTTCAGATCACCTCCAATTCTATCAATAGGTCTGTCTGAATGACAAAGCCTCTTCAATTTTCTCTGCCATAGCCAAAATAGGTGTACTGTCTGCATGTATTCCAAGAACGCACCTTTTTCCTGAGTTTTTGTATTGGCTAGTGTCTGGCATGTATCCTGGCATGTGTTTTTTAATGAATTGTCAAGGAGAAAATGTCTTACAAGTATCAGCCCTCTTAATTCGTCAAGCTCTGTGTTACCCAGAGTTAGAATCCTATGTCCAATTCACTGATGATTCATTGATATCACATTATGATAGTCTTGCAGGTCAGCAATTCAATCATTTTGTATTTTTCCTGAAGCCATATACGAAGCATTTTGTACCTGACAGCAAAGAATTCTTCATGGAAGTTTTCGATGCAAAATTCTGACCGGTGCTGAGGTGTATTTCAAAGATATTGGGAAAAGAAGACAATAGCACAATTGAAAAATCAGTTATGGGAATGTTTGCATTGATGATGAAGCCAGGGGTGTTGATCAGCGGTTGTCATTGTTGTCAACCCAAGCAGCACCAGGGGCTACCCCAATATTGCATGGGAATTTTGACCTACAAAATTAATATATTCTAGGTCAATAATGCTTTTTATGGTTTCTACTTGTCAAGATGTTTCCTTTGATATATGACACGCCATGTAATTCTTCACGGTTTGAGAGATATTCATGTTTGAAGTTTGTACCCCCAGTTAGTGGGCTAAAACCCCATGGGGTTGTGGCATGGGTCATTGAAAAGTAACAACTAATATTTTTTAAGCTCCTAAAATCCCTCCCACGTTCACTTGTTGAAGCCCCTTTCAACCTAAGCATTTATATAAATTGTGATCCTCATATCCTCCTAAGGCAAGGGATTTTGCCATCTGAAACAGGTCATCGTGGAATTTTCTCTCTAACATTTTTTCTACGAAGGTTTAGAAGTTGAAATTTTTATGAGGTGAAGCCGAAATCCTAAGGAACCTCCTATAGAAATTTCAGATCAAGGTGTGTAATATTTTTGGAGATATAATCTATGGAAGTTAGTGTTTTTGCAGGCTCCTGAAATTCATCTCAAAGAAGTGACCTTGGGAAAATCATCATAACTCTCTCTCTGAGTATCAGATTGGAATTTCATAAAAATTAGCAGATAGCACACATTTTTTTGTTTTCTCTCTATCAATTTCAAAGCCGAATGAAGAAACATTGACACATTGAATGCCGTACAAGTTCACTTTGCTGAAATAGTCCATAATTAGGGAATTGTGAGAGATTGGGAATAACTCTCCCTTGAAGAATCCAAATTGATTCAGACCTTTGGCATTGGAAATAAAACTTAGAGGAATACTACATGACCAAAAATCACATATTGGGGATCTGAAATAACATAGATACACCAGATTCAATATCGAGCTCCTAGAAGGTAAGAAAAAGCTAGATCATGTGTTGTCAAGGGCTACAAAGGACCAGCCTTTCTAAGGCAGCAAAGCAAAGCAAGGTGCAGCAGAGGGTAGCATGATATGATAAGCAACCAAGGTGTATAACATCAGCAAGAAGTTCATCACATGAAGTCTTCAAGTGGGCAGCACTGCATACAGTCATTGTAAAGATATCATAGTAAATAAGTCATTGTAAATACATTATTGTAAAAATTGTTCAAGTATCTATCTGCTAAGAGTTGAAGAGGCAGTGTCGGGAGGTCTAGGATCATCATTAGGTGGTTGTGTCAAATTTGGGGTTATGGTCTAGTGTATCTTCTTCTTCTACTTCATTCTATATCATTGTAAAGTGGACCATTTTCCCTAGTACGAGAGTCCATTCTTCTTTTATTCTTCTACAAGGTCGTAGGGTGGTGCTAGGGTGAGTTGTAGCTCATTGGGTGTTGGGGAATCCGTTCAGTTGACTACTGAAGAATCTCAGGCATTGGAGCATCCATCTAGTGGGATCTGGAGAAGAATTATTTTCTATATTCTAGGAATTTGGAACTTTATTTTCAATTGGAGTTGAATATTAAAGAATTATTAGAAAAGAATTAGGTGGTTTTTGTCCCGGAGTGGGTTTCCACCTTAAAAACTATGTGCATTTTTGTTCCTCTTGTTTACTGCTATCATTGTACAAACACTGATAATAATTGAAGATTAAATAATGCTATAATTGAAAGGAATATTGATTCACCCCCACCACCCCCCCCCCTCAGTATTTCCAACAATTGGTATCAGAGCTTGGTTCCTTCATGTAATATCCCCAAAAGGGATTGCTCAGCAAGCCATGCCTGAAAAATGCATTTTTCAAGAATGTGTGCTTCAGCTATCATAAAATGTGTTTAAAAACACTTAGAAACAAATTCAATGTACTGCCGCAACCCTTACTCAGCTTTTATTCTCAAAAAGGTGAGGAAAAGCAGCTTTTCATGCCCTAAAATGATTGTATTAAAAAATACGCATAAAACCAAGGGTCATGGATTTGGGATATGCTGTATTAGGTAAATATGGATTCATGCCTAATTTCAGCAAAAACAAATGCGTTTTTCTAAGTTAAACAGATCCTCCATTCCCGACTAGGCTTAAAACTGTTGATTTCCCATGACTTGGAGTATGCAGAAATTTACTGAAGCATAGGGAGCATATTTTCTGAAGGGTTTTATGAAATAAATGATGATAGAAGTCTGATATATATTTTACATGATTCATACAGCAAATAAATGGAGATTTAATCACTTATACACAAGGAGAAAGACACCTGGCAAAGGTTTCTGGAAAAATACATGAATAACAAACAGTACTGCAGTAAATAATGTAGTTACTAGATATCTGTATTAAAAATGGTTGTAAATGAAATGAAATATCATAATAATAAAAATAAAATTCCCTAGGCCTCTTATTAGAACTCCCGGAGGGAAATGAACACCTCCTCCTCAAAGATTTGCATAAAATCCAAGGGTGCAGCTGTGATGCTGCATAAAAGGATGCAGTTTCTGAAGGAGACTGTGTTGTGGCTGAATATGGAAGAGTGGCCCAAAGAAAAATACTGAAATGAAGCTCAAATCCTTCTCTCTCGATCCCTTAAGCAAGCTGATCCAAAGAGAGGATGGAATTCCCACACGGGAATTCTTTGCACTAAAAAGTGCAACAACTCCGGCTAAATAGTTGAAGTATGCAATGGGTCTCTAGACCCAGAAATATTAATACATGAATGATTCTCCTTTTATTCTATGCCTCCCTTTTATCTTTGGTGAGCCTCCTCACCCCGGAACCCACACAAAGTTGAGGTGACTTCTTCATGAAGCTTCCTCTTTCAAAACGGCGCTGCCCTAGTTAATTTCCCTCCTCTTTGTGACAGCGTTGTTGACTTGGTCAACTGGAACCAATCCACTTGCAATTCCTCTGTTCACACCAAGGGATCTTCAATCTGGTTCTCATATGTGTGTCTAGGCTGATCCTTGTTCACATTGAGCTAGTTTACTTGAGTATTTCTTCCTCCTCAAGAATGGTTGTTGACTTAGTCAAACTTGACTATGTCTCCATCTAAAATGTCTTTGTTCACACTTGGAAGTGTAAAACCAGCTCCTAAGGTAATCTCTTCCCTTAATAAGGTGGAATTTATTCATATTTTATTTTTCATGGGCTTCCTTACCCATTTATTCCTTTCCTAGGTGAAAGTAGCAAAATCTGATATTCCAATTTGCTTATGTGCAAATTTTGGAATATTACAGTGCTCCCCTCCCAAATGTTGCTTGTCCTCAAGAAACTGTAAATATAGGACTGAAGAGCACCCTCTTCTCCCCTACAGCAACCTCATAATATGAAATCCTCCAAGGATCAAGGTGCTACATCATCAATACATCTCCAAGTTTCCCCTCCAAAGTGTGCAAGCCATATTTTGGGAAGCATCCCAAATAGCTAACGTTGTGTGACAATGAAACATCCATGGAAGCAACAATGGGTTTTTTGTAGGTCCTCTTGAAGCATGAGGGATGATGTATATTTTGATTCATCATCCCCATTTGAATCTCTCCTCCCCAAGCTATCAACCAAAAAAAATGAGTCACCATCCAGAATGGTAACTCATGCAAACCATCCTCCACCTGAAGCTCCGGAAAAGTAGGTGGGCTGAAATTTTGGACATGGTAGACATAGTAGCCTACCCCATGTTGTCTTCCTCTCCACTTAAGAATAAGTGTACAGATTTTTCTGATCTTGGGCTGCAACAATGTTGCCCTCCAATGGCAAGAAGGAAATTAGACCTCCAAAGGTCTCTCTCCCAGCGCTGTGAATCAAGCTAGCCCAACCATCTTATACATCATGGATAAGAAATCACCATCACATGATATCCCATCCATCTCATGGTCCTCCTCATAAAGAAACAAATGATTTGTTGTAGAGGCCATGTCTCTTCTCATGCTCCCCTTAGAGCATGCAATGTTGAAAGTGTGGGGATGCTCCTCCCCCAAGAACACACCCACTCCATGTTTTCCTCCTCCAATCATGCTCCTCATATAGGCAAGAACAATATCAGCAAATAGTATCATGACCAGCATCATAATGATAGAAAGACTAAAGGTTCTACGTAGTGTTGGAGTGTACCAACAGCCTCTCAAGTGGTCACAGCATAGTCTTCCCCACTACAGCTTCAGGAAATAGCATGGCAAGTTGTCTCCTGACAAATGGCTTGCTATATAAGTCATCACACCCACTAGTAAATAGTATATGGCTAAGTATTTCAATTGGGCACACCAGAAGCAACCATATACTTGCCCTGGATCATACATTAAATGGTTGTCTCCATCATAATAGTTGGCCAAAAATAGACCATGGAGCCTAAAGAGAAACTTGCCCCTTTGAAGAGCAATGCACTGCAAATAAATGGTAAGAGAAAAATATTGTGTGGTATAATAAATAAATGCAACAATAGAATCCTTACCATGTAGTGAAGACAATATGGTGACAAGATTCATAGATGAATCCTCCATAGTGGTATGGCATATCAATCTGAAGAGGAATGAATCACATGCTCCATGAAAATCCTCCTTCTTATGCTTGGAAATCCAAGTCAAGGAGAACATACTACAGAAACCAATGAGTCCATCCATTACTCTATCAATCTCACCTCCTCTATGCCCATCAAGTGCATCAAATATGAAGTGATCCTGGGAACACTCCATCAACAAGCTCATGCTCCACAGTGACAGCATTGCTAGCCTATGCAAATAGGCTCCTGCCAACTCATGAATACATTCTCTGACATGTTCTATGTCAAAGACTCCTCCCATAATGTTGCCATTTCCTCCCATTGCAACATCATGAAAAATGTGAGAGCAACTCTGTCCTTTCCCTCTCTCAATCCTCCAAAGCAATAAAGGTCCTTGCTGCCTCATCATACCTCCATCATACAACTGATGCAGTGAAAAAAAAATGACCATATCATCCTAATGCATCCACACTCCTTGCCACCCCATGATGCAAGTATTATGCCAAGTATCCTCCTCCCTCATACCCTTAGAAGAAGGATATGCCACATGATGGCCAAACTCTCTCAAGAGTAGCCAACGCAGTATTGCCTCTTGCTGCCCAGTATCATAGATTTGCAAGTAGCTCTCCAACTTCTTGCTCTCTATCCACATCCTTTTGTCCACCGAGGGATGCCTCCTATCATTCTCCATCTTGGTACTCCTCCAAAGGAGACTACCATCCTCCCATATCAGATTTTTCTCCTTGCATTTCATGGGATGCTGAAATGAAACTTCTTGGAGACCTCTTAGAAAATATCTCATGTCCATCCTTATCTTGAAACCCTAAAGATCCCATTGTGACCAAAGCAAAGTCTCCTCACTGCTAAATTTTGACAGCGGTGTAACCCTCCTCCAAGGTAATATGGCTATCTCATGTGTCAATTCCCGGATGAACATCTGCTTCTGCATGGATGTGTTTGGAGAAAATTTCACTCCATCCAAGAATTGAGTGCAACTCGTCAATGTTGCATGAGGTTGATGGTTCAAATCTCCCTTGAACCTATCAAGCTTGCACAGTGCAGTGCAATCTTGCTGCTCTTCCTTAGCAACAATATTTGATCCTAGGTCATATGCAAACAAATCTCCAAAGTCTTTCATAAAATTTTCTGAAATGTCAAGACATGGAAATTTATGCATACCTTTGTGATCCTCCAGAACATCTTGTATGGCTACAAGAGTTCCTCTCTTCAATGTGTTGGTTGATCCAACTTATGATGTAGGAAGCTACTCTTCCAAGGCTGTGACAACGCTAGTACTTGTCTCTTCCCATGGTGGTGTGGACTTCCTCTCTTTTGATCCTTCTCCATCAAAGGTTCTAATCATCCCTTGAGTAAACCCAAGAAAATAAATCACTCTTTTATGGCTTGAGTGACTAAACCACCAAGAATTGGCTTCACCCTCCAGGTGCAGCACTGCAACTTTTACTGCCTCCTCTTCGACCATTGGGTGAAGCATAAAAAATGCCTCAAGCTTCCTTGCCCAAGCTCTTGCTGTAATTGACCCATAAAATTTAGACAATAGGAATCTATTGCCTCTAATCTCATCTTTGCTGCAAGGTCTTCTTTCTTCTCTCAGTTGAATAAACAGAGGGAAATCTAGGGTTTCTTTGAAAGCCATAGGTCGGCACTTGTATTCTACCAAATACCCACTTAGAATTTCATGCTCTAAGTGGTATCCTTGTTCTTCACTCCCTCTACAAGAATAGGAAGTGCATGCATCTGTTTCTGCTTATTGAAATCCTCTAGGGGTTTCTCTACAAATCTCTCCTCCTTGAAACCCTTTTGGAGTTTCAGTGCATTTCTCTTCTTATTTATTCTTGGATCTTAAAATGGATGAGAGTAATCTCATCCTCTTCATCTTATCCTTCTAAAATCTAATTCACAAGCTGAGCACTATAAAGTTCCCTTCTCGGGAATATCAAAATTCTATTCCACAGATTGACTGCAGGGGCATTTACTGGATATGTCACCTTTGAAAAAAGGATGAGATCCAGAGGCTACCTGGCCATATGTAGACTCTTTCTATATATTTTTAAACATTCCTCCTTCAGGGAGTCATCACTTTGGCTTGAAGCCACAGGCTGAGCCAAATATCATGCTCTGATACCATTATAATATCCCCAAGAGGGATTGCTTAGCAAGCCATGCTTGAAAAATGCATTTTTCAGGAATTTGTGCTTCAATTATCATAAAATGTGTTTAAAAACACTCAGAAACCAATTCAAAGTACTGAAACAACCCTTATTCAGCTTTTATTCTCAAAAAGGTGAGGAAAAGCAGCTTTTCATGCCCTAAAATGACTGTATTCAAAAATATGCATAAAACCAAGGGTCATGGATCTGGGATATGTTAGATTAGGTCAATAGGATTCACATGCCTAATTTCAGTAAAAAAAATGTGTTTTTCTAAGTTAAACAAATCCTCCATTCCCGACTAGGCTTAAAATTGTTGATTTCCCATGACTTGGAGTATGCAGAAATTTACTGAAGCATAGGGAGCATATTTTCTAAAAAAAATTCTGCAATAAATGATGATATAATTCTGATATATAGTTTACATGATTCATACAGCAAATAAATGGAGATTTAATCACTTATACACAAGGAGAAAGACACATGGCAAAGGTTTTCAGAAAAATACATGAATAACAAAAAGTACGCAGAAAATAACGCAGTTACTAGATATATGTATTAAACATGGTTGTACATGGCATGAAATATTATAAAAATACAAATAAATGGCCCTAGGCCTCTTATTATAACTCCCGAAGGGAAATGAACACCTCCTCCTCAAAGATTTGCATAAAATCCAAGGGTGCAGCTGTGTTGCTGCTGCTGCTGCATAAAAGGATGCATTTTCTGAAGGAGACTACATTTTGGATGAATATGGAAGAGTGGCCCAAGGCAAAATACTGAAATGAAGCTCAAATACTTCTCTCTTGATCCCTTAAGCAAGCTGATCCAAAGAGAGGATGGAATTCCCGCACGGGAATTCTTGGCACTAAACAGTGCAGCAACTCCGGCTAAAAAGTTGAAGTATGCAATGGGTCTCTAGACCAAGAAATATGAATACATGAATGATTCTCCTTTGATGCTATGCCCCCCTTTTATCTTTGGTGAGCCTCCTCACCCCAGACCCCACACAAAGTTGAGGTGACTTCTTCATGAAGCTTCCTCTTTCAAAACTGCATTGCCCTAGTTAGCTTCCCTCCTCTTTGTGATAGCGTTGTTGACTTGGTCAGCTGGAACCAATCCACCTGCAATGCCTCTATTCACACCAAGGGATCTTCAATCCAGTTCTCATATGTGTGTCTAGGTTGATCCTTGTTCACATTGAGCTAGTTTTCTTGAGTATTTCTTCCTCCTCAAGAATGGTTGTTGACTTAGTCAAACTTGACTATGTCTCCATCTAAAATGTCCTTGTTTACACTTGGAAGTGTAAAACCAGCTCCTAAGGTGATATATTCCCTTAAGAAGGTGGAATTTATTCATATTTTATTGTTCATGGGCTTCCTTACCCATTTATTCCTTTCCTAGGTGAAAGTAGAAAAATCTAATATTCCAATTTGCTTATGTGCAAATTTTGGAATATTACACTTCAATAGTAGTTTAACAGGTGGAAGGAGGTCATGGATCATACCAAGAATGGTGTACCTCTGTTCAATGAAAATAATTATGCACTCTGGAAAGGAAGAATGGAGGTCTATCTCTTGGTGCAAGGTTACGAAGTATGGGACACTGTTCAAAATGGATTTACATCAACCACAGATGAACAAGGTAAGAAGAATTTGGTAAATGATGCAAAAGAAAATAATATTATTATCAGTGGAATTATTGAATCTGCTTATCATAAGGTGTTGGGTTTTAAAACCGCCAAAAATGTATGGGACAAGCTTGAGAATATACATGCAGGTGACTCAATTGTCAAAGAAGCAAAGCTTCAAGTCTATAGAGAAAAATTTGAGAAACTCATAATGAAATAATATTGCAACATTGTTGCATACTTCCAATACGTTGATGAAATAACCAATACTCTAGAAGGATTGGGAGAGCCAGTTGACAAGAAGACTATTATACGGAATATTCTTAGAACGTTGCCAGGGAGATTGAACCCAAAGGTATCGGTCTTAGAATACAGTGAAAATATGGAAAAACTTAGCAAAGAGGAATTACATGGAGTTCTCATAGCATATGAAATGAGACTTGATGAAGAACAGGATACTTTGCATCTAGAAACTGCGTTCATTGCATCTAAGAAAACCAATAAGGATAAACAACCTTCAATTGAAAAGACATTCACCTGCAAGTGTGAAGAAAAGGGAGATGATGAAGAAGGTCTTTCAGATGAATAATATGCTTACTTTACGAGAAAACTAAAAATGGGTAAGGGAAAATTCAAAGGTAAAATTCCATTGATATTTTTTGGCTGTGGTGAGGTTGGGAATTTCACAGCAAAATGTCCAAACAGAAGTGATGGCAACTCAAAAGGAAAGAAAGGCTTTAAGAAATTCAACAAGCAAGGATCCAAAGGAACTTTCTCTATAAAGAAGATAGCTCATCATCCGATGAAGACAATGACAGCAAAGAAGAATCCAATGAGAGATTATTTTTTATGGCCAAGCACAATAAACAAGAGGTATCAAACAACAAAGAAGAAGGATTGAACATAGAAGAATTTTATAAGGAAGCAATCAAGCTTATAAAAGATCTCAAGGCAAAGAAGATCCGTTCCAATACTCTTGAAGAACAAGTTCAAGGTATCAAAATTGAAGTTGAAGAACACAAATGCATTGAAGAGTCACTTCAAAAGAAGTTGGAAGAAAGAAACCAAGAAAGGGAAGAATTAGAAGCTGAAGTAGTCTCGTTGTGTGAGGAAATGAAGAAAGGAAAAACTATCCAAAACTATGCCAACAACTCAAGGGAATTGGAAGAACTCATCAAAAATCAACGATCTTACAACGACAGAACTGGCATCGGTTACAAAGAAGAAGAAGCAAGACCTTCTACAAAAAAATACAATGAACCTATGAGATCTAACGTGCATGTAGACTTCATTGGACAAGATTCACAAGAACATCCTTGGAAGACAATTCCTCGACGAAAATTTCCATCCAGGTACCAAAATATTTTTTATGGCTACTGTTATTCATGTGGAAAATTTGGTCATAAAGTTGTAGAATGTCGCACGTACCCTAGGAACGAATAAAATTCCAAGAGATCTATCAAATATGAACCTCCCAAGGCTCAACGAAACATCAATAGATTTGAACATTTAAGAAATAATATTTAATGTTAAAAATGTCGAAACTTTGGACACATAGCCAAAGACTACAGACTTGAAAATCCTCCAAAAGAATCTTCGAAACCACAGAATGAACAAACATGGAAGAAGAAGAAGACTGATAATTGTGCTCTCACTCTCAAGGCTCAAAACAAAAAAGATGTGTGGTATGTTGATAGTGGTTGCTCAATGCATATGATTGGAGATAGAAATAAATTTGTATCTCTGAAAGACAAGAAGGATGGAACCGTGTCCTTTGGAAATGATGGATCTTTAAATGTTATAGGATCAGGTACTTTCACTCTCGGAATAAAAGATTCTCTAGCCAAGAATGTTCTATTGGTTGAAAACATGAATCACAATCTGCTCAGTGTTGGACAAATGTGTGATCAAGGACACACAATACTATTCAACTCCACAAAATGTGAAATCAAGAAAGGCATGAATGGTGAAATTGTGGCTACAGCAAGTCGAGCTCCAAATGACATATATGTTATGGATGAAGCAACTAAAGCATGTCTAATAGCTAAAGAAGATGATATAATATTTGGTAGCAATGATGATCGACTAAGTAAGAATTTTTCTACAAATATGAAAAGTGATTTCGAGATGTCTTTACTTGGTGAGCTGACATACTTCTTAGGGCTTCAAATATCTCACCAAGAGAAAGGAATATTTATATGTCAAGCCAAGTACATCAAGAAAATTCTCAAAAATTTAAAATGGAAGATTGCAACCCCATCCTTACTCCAATGGTAACAGGTTGCAAATTGAGCATAGATGACTCATCTAAGGATGTGGATCAAAGGTTGTACAGATCTATGATTGGTAGTCTTCTATATGTAACAACCTCTCGGCCAGATGTTATGCAAGCAATTGGACAAGTACCAAGATTCCAAGCAGCACCAAAAGAATCACATATTATTGCCATCAAAATAATTCTTCGATCTCTAAAGGGAACAACAGAATATGGCTTGCCATATCCCAAGGGTAACAATCTCATTATTCATTCCTTTACATATGAAAATTGGGCAGGAAGTGTTTATGATCGTGAGAGTACTCGTGAAGCATTGGAATATCTTCGCCAAAAGCTTGGGATTCTCCCAAGTTCTCATTAGATTTTCCTTATTCATAATATAAAGGGGGAGTGGAAGTGTGTACAGGACCATAGGATGGTTGTGTGTCAGGGGGAGTTACCCTTTTCCATTGATATCAAAGGGGGAGATAATGTTGTAGGAAGAGGTGTCATGGTCGCAAGGGGATTACTTGTGTTGCCATCAATGCCAAAGGGGGAGATTGTTGATCAGCGGTTGTCATTGATGTCAACCCAAGAAGCACTAGGGGCTACCCCAATATTGCATGGGATTTTTTACCTACCAAATTAATATATTCTAGGTCAATAATTCTTTTTATGTTTTCTACTTGTCGAGATGTTTCTGTTGATATATGGCACGCCATGTAATTCTTCACGGTTTGAGAGATATTCATGTTTGAAGTTTGTACCCCTAGTTAGTGGGGTAAAACCCCATGGGGTTGTGGAATGGGTCATTGAAAAGTCATAATTAATATTTTTTAAGCTCCTAAAATCCCTCCCACGTTCACTTGTTGAAGCCCCTCTCAACCGAAGCATTTATATAAATTGTGATCCTCATATCCTCCTAGAGCAATGGATTTCGCCATCTGAAACAAGTCATCGTAGAATTTTCTCTATAAATTTTTTTCTACGAAGGTTCAGAAGCTCAAATTTGTATGAGGCGAAGCCAGAATCCTGTTGAGTCCCGAATTTGTCTCTTTTCCATACACTTTTCCATATCTTTTTCACTCACCTAAACCTCCAAAAATTGTCAATATCATGTGCAAAAGGGTATCTAACATGGTTTTTAATTATGTTTTTGTGTTTTCTATTTGATTTAGATTTTGTTCATACAGCTGCGGAAACTTGCCACTTTCCGTAGCCGCTGCAACTTTTGGCAGCTATTTTGTGGAAATCCATGTTACAGGTGTCTACAAAGGAAACGAGCCACATGGGTAGGCTAGGAATGACGAGGACATGGTTCGTGTCCTATTGGTTCAAGTAAATTCGTCAAAGGAAGCCACGGTCAAAGCCATCCACGTGGAGGTCAACTATGGAGTTTCATGTCGGTTGGACTCTGTTTCGTGGCATATAAACATCCATACGGCCGTTTCCAAGCTTGCGGAGGTTAATTGACATCTGTGCAAAGTTCTGGAGTTGAATTGAAGCGTCCACCTTCCATAGATCTGTTTTCCAACACGGCCATACTCCTATATCTGTGGCCGAAGTGGTCTACGTGCTGACTGCTATCATAAACTTCAGGAGACAGTTACAGTTTATTGCTTTATATAAAGCGTTTGCATACGCACGTAGAGTTAGTTGTTAAGTTGTCGAGTTGCTAGTTGATAGTTGCTGTGCGTACTCTGTTATATTTGCTTTGTAGTGATTACGCTGCCTTGAGCCGTAATACTACCAGTCTGTAATGAAATTCTTTTTAATGTGAGAAAACTCTGTTTTACAACTTTATTCGTGTTTGAGGATCGTACCAAAGCTGTGTAGAGGGCCCCTGCTCAGCCGAGGTTCTGTGTATTAATGTGTATATATTTCATTTCATTTCTTTAAACAGTCATTGTATTATAATCCATTACATGTTCATATTTCATAGTTGTTTCATTTCTGTTCATACATTTCTATAACTTCCATTGCATTCCTGTCTTTCATGTTTTCATAATTGTTAATTCACTGATCAGTTTTCTTGTGCAGGTTTTAGGTAGACAGCCCGGGCATTTTCATAGTATTTTGGCTAATGATATGAGACTAACATTATTCTGCTGCTAGTTTTCTTTCCATAGCTTTTGTTTAACTTCAGTCTTGCTTTTTACACTTCAGTTTTGCTTATCTGATTCAGTAGTTAAATTTAGAGATATTAAGCTGCTCATAGTGTCTTCAGTTGCCTCCTGTTGTAACCTTTACAACACCCTCCAAAAAAGACTACCTTTTTAAAATTTTGGAGCCCCTTAGAACTAAAGAGAAATTGCTAAGTCACTAAGTCGCAAAAGTAGACATTCATGCAAATTGCGACCTTGCGACCTAGCAACCTCAGGTCGCCAGGTCGCCAGGTCGCACATTACATAAACTTATGAAAACTGCGACCTAGCGACCTAGCGACCCAGGTCGCCAGGTCGCCAGGTCGCAATTTGGTCATTTTCCGAAAATCGCGACTTAGCGACCTTGCGACCCAGCGACCCCAGGTCGCCAGGTCGCAAAACTCAAGGTTTGACGAATCTGCGACCCAGCGACCCGCATTAATGGCCCGCACGTGCGATTTCCTATAAAAGGGGGGGTCGCAGGTCGCATTTTTCACATTCAGCGATTTGTAAGGAAAACGCCTCTGACAGCTCAACTGACAAGTTTTTCCCGGGTAAGTTGCCATTTCTTCCTGCTGTTTCCGTTTTAATGATTTATTACTAAACCCATCTCCCCTGTAGCCTTTAAATCGTCTTTTGGCCAGGCTTTAATGTTTTCTGAGGTTTTGCAAATTACATATTGCATAAATTACCCAAAACCTCACTATTTGCTGTTTCACCCCATGGCATCATCCCTTTACCTTTAAAATCATGCCACAGCTCTCCCTGGCCCCAGAAACCTTGAAAATTCCCAAGAGAAAGGAGGCAAAAAAGTTCAAGGCCGCGCGCACCAAACCCCCGGCAAGCCAATCTGCGACCTGCGACCCAACGACCTAGTCGCGAGGTCGCAGAGTCGCAATTTTCTCCAGTTTTATAGATTTGCGACCTGCGACCCAGCGACCTAGTCGCCAGGTCGCTAGGTCACACTTTTCTTTGTTTTCGTAGATCTGCGACCTAGCGACCCAGCGACCTCAGGTCGCCAGGTCGCGAGGTCGCAAGGTCGCGCCCGGGCCCTGTTTGTGTGATCCGCGACCCAGCGACTCACCAGTCCAGTTTTGCATTAACGCAGTTAGGTTTTGTCACTAAATTGTAACTGGTTTTTATCGCCATGACGTTCTTATCGTGGGACTCCTTTCTGAATTTGACAGGTGAAGACATAGAGTGCATATTCGTGCTCTATCTAGTGATATGGCTCTGTCTCTGAGAAAGACAAGAGAACAGCTGAGACTCATGAGATTGTAGGTGTCCCCACCCCCGATATTCCGAGATACATTATGTACTTTTTCGAAAGACGACAGCATGAGGTGGTACCAGATTTATCAAGAGTTCGCCAAGTTGCCAGAAGAATTTCCGGAAGACCTCCCAGACCGAGAAATATACTTGGCGGTAAAGAGGTCCAAACTACATCTGGCAGGGGCACATCCAGCCATATTCCCATGTCCGGAGATCATAGACTGGATAGCCACAAAAGCACGCACCTGTGAGAACTAACGATATTGAGATCATGCAGTGTAGCTTACCACGCCGTGGGCCTGGGGAGTGCATACCTTTATTATTCACCGCGCCCAAACGAGCATTTCTCTCCAGAATGGGTCGTTACTCACGCCGTTCCAGTAGTTGATACTATTAGGCAATGGTGGGAGGAGCCCGAGAAGTTCAAAGTGAAAAAGAACCAGGAATACCCAGTGGCAAGCCTAAGAAAAGTTTATAAATTGGTTGCTGCCATGCTCTGTAGGCTTTACGGGCGCCCAGATTGCTCCACTTTCAACGGCAGTTGGGCCACTATTATGGAGTATGTGACAACACAGGGGACCCGTTTTAACTGGGCCGGCATACTGATGACGTCGCTGCAGACCAACTTGAACTTGGCATTGGCTCCGGACGAAGGAATGCCTGCTGAATTTTACATGGCTTCATACCTATTAGATGCGGTGTGCGCCCGAGTGGAGTTTGACGGCTGGGAGCACAACTGGGACCCCGAGAACACGCGCGCAATCCATCTACAACTTAAAGTATTCTGGGAGTCTAAATACAAACAGGACCTAGATCGGATCTCCCAAATATTTGTTCCCGCTCTGTACAGGCATTTATTTGGCCAAGACGTCCCTTGCATGTCATGGCGGGCCAAGGAGACCCTGGTTAAAGTGGCGCACTGGTTCCCTTTCCCTGAGTACACCTTCATCCGAGTCTTTGGAACTTACAAGGCGCCACATGTTATGCCTCCTTTCGTGACGGACAAAATGCTGATGCAGGAGGTGTGCTTTCATATGTCACATGGTTTCTCCAACATCTTGTCTAAGGGAAAAAAGAAGCCATGGCCCACTCTGCCCCTCACTATTGGTGCATTCACAGTTAAAGACTTCAAGGAGGTGCTAGCAGAAGCAGACGCAATGAGAAGTTATCAGCTGGGGGCAATTGAACACCGAAACTATGACCCGGAGAGATTGGTCCCTGAACACTGCCGGAGAGCCAACCTCAGGTGGACTTATCAGCATCTCGAACGCCCAGCAGAAGATGAGAGGAGAAACTGGTATAATGCTGAAAGACAGCTTGCTCCGGGGGTTGACGTGGTCCAGGAAGACTTGGATGATCAGAACTTGGAAGACAGAAGACGTCAGTTAGGAGCTTCTTCTTCATCCATGCTCCGGAAATCCCGAATCAACACAGGGTCAACGCCATCCGCCAAACAAAAGGAGGCAGAAGCAAAGGCCCAACAGGAAAGGGAGAGGAAGCTAAAAGAATATGAGGAGGCGCGCGCAAAAGGTACAACTGCAGCACAAAAGAGGAAGCTGGCCAAAGAGGCCAGGAAAGAAAAAGAAGACAAAGAGGCACAAGCTGCAGCGGAACAGGCGCTTAAGGCGGAGTTGGACAAGGCGGAGGCTGAATACCAAAAGAAAGCCGAGCAGGCTGCTGCAGCTGAACAAAGGAAGAGGGCCGAAATAGAAGCAGCCGCAGAGGCTGAACGACAAAGGAAAGCCGAGCAGGCAGCTGCAGCTGAACAGAAGAAGAGGGCCGAGATAGAAGCAGCAGCAGAAGCTGAACGGCGGAGGAAGGAAGAGGAATAGAAGAACACAGAGGAAAGAGAAGATGACACGCTAGATGATCTTGAAGTAACTCCTCTCGACGTACCTTTGGGCCGTACACAACTCTCTGACGTTAGATCGCCCCAGGGACAGGAAGAAGATGTGTTCGACCTGACCAGACTCACATTTGATCAATTTTCGTTCAAGATCCGTCAGGAGAAGAGGAGGTCGTTGGCACATAGCCCCTCTGCATCATCTGCAGTATCCACAGGGTAAGGATATAGTTTTGGATACCAGAACTAATCCGGTAATGATAGCATCAGCAGGTACTTCCTTCGCTGCAGCTACAGAGGAGAATGTAACCCGTATGAGTAGAGAAATAGTATCTCTACAAAACAGACTGCACGCGGCGGAACAGCGCGAAAAGATAGCAGAGCAGGAGAAAGCAGAATTGTAAGCAGAAGTCCAGCGACTTCGAAACCAAGCTCTACCAGCAAACGAAGTCTCGCTTGCCATTTTCAAGGAGTGTGAGGTGTTAGAAATGACTATGAGACAGGTATATGGTGAGATGTTCACCATCAAACAAACGGTCGCTCCTGCAGCGAGAGCACGAATGGAAACCAGGAAAAGACAAGACCAGCTCAAAGAGGCTTCACAGGCTTTGGACAGGATGATGGGTTGGACCATTCAGTACCCTCAGGCACCTGAAAATTTGCCTAAGAGGGACTGGATCCACACGCAGGATGCGAAAGTTCAACTCAGCATAGCGATGCAATCTGGAGACAAATTGACTAAAGACCTGGACAAAGTGATGTCCTCGTACGACCATCTGATTAGTGGTATCGACTCAATGCATACGCTGCACCACATCCCATCGCTTGGAGCATTAGAGGAAGAGAAAACCTGGGAACAAGTAAACCAGGATATTCAAACATTCTTGCAACCCATCAAGCAGGCCGCAGCTGATCCAGAGCCCTCCGCATCTCAAGAGCATCTCAGTCAATTCATCGCCGCTCCAGCGCGGATTTATACCAAGCTTGCGTCGCTCTCAAATCAGATTGGACAGAAGAGGGAGATCCTAGTACCGAACGCTTTGGAATGCGTGTATAGGTTGAAAGAGGAGGTGCCCCTGGTGTCCCCCATAGCGGCAGAGTACCAGGCATGGCAGGATTTCCTTAGGGAACAACGGGTTGACATTAACAGTTCGCGTCCCGGCAGCAGCAAGTCCTGAGCAGCAAGAAGAACCAGGTCGCAAATCGCAACAACAGGACAGGTCGCAGGTCGCATCATCTACCCAGGTCGCAGAAGGAGTTGGTCGCAAGGTAGCCCAAAAGTCAAGAAGGTGAACAGTCAAGGAAACCCAACAGACAAGTTTGGCATTATAAATACTCCTACGGGACATTGTACAAAGGCTTTTTCTTTTGGGAAACTCAGGAGCTACAAGCATTGTATTTAAAGATCTGACACTTGAGCATATGAATATAGAATCTTGTTAAAATACCCTATGGTTATGATGTGTTTTGCTGTATAAACACTTTGTGTATTTCCTTCAACAGTTTCAGAATATCCTATGATTAATGAAGCTGCTCTTTTCATGATATCGTTTATATGTCATGGCTATCCGTGTTGTATCAATGATGTTCATTTTATTATCTGTTCTATTAATGAATGTTAATGAACTATTTTGTTAGCATTTCGTTTCATCTTTCAGGAAGTGCAGAGGTATCTTATCATAAAGAACTATTTCTTGTGTGATCAGACTACTGTACAAGCAATTACCCCACAAAAGATGTGTTGCTAATGACATCTCTTGAGGTGTATGTTCTTTATCTATAATCTTGCTACACATAGTGTTTGATTCATGTTTAACACGTTAATCTCGTATTCTATATCAGGTGAATAAGTGTATGTTCGCAGGTTCAAGCAGGTTCTTTTGAGACCGAAGAGAAGTCATCTTAAGTGGTAGCCGGACCCACACTCCGGACGGGATCCCTACTCCAAACGGTTTAAGGTCTAATCGGGACTTTCTACCGGGGAGATCCCCTACTGTTGGCCGTACAAATTTTCCCGTCAACAGAATTGGCGCTAGAAGGAGGGCTGAATGGCAGCCTCCCAGCACACAACAAACATCCCATCACAAACTCCCCAAGGGGAGGTCACAAACAATGAAACTAACCCTCCTCTTCCAGAAGATATTCCAGGGAGGGAGCTTCGATATTATGAAATCACTAGGGAGCAGCTGAGAGCCTTACGCCCAACTACCCGAGATCTTGTCAACCAGTTACGGTTCACTCCAATCATGGAATACCTTACCCATACTAGGACTCCGCCCGAGAACATCACCCCTAACGGAGCCATTGCAAGTACTATACCCGAGCTCATAAACCTCATGTTGGAAGACCTCGCACACGCTGTTGAGGAAAACGATCATGTTCTCCAAGAGGGTGAAGAGTTTGCTGACACCGGTCCTTTCCCCGACTTCCAGCCTAACCAACCTCGACAAAACAACAACCAGGCACAACGCCCACCCAGGGATGGTGAGGCAGGCAGAGGCCGAGGAAATATAGACGGGGGGAATAGAGCCCGTAGAAATGAAGGAGATAGGAATAGAGGCCGAGGGGCCGGGGGGAGGGGAGATAGAGGCTGAGGCCAAGGAAACCAAGCTCGCAACCGCCACCCAAACCCAGTGAGGCCTCCTGTAAACAACTTGGGATATCTTAGAGATTTTCTGAACCGTGGGGGACACCAAGACGAACACTCCCGTCACGAGTCAGAAGCATCGGTCTCGGGTTCGGAAGGAGAATCTGAACATCAGTTTAGGCAACACCAGCGAGCGAGAAGAATACAACCCCTGGCATGGATGGCTCAATCCCCATTAAACCTTTTAGGCCCGCTCCAAGATTTGCCTAGGCATCCGGAGAAGCATCTACCAAAGTTCGACCCTGAAAAGGGTACCCTGGCTGAAGATCATATTAGCAGCTTCTATTTGTCTCTGCAAATCATGAGAGTACAGTCCGATGATGTCGCATGTCGACTATTTCCCCATACCCTCGAAAACAAGGCAGCCACTTGGTACCGCTCTCTCCCCAGTGCCTCCATCACTTCATGGGAACAATTCCGTCGCACTTTCCTGCATAAGTTTTCAGAAGATAAAACTCCTTCCATGCTTCTAACTGAACTGAGCACCATCAAGTGTCATAAAAAGGAAAAGGTTAAGGACTTTAACCAACGCTTCGCTACCATACTGCAGAAATTTCCTCCGAACTTAGCGTTGGATGACTCAATCACCATTGACTACTACACCAAAGCCCTACCTAGAGATATTGCAGTTTTCGTCAAACGTGAAGCCCGCGCTAACCTTACGGCTAATTATGAGGCTGCTCTCGCTGTGGAAAAAGACATGCTTTCGATAGGATCCATCGATCATGAAGGGAGAGATGATCACAAGCCTAACACAAAAAGAGGTCAGTCCTCCACCCCTAAGACTACTGATAGGGATAGAGATGCTTTTGATTTTGAAAGCATGGCCAAAACGCTCAAGCATTTAACAAATGAAGTCACTGACCTCAGGAGAAAGGGCGCAGAAGCCACAACTAGTAGTAGACCACCAAAACCTTTTTTCCGAAAAAGTAATCTCAATACTAACAGACCTCCGTCCAACACAAATACTGCTCTCAATGTGGAAGAGATAGGGAAAGATAATTTCTGTTCTTTCCACCAAGCTGCCCATTCCGAGAAAACATGCCCTCAATGGATTGGCAGCATGACGGCAGTAGTTAATCAGCTTTTAGATGATCAAACTCCAGGGGATGTGACGGAGGGTGAGTTTTCAGATCACGATGAAGATCCGTCCTCAAATGAAGAACCAGGATCCTCTATCCTTGCTTTTGACATAATTCGAGGTGGAGAAAACCTTACTCCTATCGATATTTACATGGCAGATGCTCCCAAGGATCAGCCCGTGCGGAATTATAGCCTCAGAAGCAAAGGACCTGTTCCCGAACAGTCTTATGAAGACAAAAAAAGGGCTTTCCTAAGGAAGATCCTGCCCCCTGGGAACGGAAAACAATCTGCCCCGGAAAAACTTCCCAACAACACTACCCGAGCGAGTCAAAAGGGAAAACTTCCGACAGAATCCTCTAAGACTTCCGCCGAGCCTAGCCCTCAACCAGAACCCAGTTATAACATTGTTGAGGATATGAAGAAAACAAGAGCAAACATTTCTCTCTATGAGTTGGCCCGCATTACTAATCAAAAGGAGCTCATTCTTAAGGCTTTCGCAAATACTTCAGCTACGAAGACTGTGAGCAACACGTCTGTGCAAGCCGGACCAGATGTACAATCCATAGTAAACGCCATCAATACAAACTCTAGAGGATCCACACCCCCTTTCCTTTTGTCCTTCGAGATTTTCAACTTCAATGTCCACAATTGTCTAGTCGACTCCGGTGCCTCTACAAACGTCATGCCTTTATCTTTCTGTAAGAAACTTAACATTCGCCCAGAGAAGACTGATGCAAAAATCATACAACTCGATAGATCACAAGTACCCGCCATAGGAGAATTGAACAATGTCATCATCCGCTTGTCATCAGACTCTAGGGTCCATCAGTGCATTGACATTGTGGTTGTCGATATCCCGGAAGCATACGGCCTATTGCTCAGTAGAGATTGGTCCAGCAAATTACAAGGCTACTTCGCCACCGACTGGTCCCACTTGTGGCTTCCTTACAAGGGGCGGAATAATCAAATCAGGGTAGAAAGTGAGCCTTACATGAAACACACCGTCACTGATCTGGACGCCGTTAATGAACCTATCAGCTTTGCACAAGAAGAGCTCGGCATGTGTCTTCTGGAGTCCATATTTGGATGCTACCAACCCCCCCAGTCTCCTATAGGCCCCGAAGTTCAATCTGAGGTAACCTTTGTCGCTGAACAACAAGTAATTCCTGACTTATCACCCGCAGAAACTCCTTCACAGCCTAGTGCCCTGAAGGAGCCAGAAAGTGACCTATGGACCTTGTATTATGATGGATCCAAGACTAATGACGGAGCTGGTGCTGGTTGCATCTTGCTTGACCCGCATAAAAATAAATACTTGATCTCATACCGGCTAGAGTTCCAGTGCACCAACAACTCGGCTGAGTACGAGGCATTAATCCTCGGGCTTAAAAAGGCACTGGACTTGAAGGTAAAATGTTTTCAGGTCATTGGAAATTCCGAAATCATCACCCGCCAGGTACGCAACACTATTCACTGTTTATCTCCACATTTAAAGGCGTATCAACAAGAGGTATGGCGTTTGATTTCTGGTTTTGATGCATTTGGAATAAAATCTGTCCTTAGGATGCACAACGCAGCAGCAGATACTCTGGCCAATGCTGCTGCTAGATTCACGCCTTTGAGGGACGGCTTTTCTATTGAAATTGTATATAGGCCCTCTGTGCCAGACAATATTTCTAATTTACGCGTGTTTAATGATGATCAACAGATTTTGGACTTTATGTGCAATGCTGAAGTATTCAAGGACGCGGCAATTGATGAGGAAGAACATGAGCGTGCATTACAGAAAAAGAATGATGAACACAAAGAGAACATTATGCCCAAGGGGGTGGTATCATTAGAAAAGATGTTTGATCTGCAAAACCGATTCCGCAGGCCTCCGAACACCAAAGTGCAAAGTTCCATATTGGCTCATCGGCAAGTCAACTTGGGGTCAGATGAGAACCCTAAGTTTGTTAACCTTGGCAAAGACTGTAGTGATGAAGAGGCACGGGCTTTCACCCCGCTATTCCGGAAGTATCGTGATGTATTTGCCTGGACATATGAAGATCTACGTACATACGATACTCGTATCATTCAACATGTAATACCCATGAGGGAAGGAGTTAAACCCTTCCAACAGAAACTCAGGAAAATACATCCAGCTTTGGAGCCAATGATTCTAAAAGAACTTAAAAAGCTTTTAGATGCTCGCATCATTTTCAAAGCTCGTCACTCCACGTGGGTGTCGAATCTGGTACCTGTGCGAAAGAAGTCTGGTGAAATTCGCTTGTGTGTAGATTTCCGCAATGTGAATCGGTCCTCAAACAAAGACAACTACCCGGTGCCCCCCATGGAACAGATATTACACGCTGTGTCTGGATCTGAGATGTTTTCCCTATTGGACGGCTTCTCCGGCTATAACCAAGTTTTGGTAGCTGAACCTGACAGATTGAAAACCACATTCCGGACAAAATGGGGAACCTTTGCTTTCAGACGCATGCCCTTTGGACTGATCAATGTGGGAGCCACCTTCCAACGAGCTATGGACATAGCCTTCCGCGGTCTAATAGGGCAGAGCGTGGTGGTTTATTTAGACGATGTTACTGTATTTTCAAAATGCAGGGGCGATCATTTACGTCACCTTAGACAAATCTTCGATAGATGCAGGAGGTATGGAATATCACTCAATTTTAAAAAGAGCGTTTTTGCTGTGGCAGAGGGAAATTTGCTAGGCCACATTATCACTAAACAGGGCATTGTGGTTGATCCGGAATGGGCTAAAGCCATTGCTCAGATTCCGCCCCCAAACAACAAGAAAGCAATGCAATCCTTCCTGGGGAAGATTAATTTTGTCCGTAAATTCAACATTTATTTTGCGCGAATTGTCGGAGCCCTTGCGAGAGATGATTAAAATCATTCAAATGGAATCCGTGAAAGGAAGCTTGACATCCAAGGGCTATGGTAAAACTCCTTCCCTCAAAGTACGGTGCAGTAAAGGTTTCATCCTATACACACTTTAAACGATTCCTCGCTTCTTATTTGTCCTCACACGAAGATAATAACAACGATGAACGGCCCATTTCTTTTATGAGCCTTAGGTCTACGGAAAATTTGGAGTAAACTATCCCAGGAAATTGACAAGCAATTTAATGCGGTTTATAAAATGATAAAAACATTTTAGGCTTGCCCCCATTGAAAAAGTCACGTCGGTTTTTGTACCGCACCCGACGGTCCGCTCACTCTTCGTACAGCAGGAACTAGGCGAAAGGCGGGGCAACTGGATGGCATGTTTACAAGAGTACGATTTAGAGTTCAACCCAGCACATACCGTCAAAGGACAGGGCTTATGTCAAATGGCCGCAGAGGCTGCAAATACACGCGAGATGGAAGAAGAATGTTGGGAACAAAGAAATCGACATGTATCGGAGCAACCATGTGCCCCGGCAAAGCCCTTCTTGGTATTCGACATTTCAAGATATCGGCCCCATGCATGATGGACCTTTGCTCTTAATAAATGACTGGCACTTAATAAGATTAAAAACGCATCTCACCAAGTAGATCCAAGGTAAGTTATTCAACAAACACCACGATGGGGTCCTGTTACGCTGTTTGGAAACTGACGAAGCACAAAAAATCTTAACCGAGTTACACGATGGACCCGCTGGAGGTCATTTTTCTGGAGATACCACTGCCCATAAGATAATGCGTGCAGGATATTATTGGCCTACTCTTTTCAGAGACACGCATGCATATGTTCGGAAATGCATTCAGTGCCAGAAGTTCGCCAACCGAGAAGCACGGCCAGCCGCACCACTACTCTCAGTAGCAGTAGAGGAACCTTTCCAACAATGGGGTTTGGATGTAATTGGGTAAATCACACCTCACTCTTCTAAACAACATCGGTATATCCTTACGGCCACTGATTACTTCACCAGGTGGGTCGAGGCAACACCGTTACGCCGAATCAACGATCAAGAGGTAATAGAATTCCTCACGCACTCCATCATGACCAGGTTTGGCGTTCCGACTTCTTTAGTTTTTGATAATGCGACTTATTTCTCATCTTTTAAACTATATGATTTTGCGCTGGAAAATGGTATCATTCTGAAACATTCTACAAACTACTATCCCCAGGGAAATGGATTAGCTGAGTCCACTAACAAGAACCTTATCCGTATTATTAAGAAGACTCTGCTATCCCACCAGCGCAACTGGCACAATGCCCTTCACAATGCACTATGAGCTGACCGTATTACTCCCAAGTCCTCTTTAGGCACCTCCCCATTTTTCCTCGTGTATGGAAAAGAAGCTGTTCTCCCTCCTCATCTATCTCTCCCTGCTCTCCAACTATCCCAAGAGTGTCATGGTACCCCGTGTCCCACCTTGCAGAACCGAATCGATACCTTGCTGAAATTGGAGGAAGAAAGGAAAAAGACCCGGGAAAAGTTTGCTATCCATCAGAGCCGAATCAAAAGATGGTTTGATAAAAAGTCCGCGGGAAATAAAATTTTTGAAGTAGGAGACCTGGTCCTTAAGTGGGATAAAGCCCATGAGGAAAAGGGGAAGCATGCCAAGTTCCAAGCACTTTGGACAGGCCCGTTCCAAATTAAGGAAAAGATAGGATCACACACGTTCAGATTGCAAACCCTCGATGGACGAGTCGAGGTCCTCCCGGTAAACGAGCACGACCTCAAACACTATTTCACTTAAGCAGCCCTTGGGGGGCTGCCTCGTTTTTGTACCATATTTTCTTGTCCCTTTTGTTTAAAAAAATAAAAATAAAAAAATAAAAAATAAAAAAATAAAAAAAAAATAGAATAAAAGCCTAAGGAAGGATGTATTAGAGTCACACAGATTGGCATACTGCCGCAGGTTCTCCACTGATGGAAAGCTTTTCTCGACAAATTCAAAGGTGGCAAAAGCTTGCTTGTTCTCCGCACCTAAAAGTAGCACATTACCGAGCTCAAGTCCTCAAGCAGGAAAGCTTACCTCGCCAGTCTGAGAGGGTGTCCACAAAAGAAAATGCAGTGTAAATGGTAACCGGACCAGAAGGGAGGAGAGATATTCTACGCTATGTCAGGGTGTCTGGGAAAAATCAAAGTCCTCATACTAGACCAGGAACAACCTAGCTGCAAGCAAAATAAGTCGGGATCCCTCGTCCGCCCAGGCAAAACTGCCATTTCAAATAAGTGCCATAAGCACATCTAAATAAGTGCATCAGGCACATTCAAAATAAGTGCAATAGCACACAAATAAAGGGTAAAGGATTGAGAAAGGCTTCCTGCGCAGAGAGGTGATGTAACGACTCCGCCAGGGTACTGACCAGGCTCGCTGGCAGCGGAGCAACGTTCACGATTCCTAGGCAGTGACTCCGCCGGGATCGAGAGGTTCGCTGGCAGCGGAGCAACACGATGAGGATGAAATAATCGTACCAGACCCTGTAGCCGCCTAGAGTTCTCCAACCCTTCCGGCCCGGAGACCTGAAGAAAGAATTTGTTTGAATGGCGCCCAACCGGACCAGCAAGCTCGGCAACCCAGCTGGACGACCGAAGGCTAGGAAATGGCAACCACAAAGTAAAAGAGGACAGTTAGCATAAGCCCCTCCCTCCCCCCACTAAGGCTAACCAATCAAGAGACCGTAGTTCAATTAAAGGAATCGCCATTTGTTGTAACCTTTTACAACACCCTCCAAAAAGACTACCTTTTTAAAATTTGGAGCCTTTAGAACGAAAGAGAAATCGCTAGTCACCAAGTCGCAAAAGCAGACATTCACAAATCACACCATACCTAGGCGACCTCAAAGTCGCCAGCGCTGTGTCGATATCATACAAACTTATGAAATCGGCGACCCAGCGACCCAGCGACCAGCCAAAGTCGCCGAAAGCCCAATTTCCGTCATTTTCCGAAATCGCGATTAGCGACTCGACACCCGGGGCCGACCCTGGTGTCGCTACGTTTGTTGCTCAAAGTCGCAAACCTTAAGGCTCGACGACCGCGACCTAGCGACCCGCCATTAATGGCCCCGTACGTGCGACTTCCTATAAAAAGGGGGTCGCAGTGTCGCATTATTCATATTCGTCGATTTCGTAAGTAGCACCGTCCACAGCCAAATCGTTCAGTTTCGTAAGCGTTGCTCTTCCTACCGTTTCCGTCGAATGATTTTCTTACCAAACCCATCTCCCTCGTAGCCTATAAATTGTCTTTTGCCATGCTTTAATGTTTTCCTAGAATTTCACGCAATTCGTATATTGCATATAAATTACCAAAAAAAACCTCTCTGCTTGCTTTTTCACCGATGGCATCATCCCTTTTCTTTAAAATCATGCCACAAATTTCAGTCTTTAAACCTTTGCAAATTCCCAAGAGAAAGGAGGCAAAGGTTCAGCCGCGCACCAAACCCCCCGCAAGCCAACCGCGATCACACCTGGGGCCGACTCAGTCGCGAGGTCGCGCAGCCTAATTTTCCGCCAGACGGCGACCGCGACCCGGAATGGGACCACGCTGGTGGCCGCGGTGTCGCATCTCTTCGTTTTCGTAGATCCGCGACCTAGCGACTCACGATCAGTCGCTGTGTCGCCGTGCCGCGCATCGCGCTCGGCCTCCGTTGCAGGATCACACCACAACTCACCACCCAATGGTTGCACCATTTAGGTTTAAGCGTTCAAATTAAAATCGATTTTTTATCGCCATGACGTTTTATCGGGGACTCCTTTCTCGAATTCGACAGGCAATACAGACATACCGTGCTCTCGCACCCCAAAGATGCGATGCCTCTGCCGTCCTTTTAGAAAGGACAAGGAATAGCAGACCCATGAGTTGGTGGTGGTGTTCTCACCTCTCAATATTTCAGACATACTATGTACTTTTTTCGAAAGACGAAGATGAGGTGGTACCGTATTTATCGGTGAGTTCGCTAAGTCGTTGCATATCTCCTTAAGACCTCCCGTACTTAGAACATACTGCCGTAAAGAGGTTCAAACTACATCAAGAAGACATCTGCCTACCTTCCCATGTCCTAGGACTGCATCGTATAATACAAAGACAGAACGCAAGAGAAATTTGCACGAGACTGCGAAGGCAGCAGCTACCACGCCGGTAGGCCCGTATGCACACATTTATTACTCACCCGCCGCGCTAAACGCAAGACTTTACCTTTATAATGGGCTGCTACTCACGCCGTCCTTATCATCGACATTATTAAACAAATGGAGGAGCCGAGAAGTTCAAGGTGAAAAGAACTGTGAATACCAGCGGCAAGTCGAAGAAAAGTTTATAATCGGGCCGCGTGCTCACAGGGGCCACGGCGGCGCTCGTATTGCTCTACCACCCGTGCTTGGGTCACTATTATGTGATATGTGACAACACGTGGCACCCGTTTTAATCGGGCCGTACATCAAGGACGCGATGGTGACCAACTTGGAACCCCGTACGTTCCGTACGAAGGAATGCTCGCCGACCTACATGGTTTTCACACCCATTAGATGCGTGTGCGCTTATAGAGTTTGGATTAATGACACAACCGGGACCAAGAACACACGCAATCCATCTACAACCCAAAGCATTTGTTCAAATACAAATACATACAGACCCGATTCCCAAATATTTGTTCGTACGTACATTTATTTGGCCAAGACGCCCTCGCATGTCATGGCGCGCGAGACTTCGGTTAAAGTAAGACTGTTCCTTTTCCTAGGCACACCTTTCATCCGAGTCTTTGGAACTTACAAGGCGCCACATGTTATGCCCTGCCGTGATTAAAACGTCAGCAGATATTGTGGCTTTTGATGTCATGTTTTCCAACATTCGTCGATGAAAAGAAACCATGGCCCACCGCCCTCACTATTGGCATATTCATAAAGGAAGATTTCCAAGATGAGGTGCTAGCATACACGCAGCGAGAGAAGTTACCACCGGGGGCAATTGAACACCGAAACTATGACCCGCAGAGATCGTCTCGAACAATCGGGCCGTGAGCTGGACCCTTGGTGGACTTATCAAAGATCCTAACGCCCACAGAATATTTATAGCAAGAAATCGGTATAATGTTGAAAGACAATTGTTTTGGGTCGATGGTCTGGTGAAGACCTGATGACTTAACTTAGAAGACAAAGACGCGCGCTAGGGGAGCTTTTCATCCATGCCCGAAATCCCGAATCAACACAGGTCAACTCCATCCGCCAAACAAAAGGAGGCAGACAAAAGGGCTCACAGGAAAGGGAGAGGGCGAAAGAAGATGAGGAGGCGCGCGAAAGTGCGAAATCGAAAGACAAAGAAGAACAAAGCAAAGAGGCCAGGAAAGAAAAGAAGACAAAGAGGCACAAGTCACAGCGAATAAAGCGCTACGCAGTTGGACAAGGCGGAGGTCGAACGCCAAAGAAAAGCGACAGGCCGCCTGCATCAGTCGGTGATGAAGAGGGTTTAAATAGACAGCCAGCAGAGGGCCTAACGTACAAAGGAAAGCCGGACAAAGGCCCCAGCTCTAACAGAAGAAGAGGGCTTATAGAAGCACAGCAGGAGCCTAACCCAAGTGAGTGGGCGAAGAGGAGAAGAACACAAGGAGAGAGGATGAGCACGCGATGATCTTGAAGTAACTCCTCTCGGGTCGCACCTTGGGCCGTGACACCCTTCCGATGTTAGACCGCCTGGCAGACAGAAGATGTTTGACCCCACTCGCACTCATATTCGATCGCTGCTCAAGATTCGTCAAGAGAAGAGGAGGTCACAAGTACACAGTCCCTTCCGCATCATCCCAGATTCACAGTAAGGATATAGTTTGACACCAGACTAACCGGAATATAGCGTCACAGTACTGCCGGGTCGCGGTTACAGAAGAGAATGTAACCTTAATATAGAGAAATAGTAGTTTCACAAAACATCGCACGCAACTTATGCGACCGCGAAAGATGAAAAGAAGAAAGAGAGAGCAAGATTGTGAAGAAGTCCAGTAACTTCGAAACCAAGTTTCTACCAGCAAATGAAGTCCGCTGGCTATTTTCAAGGAGGCAGAGGTGTTGGAGATGACTATGAGACAGGGACATGGTGAGATGTTCATCATCAAACAAACAATGCCTTTCCTCCGGTGAAGAGCACGAATGGAAACCAGCAAAGACAAGATCAGCTCAAAGAGGTACTGGCAGTTTTGGACATGATGATGGTTGGACCATTCAAAGATTTCGTGCACTCGAAAATTTGCCCAAGAGGGGATCGGGATCTACACGCAGGATGCGAAAGCTTTCAACTCCGCATAGCGATGCAATCGAGACAAATCGACTAAAGACTCGGACAAAGTGATGCCTCGTACGACCATCTCGATTAGTGTATCGATTCAATGCACATTACCAGACCACATCCTATCGCTTTGACATTAGAGGAAGAGAAAACTCGGGAACAAGTAAACGGGATATTCAAACATTCTCGCAACCTACCGGCGCAACAGCACCGATCCTAGAGGCCTCCGCATCTCAAGAGCATCTCACCATCCATCGCCGCTCCGGCCGCGGACGATACCAAGCTTGCGTCGCTCTCAAATCAGATCGACAGAAAGAGGGAGACCGATACTCACCGCCGAAATGGCGTGTATAGGTCGAAAGAGGAGAGGCGTTCGGTGTCCCCTATAGCGCGGGCATTACCAGCATGGTGATTTCTCTTAGGGAACAACAGTTGACATTAAGCGCCTGCGTTCCGGCACCGCGTCCTCAGCAGAAGGCACTGTCGAAACGTACTCGAATAAGAGGTGCGAAAGTCGCAAGCTTCCATCTTCATACCCAAAGCCGCAGTTTTCCATCACCTACCTGTGCCTGGCGACAGGTCTTGCAGCTCAAAAGTCAAGAAGGCGAATAATGACAAACCCAACAAGACAATTTTGGCATTATAAATACTTCCCATGACATCGTACACAGGCTTTTTCTTTTGGGAAACCCGTGAGCTGGCAAGCATCGTATTTAAAGATTCGACACTTTAGCATATGAATATAGAATTCGTTAAAATACCTTGCGGTTGTCGGTGTTTTTACCGTATGGACACTTGTGGTATTTCTCAGCTACTTCTTAATATCCCATGATTAATGAATCAGTTTTTCTATGATACTGCTTATACGCCATGACCAACCTGTTGTATCAATGATGTTTATCTTAATATCCTGTTATGTTAACAACGTTAACAAACCAGATTAATAACATTTCGTTTCACCTTTCTGGTGAAGCAAGAGATCTTATCATCAAGAACTATTTTTTGTGTAGATCGTACCACATCAGATTAGGACCACTCCCACAAAAGATGTGTTGCTAATGACATCTTCTGAGTGTGTATGTGTTTTATCTATAATTCCTACACATAGTGTTCGATTCATGTTTAACACGTTAATCTCGTATTCTATACTGTGAATAAGTGTATGTTCGCAGTGTTCAAGCAGTTCTTTTCGAGACCGAAGAGCTATCTTAAGTGGTAGCGACCCACACTCCGACGGGATCCTTACCCAAACGGCTTAAGGTCTAATTAGACTCCCTATCGGGGAGATCTCTACCCGTTGGTCAGACAAATATTCCTCGCCAACATTAGGAAACAAGCAGCAGTTCAATTCATGGTTGATAACTCTTCAAGAACAAGGAAAAGGTCAAACACGTTTTAACACCTTCACTTCGACAAAACAGAGGATGCAGAACATGGTGTTGAGAAGTCACAGAGAAGCTTTAAAGGATGACCTCCTGGTAAAAATTCGAGACCAATCATGTTTTGAGACTTTCATCATACAAAATGTATGGACTTATCATGATGAAAAGACCCTCCTTACTTCACAAACAAGAATTATAATAAAGGTTGTAAGAGTGTCATGGAGAGGTTTTTCTGTAGGACTCCCCTTGAAGACAAACAGAATCAAATCCTAGTTCGATAACCTTCTCAGACAAACAAGGGTGTTAAAAACAATCATCAAGGTTAAAAAGGTTGTGAAGAGAACGAAAGGACTTTAAAGAGTGAAGACATCAGCTCTTTTTCGACACCTTTCAACAATCAAAGGAAGAAAAACTATTTTCAAACACAAAATCACAGCTTCATTTTGTTTTTAAACAGATTCATATTGTGGTTTTGAAAGGCTTATATGGTTTTGGATGACCTCCTCATAGCATAAATCGAAGAATAACAACTTTTTATAGCTCCCTTTCATAACAAGAAGGGGTCAAAAGCAAACAACAGGTTAAATAAGTTTTGAAAAATAAATTTATACAGACACTGCAATGAAGACTTCGTGATTTTTCAAAAGTCTCTTTCAAACAAACAAAGGAAAGAGACTATGTTCAAATACAAATGCAACAAAGTCGTTTGCTTTTAAAACAAAGGAAAAAAATGGATGTTTCGTTTTTCAAAGTAAAAGAAGGAAAAGGGTTTCTTAAAAGCCTTATGAGTATAAGAGGGCATTAGCCAATATTCATTATAAACATACAAGCACGCCGTAGGTGACTGCGAAGGGCCCCGCGCGCGTGCGCGCCCGTAGAAGGTGCGCACGCCTGCTTCCGCGTTCACGGCGCCCAAGGTCGACCCGACAACCCCGTATGCGGTACGTTTCTTCCCGTTCAGGCCCGCCCGACCTAGTAACCATCTCTCGAACGTGGGTTTTTCTTCTTCAGCTCAGGCTCGCCTGCCCAAGAACCATCTCTCGAACGTTGTCACCACCGGGCCAATACTCAAAGGAGTTTCAAAGGTGCTAAATCAAAGCCGAACAAAAAATCTCATCTCCTAACACAGAAAAACACATATCATGGAGGTATTTATGTCTCTAGGCTCTAATTTTGTTTAAACTTACGTGAAAATTTAAAACAAAGCAATAAAACAGTGATAAAGCAATAAAAGGCCCAGCCACAAATGGTTGAAGATCGTTGTTTTAAGTTTGTAGTATGATAATTGCCAGCTTTTTACAGAGCCAAACTTTGTGTGCTAAAAGGCAAAACAAATTGATCTTCATCAACAGTTTATCCTGCTAGCCTAGGAAAGAAAGATAACAAAGGATTTCAAAGGGAGGAACCTAGTTGTTTTCAAGAAAACTATCTTTGCCAAAAATCACAGAATCACCGTTTAAAACCAGTGTTTCGTGAAAGTTTAAAATTGGTTTTTCAACACATAAAAGATCACACAGCAGTTTGTTTAAAAACTCGTTTACCAAGTGACAGAGACCATTTTTGTTTAGAGAAATAAAGATACTCAAAGAGGAACAGCTTTTGTTCAAAGGGAAAGCACAAAGAGCCAAGAGGCATTTCTTTTTCTTAGAGAGAGAACAAGATAGTGATTGGGGTGGCCACCAGATCAACATAAGGGTTTTCTCACTCTTGAAGCAGTGTTTTCAAAAAGCAAAGGATTGAGGGAAAGAGTTTGGGTGTCAAAAACAAAAGGACTATTTTCAAAAACTAAAAATAGATCTACTAAAGGCCTCTGCTTAAAACACAAAGAAGCAGAGAATTAATTTGTTTTCATTTGAATAAAACTCGCTCGCCAACTAAAGAGAAAAGTGGTGAGGTATTTTTCTTTATATTCCAAGGTCTTGTTTGGGAAGTCAATGAAGGGTATCAAAAGAAAAATGCTCTAAAGAATGACAAGACAAGGGTATCACAATAGGTATGAGCTATTACAACTCAAAAGGTGAATTAATCTCTTCAAAGACTTTCAATTCTATGAAGTAGGATGTCATGGATTTTTGCCAAAAAGTCCAAGGCTAAAAAATCACCCTCTTTCGACACATTTGTTTGTCGTATAATGTATGGTATGTCCATCTAGCAGTCCGTATTTCAAACTCTCTCCTAGGGTCATTCTGCAAGCTACTAAGTGTCCCATACATAGAGAAAAGGGTTCAAACAAACATACCTAGATTCGAATCACTACAAACCCTTTTCTAAACAGCATTTCATTAGGATGCTTTCTGCTAAGCTATTTTCCATTTTTTTCACTTGTTGAGCATTTATGCCTTCATGAAATCTATCACAATTATTTCATATGTGAAGGAGGTTTTCCCGTACCATGCCTATCACACGTTCTATGGTATTCACAAGAATCAGCTTGTCGAACTCACTCTCTTCTTCTCTATAGAAGCATCGACAAGATGGCCTCTACTATCCAAAAGAAGCCCTCCACCTGGGTCAACAAGTCATTTATTTCATCATTCCCTTATCAAGATCATCATCCTCCATCAACTTGAGAAAAAGTGGGAGTTTCGTATTTACTTCCATCCCGATTTTGCCATTGCCTTCATATCATGCGCTTCCTCACCATCCACTATCATGTTTTCTTCCTTCTAGTAAATTCACTCTAAAAGATGAAGAATTTCTATGATTTAGAGTGAATAAGAGAAGAGGCAAACAAGTAGTGAAGAAGAGAAGAGGCAACTAGTAATGAAGTAAGGGAAAAGTGACAAGAAGCAAATTAGTGATGATGAGGGACAAAGAAGATCGCAATAACAAGATAAAGGAAGAAGGAATGATGGTGAGCATGAACAACAGATGGTGACATAGCAGCTTGCGAAGAGGAATATGATGGTAGCGAACATGTTAGCATAATATGATGAGGGACAAAATAGTGAAGGTAAAGAGCACAAGTAATCATGAAGAAAGCAATATAGATAGAGATGAACAAGATGGGGCCCCTCAAGATGACAAACAAAGTGGCAGCTAAAATAAAGATGATGAGGGACAAGGACACCAAAAGACACTTATTATGAGAACAAGACAGCCTTTAAGCAAGCAATGATGATGGTACAAAGACCAAAACAAAGTGACATTTCGATAAAATATGTGAGAAAGATCAAAATAAAGAGCTAAGGGCAGCCAAGACCAAACTAAGGACTAATATGATACATGTTATGAAACTATCTTCTTTCTCAACATTCAAGATTACAAGGCCATTTTCTTGGTAAGGGGAAGCACTTTTCTCAGCAAGTGGCGTTTAGAAATACTAGATTTCAAATAAAAGAAGATTACCTATAGTGATTAGCAATGTCACAAGTGCGTTAGAGGAAGCTCAAGAAGAGTATCACAGAATTTCCAAAGAGGAAGAGGACCAAGAAGCTCATTCAAGGCAAGGGAAAGAAGAAGAGGAGAGTAGTCATGAAAAGGAAAGAGAGCTTGACATCATCTAGATAGACAAAGTTGATGGTGGGGATGATGGTGCTTGTAACTGAGGCTTCTTTACAAATAGAGAAGCTCAAATTCACATCGCGCTGACCCAGGGGCGTCCAAGGACTCTCACACATGTTTCATGATGCAAACAAACAAACAGAGTGGTCAAATGGCAGCTTATGAGGCCCGTGCTTTTCAAATACCAAAGGAAGCATGAAGAAGAACAAGCTTGAAGAGTCAGCAAGTTAATTTTATGACACCCAAGAAGAAGATAAACAATGAGAAAGAGGCCTAGGATTCATGGTCCTAAGAAATTCCTAGTGTACATGAAGAAGAGGCAATTACGCTCGATCTTTATCTTCATCAATCGCCGCTCAAGAAATAGAAAATAACAGAGAAATTCATGTAGCTGAAAGGGCCAACAATAACCCAAGAGGATAAGTTAGAGAAAGCTAACAAGAGACTTGAGCTCAGTGCAGAGAAGATGATTTCAAGACCACAAGAAGTCGAACCACCCAAGCCAAGAAAGCTCAAACTTATTTTGAAAGGCTCAAGGCCACCCGAAAGAGGGGCACTGCAGAAAAAAAAATGGAGAAAAGCACATTGTGGGCTTGAAATATCAGCCTCCGCTTTCCACGTTTCTAAGAACCGCGAGGGTTTACCGCCAAAATTGAGTACCCTCAAGGCATTTTTTGTGTTTTTTCAAAGCAGCACCGTACATTTTTCAAGGTTTCCGCCATGGGTGCTAGGACATCTCAGCTCAATATGAAAGTACTGTTTTGGTTGAAATAAATTTAGGGGGCAGTCACTCACAAATTTTCTAGATCCAAAGGAGGTGTTTTGTCTCCAAATAGGCAAAAATAAACAGATTTTTAACTTTCCTCGCCCTCACACATCAGTAAGGGCTAATTTTTTGAGCGCCCCACCTGCCCAGTTTTTTACATACTTATAGGGACTATTTTGGGAAAAAATTTTGCTAATCAGAAATCAAACATCCAAGGCTTGGTCGAGCCACGCGGCCCTCGTTTTTGAGATCGAGAGGTCCTTGGCAAGTTGCTCCAAGACAGAATTCTTTCTGTCGCAACGTTCGTAGAATTTTGTGTGCTGCTAGGCTTTCTTTTCCGGGATGCTTATCCAGCCACAAAGTGTTTTTTGCTTATTTTCAATAGAAAAGTCAATTCGTATTTACTTTTGCGATTTTTTAAGATATTTGTAAAGATATTTTGTGCCTTGGGCTTTGTGTTCTCAAGGACAAAATCAGACATTCGGCGCAGTTAATGGCCTTTCAGACGTTCTTCGGATAGTCTATTTTCTTTAGCCTATATATTCCAAGAGATTTCCATTGTATCAAGAGGCTGAAAATGAGTGAAGCAGAGCAATACATGAGGATACAAGCTTTGAAGAAACACTTTGTCGATGATGTGATGATTTCTTGTTTGTCTTGGATGTGAAGAGGATTGTTTGTGTTGGATTCTGGGTTGTAAAATGGTATAGTGTTCCTTCTCGTTATGTTTCCTTAGTTATCATACATGTTTTCATGTTTCTTGCTTGCCAGGACAAAGAAAAGAGATTTGAGACATGCCCATGTGATACCCCAAGCCTTTTGCATCTACTATACCTTCTATGTTTGTCTTCCTTCTTATTATGCTGGCAAGAATTCTTAACCGCCCTTCGATACCCCAAGAACCCTGTTATTAATCTCATTACTTATTATTATGTATGCTATATAGTATGATTCGCAAGCTCCCTGCTTAGCCCTTAGCCAACCAAAACCCCATTACCCAAACCTTTTCTGAATGTTTGATTGTCCTAGTTGAACCAAAGAGGTCCGGTGTAGGGTCGTATCTTCGCCCTTTCCTATGCTCCAATCTTATAGTTCAAAGTTCTCATAGCTCAAACATGATGTTTAGGAGTTCCTCCTTCGTTACTGAGTTATTTTTTTGTCTTGTTTTTTTCTCCAAAGTCTCCAAGGAAGTATTTTCCCAAAGTTAGAGGGTCTTATACTTTTATGTATCACTTAATGTTTATTTTATGCATCTATCAATTAAGTTTCACTATCGTGATTAAGCGATTAGCTCCACCACATGTTCCAAGAAACCTATTTACGTTAAACTCTTTGTCCTTTTCCCCAAATTTAGTGTCCATCCTATTTCATTCCATCTAAAAGAATCCATTTTACCTCGACCAAATCGGCTCTCCGCAATATACCATTCATCATATGCGCTCTTAATTTATTTGTTTACAGCTCAAACATCTAACAATATTTTTATCTATCTATTCTAATTTTACTTCTTCTTCAAAAAGCCTAAAACAAACTAAAAACACACTTAACAACTAGCCTAAAATCAAACACATAAGAAGCAAACAAATCTACATCCCTTGCATAATAGAGAGATTTCGAGTCTGCCAGGTCCTCGCTCCAAAAGTTGGTTTGATGTTACTCGTCACCGTTCGCTAATTTTCCAAATTCGCTGGACTCTAACAATATCTTTTCCTAAATTTTTGGGTGTATTTTTAATACATTTTTTCTTTTCAATTGTCTAAAATTTTTCCGGTTCATTATGTTTCTACATGTGGAGCTTAATGGATAAAATTGTTGCTTTCTTTATTGCATTAATGAAATCACCCATGATGAATAACCTTACCATGCGTTTTTGGATTCCTCCTTCGTCTTGCTTCTACCAATGAAGAGTTGTACCTTCCATTCTCAATGAAGCTAGCTGGATTTTTGGTATCATCATCATGAAGGTTCTTAATTTTCAAATAGACTCTGTAATTGCCTAATCCAATTATCAAGATTTTCCGCATCGACTTCACCATTAAACATTAAGGTACTGAAACTAAACACCGAAGTTTTTTGTAAAAGCGACCCCGCCGCTTTTGGACTTATGGTCGATGTATTGAAGATGAAGTAGGCCGATGATGAAGATGAGGGTGATGATGGTGACTTTCACTATTCCATTTCTTCCATTTCCTTCTTTGATTTATCTTCATCATTGTGACCTTCCTCGATGATCTCGACCTCCTTCGTTCAAGTTTGATCTTCTTATTCTAGTCTCTCATTCCTTTTCTTGACAGGCATGACTCTCACTATCTTAGTCTGGCCAAGGAATGATTTCATGAACACCCTTTCTTCTTCTTTTGGGATCCACCTCTTTCTGCTTTTCCTAACAGGGCATGTTTCGATACCATCAGCTTTTCATATAATTCAGGTGGTGAGAATGTGCACTCTTTGCCTCCTTTCAGAATGTGGATCCTTTGAGAACCTTCTTTGCTCACCAATTTTCTTTCTCTCTTAATTCGAGTTTAGTAAGCATGTAAACCCTTGGTAAATAAGAAAATTTTACACATAAAAACACCAAGAGATTAAAATTTAGCTCGAGACTAAATCGATATTAAAGGACATTATTTTTTTGTGCTAAGTGTCTTTCATAGAATAAAACATGTACAATTTGTCTCCATTTTTTTTTTTTCTGCCAAGGAATGAGTATTTTAACCATGAACATGTATGAATATTTGAGTTTTAAGTCAAATGTTTCTAAAATAATATCGTATAGCAATATGCCAACAGATAAATAACATCATACACAAGTTTTACAATAAACAGTACAGACAAGCATTACCCTCCGGGCCAGCATCCGTCATTCCGTCCTACCACATTCTCTCTTTGTCATTATGCTCAAATTTTCAACACATGTGTTTACAAGCCTCTAATAGTTGTTTTCTCTACACCAATGTATTCTAACAATTTCAAATTAGCTCAGTAGATCGTTACCTAAAATTGCCTAAATTGACCTCTCAAAAGCGTTTCCAATATCACCGGGAAAAAACTTCACTAATCAGTAGAGAACTACAAATAGTTTTGGAAAATTTCGAAAAATTAGCCACAATAAAGTTCCGCTGTATTAAAACTATATGCATTAAATGCAAGGTTAGTGTGATCACAAGCCAACTCCTTACCCCACAAACAGCTATTTTATGTTTTTAAATTTATAACAACAATGGAGCGGAACCATAACACAAGATTCTCAAATCGTTATTCAAACTGCTGCTATATGTGTGCCACCTAACCACGCATGTGACGTAACCACGTGAGGTTACGCGTAATGAAACCGTCACATTTGTCGTCACAATTTAAAGCATATAAACATGTGACTAGTGTTTTTCGAGTCACGATATCATATAATTAACCGACATAAACATACAATTAAACTCATGATACTCATACCTCATCACTTAGAGACAGCCATGGAAGCTACTGTTTTTATGTTTTGTGGTTTAACAATGGTGACATGTGACCATCCAATGGTCGTGTTGTCACTTAAGTCTCCCTCTACAAATGCTACAAGCTATCTTAAATAGTATGGCGCACATATTGTGTAAGAACTAAATTGTACCGAAGACGGTGGGAGGTATTTTATCATGGGTCGCAACCTCTCTTACATTTCCACCAAAATTCTTACATTAATTTCCGGGGACACATGTATTGCCTGCCTGCCACGTGTTGTTTCCATCCAACGAACCAAATAAAACGTACAAACCCACATTCTCACCATGGATGCGCTACATGGTGACATCCGATTGTTATGAGAAAAGGGAATATTCTTGTAGTATATACACTGCTAATTTACTTATATGTTGATTAAGTAATCTCAAAGCCTACTTCCGCTACAAAAATTTTTGAATGCTAGGAAATTTAACAGTAATATATCTTCTCACATGATATCGATTTTTCGAACCGTTCATGGCACTGCATCGTGCGATGTAAAAAGACCCTTTTCCGGGCCGCTAGGTTTGTAGGGGAGCAGCTTTAGCACTTTCAATTTTGACAAAACACATGATCTCCTCGATCACACACCATATGAGGAAGGAGGAATCCATGGGAAGAAGTTGACCCAAAGAGTGAATAAAGAGTGTCTTTCAAATCATTTCTTGACATGATCGTAGATGGTAATAGAATTTTTTTAGGAAAAAGGAACAGAGACTTAAGGAGAAGAGATCTAAACTCACAAAAAGGCGATGATGTATGATCTTTAGAAGGGTCACCATGATGAATATAAACCAAAGAAGTGAAATGGAGGAAAATGGAGGGAAATGGAGAGTTGTCATCTCTACCCTCATCATCATCTCATTTATTCTTTAAAGACATCTGTTAAGTCAAAATCACCCATGGGGAAAACTTTTTGAAAATTCGATGTTAAGTTCTAATTGCTGTTGTTTACTGCAAGCAATGTTAAAAGTCGATAATTGGATTAGAGAATCGGAGGTTCATTTTGAGAACACAAAACTCTTCAAGATGATGATACAAAAATTCAATTAGCTTCTTTGAGAATACAAGATTTCATCAGTGGAACAAGACAAAGGATAGCAAAATTCAAGAAATATGGTAAGATTATTCTATCATGGTCATATTTCAGCCATTTTTATTAAATGGCATTACTTTATCTATTATTTGCGTGTAAAGCTATCATGAACTCATGGCATCTTTGGGCAATTAAAGGAAAAATGTGCAAGAACACACCTAAGAATTTAGGATAGGAGCTTTATTAGGGGGTGGATTTAGAGCTAAGATACTTGCTAAAGTACATATGAGGCTTACAAGAAAATACCTAAAACATACTATTCTCATGTTTAACCTCACCACTTGTATGACCGTGTTCAGATACACATTCAGGAAGCCATAGGAAGAGCATTTTAATATAGTAGGACGAACCTTTTAAGGGTAAGCGCAAGGAAAATACCTCAAAAGGTAAAAAAGAATGCATCCGTTAAGGAAAGAGGGAGAAAATTGGTTTGTAAACATTACCAAAAGAAGGCCAGTGAGGAAACCTACTGTTGAAATTACATCTCAAATTTGGAAGTGTCCAATAACAAAGGGAAACAAGAAATTGAACAACAGCATCTCAACAAGGATTTAGGGATTCCATTCTGTGTGATGAACATAAGATTACATCCATGGAATTAAACAATACAAGGAAAAACAAATTGAAACTAAACTCAAAGACTAACACATATCAAACTATCACATAAATACCTCCAAAATGAAGAAGAAAGAAGGAATTGTTTCACAAAGAGGGTCATATTCAAGCATACCAAGATTGACACATTGTTTGACAAAGGTCAAAAGAAAACTTAATTTCCAAGATTTATTCAAAAACTTAACCTTGAGACCATACCACATCCAAAACCATATCCATTGAAGTTGACTTGTAAGGATGCAAACTCACAAGTTTCAACAAATGTATATTGAGTGTTTGCAATCACCGGCAAGCTTTTTTCGATACAAAATGAATTAGATGTGGTCTTACTGATATCATGGCATTAAATAGGAGTATTTACTTGTATTTAAGGTGAAAGCGATCTTCATTTGCAAGGAGAACAAGATTATTTATTCAAATATGGCAAGGAGTTCAAGCCAGATCACATCAAGAAGACAAAGCATTGCTATGGTAAATGTTGGACAGTAAAGATACTGTAAATTCAATTAAGAATTTTGTTCTTCTTATGATTGTTTAAAGTTTCTATATTAATCATGAATCTTTTCAAGGATGTGATCCCAAGTTGAAATCAGATTTATATGATGTAGTTAATGGGCATCATGAGATGTTTCAAGAGCCACAGGATTGCTCTAAAATGGGTAGAAATTCAAATATGATATTCAACAGAAAAGATTGTCCTCTTCAAACACTGTATGTGTATCGTATGTTGATAATGTAGAACAATAAAATAAAGAGGAAAATCAAAGACATGTTGGGATAAAGGTCTATAAGGCGAAGCACCTCACCATGTGGTTCACCCATGGTATTCTTATACCAAAGAAAGATGGGACTTGGCACATGTGTGCATATTTTCGAGCTTTGAACAAGATTACGCAGAAAATTGTTACCCACTCCTGGGAAGAACATGATTTGCTTGACCGATGAAAGAAGCAAAGTTTTTCTACTTAAGTTAGATTTACGGGCGTATATCATCGTTAACAATCGTAAAGTGACATGGAAATCGCATTCAAAGCCCAAACAAGGACTCTTTTGAGTGGCTAGTTATGCTTTTGGTTCGTGGTGGAAGTGTACTGGTACACCCTATGGAAAGCAGATATGTGTTTTGCATCCATTCCTTGATGATTTTGTGATTGTGTACTTAGATGACATATTGTTCTCTTTAAAAACAAGAGAATATCATGTCTTTCGGTGGAATAGAGTGTCGGATATTTTGAAGAAAGAGAAATTGTTTCTTAAGATATTAAACTTGAGTTTGGAAAGACTTCTTTGGTCTATTTGGGACATATTGTAGGAGGAGGAGAATTGAGGATTGATCTTTCTAAAGTGGAAGACATTGTGAATGAATACACCCAAAACAATTACCGAGGTAAGAAGTTTTTAGGTATGTTTCTCAATATTGGAGGAAGTTTTGTCACACTTTTCCATCGTAGTCTATGGCGAAAGTGACAAGGTGAATAAAGGCTTCCAATGGGGATGCAAATGTCAAGAAAGTTTTCTAAGCTTTAAAAGAAAAGATCACCAACTCAATCTTATTACCAAATTTGAGACATCCATTCAAGATTCAAATACAGACATGTATGATTATGCGAAGTGGTTAAAGACGGCAAGAGGCAGCCTATCGTTTTCATTCTCAAAAGAAAATTTTGGTGTTAAAGCCTAATTATCTCACATACATGAAAAAGAACATATGTGTTGGTACAAAGTGTTACATGAAACACTACTTGACAAAGAGACTATTGTAATAATTTATCACCAACTATCGTGCAGACGGCAGCCACAACAAAATTGCATCAATCAAGATATTTCTGGTGGATGTGGATTCTTCAATAACACTTGGTTATATGTAGTACAAGAAATGGTATTTTCGATAAAGTCGTATGTTCTTTCAAGACCAATCATTAGTGTTTTACCGTACTCAAAAAATGATTCTTCATTGTGACATGAGAGTTATATAGAACAATATGCACATGACATTGATTTTCAAGATGTGTATGCTAGTTTGATAAGGAACTGTGGTTAAAAATATTATCGCATGACAATTTGTTGTTTCATTTGGGAAAGCTATGTATCTCCATAAGGAGAGGTTTAACATGTAATGAGAGAAGCTTACTCATCTCTTTATTGTTGGACACTGTAGGAAAGAAATCATATGACCACAGTAGGTATTGTTATTGGCCTCGTACGATAGATAGTGTGTCATATTTTATAAGAGGTTGTTCTATGTGTGCACAAGTAAGCTTCATAATAGAATCTTGGGATTGCACATGCCACTACTTATCATCAAGGCTATGAGGCCCCGCGGACTTTATTGGAGGTCTACCCATGTCAAGAAAGAAACATGATTATATTTATGTAGTTGTGGATAGATTCGTAACATGTGTATAATTATGCCATGTACAGCAAATATTACCGTTGAACAAACCTAACTTTATTTTCAAATTACTTGGGTTCACTGGATTGCCAACTTATATTGTTAGTGACATGGATTCTAGGTTCACTGGGAATTCTTAACAAATTTACAGAAGATGGTAGCAATAAATAGCAATTAGTACCGCTTATCCACAAACAAGATGAAGAACAGGTGGTGAGCAGAAGGCTTATGCATCTATTGAGAGGATATTGCAGCAAACATCCCATGTTGGGGATGAACAACGCATTACATTCAACACGTGCTTACAACCCAAAGTACCTTCAACACAAATCCCTCACCTTTTGAAGTATGCTTTGCGTATTTTCCAAAATTTCCATTAGACTTTATCTTTGGGAAGGATGTTGAATTGACAAGCAAGACATCGATAAGGCCCGAAAGTCACATTGAGAAAATTCATATTATAGATCAACAAGTTCAAGAATAGCTCTAGAAAAGCCAAAGCAAATACAAAGAGAGGCATGACAAACAATTTCTAAAGCCGAGACTACAAGTTTCCAAGAGTGAGATGAGGTATGGTCGTACATTAGCAAAGAAAGGATGCAAGGAAGGTAAAAAGCTCAAAACCATTCGCTATGGTCCTTTCAAGACTGATAAATAAAGTTACAATGCATTCCAACTTGACTTTCCTTCTTAAAATGCAAATGTATTCATTGTTAATGTTGAAAACTTACGCTCAGATGAGCCACCGATCGATGATTAAGGAAGTGATGTTCGCCCATTTTCTATTGAATATTTCTCGGCCACACCTTCGGATGAGCTCAAAGAAGACACAATTTCTTGAAACAGACAGAGCACCGAAGAGGAAGGACTACCTTCGAGTTGGTCTCGAAAAGGCACTAAACCAAGTAAGGAAAACAAGTAGTGTTGGAAAGGTGAGGGAGTTGCACCTATTTGTTGAATATGTAAATTCTATGAATTTAGGGTCCAAAAGTCGAATGAGGAATGATCAGGAGTTCACAAATTTTTCTCAATTCAAAATTATAGATTGAAGGAAACCAAGATGGTCATGAGATCTCATCTTCTTTCTATTCCGGCACCTCGAACCGCTTCAAAAACCTATATCGTATGAGGGATATATCATGTTCTAATCGAAATGCCAAACAGAAATTGTGACAATGATTGTGTTTGATCGGGGATGTACACCGTAAAATGAGTGGAGGTACAACAAGTAGAAAAAAGGAATATTTCGAAGAATATTCTTTTTCATCGAGTCAACCGATGGATGAAAAGTGTCATCATTTTATTTGTGGTATGGTTTTTTTGGGAGGGCTAATGAATGATGGCTGTACCGAGGCTCACCACGTTTTCACAACCGCATGTGTAAAATTTTGTTAAGGGTCCGTAATAACGACCCCCCCGAACTCCCACCTGGGTATGTGTGCACGACTCATCGTGATACCTTCCGCAATTTTTCTTAACTCCCTAAGGGCGCCAAGCATCGTATGGTTTGGTGTAAAAGGTATGGGGGTTCGAATCGTTAAGGCCCCAACTCACTCGTTGGTCTCAACATATGTCATATATACATGTTAAATTCAACCAAACCTCTATATTGGGTCATCGCCAATTCCATGACATTCAACCAAAGAACAAACGTTAAAACCAGCTACTACCCCAAGTTCTCACCGACAATCATATAATCATGCTTCTGGGGTCGGCATGGCCACCCCAACCATCGAAATTTATTGCCACAATCATTTTTGCGTAGTTTTCGTTATACACCATTTGTGGCAGAAATTCCACTATTTTAACTCTCCAAAGCAGTGGAGTTTCATTTTTAAAGGAGTTTTTTCAGATGAAATCGGGCAAAATGGGAGGCTCAATTTCGAATATTCGAGGAGAATGAAGACAATTTTGACTAATTACATTCTTGGAGCTATTGATGTAGAGAACAGCTATTAGAGCACTATAAATACATGTAATAGCAAAATTTTCGAGTATAATGAAATATGGACATGTTATCGGGAGATGGATCATCGTATGGCCTGGTGACGGAACTGCCTATCATGCCTCTATGTGTAAAATTTTCATATGGTGACTTATTTATCTATTTTAAACTATTGTTAAATGTTATTATGCTTTTTTATGCTTCTAACGCACCAAAATCATCTACAATTCATGGACAAACTCATCAACTTATGTAAACTAATGAGACAAGGTGTACACAAGCTTATAAACCGAAAAGACACTTAGCATGTTAAAACTAATACAAGCATTTCAAATCATTCACAATGGTTTCTTCACTGTATGTTGGTTCCAAGACATCAACCGTAAGTAATTGGGTCACCATCCACCTCTTTCATTTCATTTCAGCGAAAGGGTTCGTAAATCCTCTCCTAGGTTTATTTCATTTTTGGTCAAACAAGTCTCTTTTTGGTTCATTTTGTTGAGAAAACCTTTCAAATTCAGCTAATCACCTTCCCCACCTTTATACACCTCTCGACACTTCCTCATCCATTTCCTTATTTTCATCATTTCCATAAACCCCAGCCCACACCACACGTTCCTAGCCAGACTATGTTTTTCCCTTTTAACGCCTTCCTCACCATTTCCTAAAATTTCAATTCCATACACTCTCGAACATTCATCCCCCCTACGCCCTAAATTTTCCCAAGAATTTAGACACCCTCAACCCTTCATCCCCTCCATTCCTAAAATCGCTTAAAACTTCCTTGTTTTTCCTATACTCAAAACCTTAATTTTCCTCCCAGAGCAAGGGCTTCCTATGGATTCAGACATTGCGTAGAAAATGAGGCATAATGGATGTCAAATCATTAGATATGAACACACTACAACACAAGATATCATGGAGAAACCATTCTCAAGAAATCATTCCAAGATGCAAAAGTTGCCTTACCTTTCACAAAAGATCAAGAACTTAGTTTCTCCATGGATAAACTTACAAGTGCTTCTTGCCACCAAATTAAGGAGGGATATGGGGTGACCATCACAGGGTTGTGTCTATTTTTCAAAGCAGGAGGCTATTTCCATAGCTACAAGGATCCCAAATCATGGAGAGCTTTAGTTCAAAAGAAGAGACCCAGATATTGAAAACTACAAGATGCTTTAAACCCATACAAAGTCGTTCAAAAACACATTTTTCCATTCGTACACTGCTGTTAAGTATGCCCTCTCATGAAGATGATCATGAAATATTTCACATGAGGTAGTTTCTCAAGCCTAGCCACACACAACAGACTATTGATGCATTTCACCCAAAAGGCTCTTAACCCATTCTAACACATCTACATAAGTTTGTCAAAATGAAGTAGAAGGTACATGAAGAAAAGGGAAAGATCATCATGCAAGCTGTTTCATCATGGCTATGAAAACTATTGCTTGCCATCATCTCGACAGTATCAATTTGTCTTTGGGATGGTGGCAAGCATTTAGCTTCTTTTTCTTACCCAACTCAACTGCTGTACTATTCTACACTGGATTTACCAAGATAATAATGGCGGCCCTGTATAAACCCGTCATAAAAATACCTAGGGCTGAGATAATTCAAGACATAAAATAGATGAAAGAGTATTTATGTTTTCTCCTATACAGGGAAAAGGGCTTCCACCTACAAGCAACAAGAGACATCAACACATCAACATGCTGAGTACCACTGGTAAGAAGAAAAATAAGTACATCTTCAAACTCACATGGCAGAAATAGGATGCATGAGGAGGTTCCAGTTCATTAACATCATCAAAGAGAAAGAAGATGAGATTAGAGATCTCAAGGAAAAACTATCAAAGGAAAACTTCATGATCACATTCTTCAAAATAGAGAACAAGCACCAAGTCAAACAAATTGTTGCTTCTGCAAGCCCAAGGCAAGACTTGGGAGACAAGATGATGGAAAATTAAGCGTAGTCGAATAAGGAGCTTCGAGGATCATGAAGAGAAAGTAACCAAGGAGACCAAGAACAAGAGATCTAAAGAGGCAACAGAGAACAAATCGAACCATCTCTACCACTAGGCTTAAGAAGGCTTTGATGACCCAATTGCAGCAGAAATTGAGAAAGATATGAGGCTTTGAGCTGACAAGGTCAATTTTCACTTAGAGAAGCTTCTCAGTAGAAGGTTAAGAGACAATAATTTTCAAAGGTACATGTCCATGCACTATTGCACAAGGAATGATCTCAAATCATAATCAAGAATTTGAAGAAGAAATTGAGGCAAAACTCTAATGAAGTAAAAAGGAGAAGGACAAATTGACCAGAGGTGTAGGTTTTAACCGTAAGGTAAAATTATCTACTAACGAATCTTTAAAAGGTAAAGGAAATAACAGTTAGAGCATAAAACATAAAAGATAAACACAGATTTTTCCCCGTATCCCAAATCGGGACGCACTGTACTGATTTTTCATTATATTCTTTAGTGTTGCAACATATATATACATGAATATATAAACCCCAATTCATTAACCCGGATTAAAACACAACCGTAGTTCCTCGACCGGATTCACAGAACATCAGGGTCGAAACCATCGTACTCTGAAACCATGTGCAAACCTACGTACGAAATTGCTAAAAGTATCCGCCCACCAAAAAACAAGGACCAAAATTTTCCTGGTGGTGCTACCTTAAACTCGTAGGCACAAACGCCCGTGACCCCCCGCGTGATTAGTCGAAAGCAATACACACATACCAACATTCTCCCCACTTGTTTTTTTCTTTCCATAGGGGCCACAGGAGAGCTTAAATAATAGCCCAATTCTGCAACACCATTGTTTCTCTACACCAAGAGAACTTCTCCGAGTGCTTACGTACTTTTTCAATGCATCTACAATATTCTTCAAATTAGTGTCCACATTTAACAAAGAATACCTTTAGCTCTCAACTATATCTCTCTACAAAGGATATTGAACACTGTAATGCTTTGTCTTTGAATGATAAGCAGTGGTTCTTAGCGAAGAAAATTGCACTTCGTTATTATAATACATTCCACTGTTGTTTCAACCCCATACTGAATAACATCCTGCACCAAATTATTTTCTTTGTGATGAGTGGTCGCTATGTATTCAGCCTCCGTATTTGAAAGAGCTAGCCACAGACTGCCTTTACTTATCCAATCATCGTACCTTCAAATAGGACAAACACATACCTACTTGTAGATCTTCTTTGGTCCACATCTCCACTTATCTCCGCATCAACAAAACCATGAATGTTCAACACTCTTCCAACTCGGTCTTCCGGTATACGTTTGGCAATCACTAGGCACACGTAAATATCTGAAAACCCGCCCACCGTTGTCCAATGCTCCTAGCCTCGCTCTGACATAAACTCGCTCAATACTCCCATCGCATGTGCAATGTCTAGGCCTAGCATTTTACTCATCGTACACATCAAGCTACCCACCGTACTTGCATATGGAATACGGACACATTCCTCTCTTTCTTCGTGTCTTGGGACACCGTTCAACAGACAGCCTTTGTACTCATGGTGACCGAACATTCATCAAGCGTCGATCCCCGACATATTGAAACTCGAAATATAGTCTCGACATACTTCTCTAGTTTAACCAAGAGCTTCTCTTTCTCGATCTCTTAATTTCCATGCCCAAAATATATAGTTTGCATCACCAGTTATCCTTGTTATTAATTGAGAACAGCTGGTTTTCATCTTGAGGCTTTTTACGTTTCCATCTTTTGCTATACCGTCCATAACAGACTGAAGAAGAATATGACTACCAATTAATTTAAAATCATTACGTTGATCCTCCTTGCTTCTCGGTGAAGCCAAGTCCCCGTATGTAGAAGCAATTACCGATACCACATCCTCGGGGTGAATGTTTTAACCCACACAGCAGACTTTAACCGTACATTATTTCTTTTCCTTCACCATAAAGTCTTCAAAGTTGTTTCATGTAGATCTCCTTTCCAAATCCTCGAAGAAATGTTGTCTTTCTACATCCATCTCGTTCTACCTCAAAATAAAATGCGGCCGTATAAAAGTAATTCAATAGAAGTAATTTTGGCAACAGAGAAAAACATTACCAAAATCAATTTCGCACCGGAATAACCTTTTCGCTACCAACTTAGCTTTGTATTTCACTCTTGGTTTCTATTCATTTTCTTAAACACCTATTTTCTCTCGATGCCTTCTTCCGGCCCGCAACTTCACCGCATCCCCATGCCCTTATTTTTATGCAAGGATGCCATTTCATCAACTACGGCTCTTCCGCAGTTTTCTCATCTCCCGAATCTACCGCCCCCGAGGCTTCGTAGGATCATCATCAATTATAGTTAAAGAAAAACTTGAACAAAAAGCAATATGGACTATACTTTACGTCTTTCCTTACTAATCTTTCTCGTTGTGCCTAGAGTTTGTGGCCTTCCCTCTTCTAAGTCTTCTTCTCGTTGTAGAGTCCGATTCATCTTCATTTAGCTCAAACTTTATCTTCTCGTGTTCCTTTGTAGACTTCCATGTTTAACAACATCTTTCACCTCTCTAAACACTCACATCCTCTGCATTGTACACAACCTTCGTTTTCACTCAAATCCTTGTAACCCTTAAATCATCCTTATACCCAATAAAGATGCACCTTCTGCATTTATTATCCAACTTGGTCCTTTTTCCTTGAAATATGTATATATGTATCTCTGGGCATCCAAATACCTCTTATGTGAAAGAGAGGGTTTCTTACCACCATACCTCATGTGGACTTTTATCCTCCAACGCTGATGAAGGTGATCCGTTAACTGCCATGCGCCCTCCACCGCCCTGCCTTAATTCTTGTCCTAACACGATACTCACCCCAGGCGTTTCTTTCCTTTTCCACTGCTTCTTTTTCATTCTTCAACTCCACTGCTGAGGTACAGTTCTACCGGCACAGGCTCACACTTCTTACGTAACTCTTCAAATTTTTCCTCGTTATAACTCCCTACCATTATCTATCCTCAAAGACCTTTATATTCTTCTCTCGTCCCATTTTCCACAAAGCCTTAAATTCTTTAACCTCAAAAGACTTAGATTTCTTTCCTCAAGAAATATATCCATGTATTCTTGAGAATTCATCTATGAATGAACATATAGTACATAAATCATTTTAAAGGATGGAACCGATATAGTCCAAATATCATTGTGTACAAGCTCTAATATCCGTTCGCCTTCTTAGTACCATAAGGAAACTCACCCGATCTTTACCTCGTTATACACACGTTCAGGAATCAAAATCCAGAGTTGTTAGACATACTTACCATACCATTTCCATGCGTATCCGGGCGTCTTTTCTATCCAATATGTTCAAGCTTTTGATGCTACAAGATGGTCTTTTTCTCCAAGAGATCATGCAGAAGCTTCTGGCCCACTTCTGTGAACCACAAAACTATCGCACCAAGCATAACAAAGGTCGCTTCCCTCGAAGCTTGTACAAAGTTCCAACCGAACTCCTCGTATTAATACCAATGCTCGAACCATCTTACAAGTATCTTTCGAACACCCGTTTTACACCGCATCATTCATCTTCGCTTTACAGAAATCGTATTTCCGGCCAATGCAAGAACGTGCACACTGTGAAGCAGTTCTAACTTTTCCACCTTGCAGCTTCAGCTTGAATTTTCCACGCTCGGCGATTCCGGCCTTCCCTACTGTCACCTCCAACAAGACATCACCGCCATCATATTTCTCATACTCACAGTAACCACCCCTATGGGGAGTGATGTGAAAGGATTCACCTATCTAATCAACCATGACCATGACTCATATGTGTATTCGAAGAAGAAGCCAACACATATCCCCCACCTTCATCCAAGGTTGTTTTTTCCTCGTAGAAGGATCATCATCATATCCTTCTTTCTCAGAGCTTAGATCTCGCGTCCTTTTTGTAGTGCCCTTCCTTTCCGCATTTCTAAAGACACTCGACAAAATTTCAAGGAGATTTGACCCCACCGAAACCTTACTCCTTGTTTCTATTTTGGGATTCTTCGTACGCATAAGTGGCATCTCCATTCTGACCCCTCCATATTTCTCCGTCCTGTCCCTTCAACAAGGTCGAGAGCACGTCATCAAAATTATGTAGCTGTATTGCAACCTATTGCACAATTGCATCGTCCCATGAGTCCGGTAGAGAACACAACAAATCGATGTACCTATCTTCATCTAATATTTTAATATCAATAGATGATAAAATTTTAACTACTACGTATTGAAGGCGTTCAAAATGCTTTGTCATCGAGTCTCCATCCTTCATCCTTAGTTACACAGCCTTTTCCGTAGGAATAATTTATTCACCGTACTCTATATTGGTATAAAGTCCTAGCTTGTCCCCTGCTGTCTTTCCGTACTCTTCTCAAGACACATTCTTTTCGAACTTAGACACAATTCATATTACAAGCCTTTTTACTTTCCGATCCGTTAATTTTCTTCAACATTCCATATCGCTGGTTTAGTACCCAAACCTACCGTGATTCATCAATATTTATCCACCAAAGAGATTCCTCCATCTTTGAGCTTCCACAACTCAAAAACTCTCGACTATTATATTTCTCGATTTCTATCTTCCCACGCTTTCGCTATCTTTCTTTTCATCGCAATAATTTATCCTATAGATTCTATTGAATACACCATTTCCAAAGCGTCTTAGTAAAAACCCTCAGTAGCAAAGGCATCTCTGCTTTAAATCGTTTCCGATGAATACCAAATGTAGGTTTTAACTCGTATATAAATTATCTACGTACGACCTTTAAAATGTTAAAATAAATAATAGCGAGAGAATAAAACATAACAAATAAACACAAAGATTTTCTTCGGATCCCAAATTCTGGACGGCATTGTACTGATTTTCATTATGTTCTTTTAGTGTTACAATACATATATATACACTCAAGACATAAATAAACCCTAATCCATTAACCCCCGGATTAGAACATACGTAGTTCTCTTACCAAATTTACAAAATACAAGGTCGGAAACCATCGTATTTCAAAACCATGTGCAAACCTACGCACAAAATCTGTTGGGCGGATCCCACCGAAAATAAGGACCAAAAATTTCTTTCTCGGCGCCACCGTATCTCACAGGCCGCTCACCTCGCATCACCCCCGACGTTGCACCCAACAGAACGACAGAAGGCCATTTCGCTCGTGAACTTTCTATGATTAGTCGTGGAAAGAATATAACACATACCCAACAAGCGAAGGCCCTCTCAATGCTTCAACATATCATTCCCCGACTTCATGAGCAAGTTCGAACAAATTTTGAGCAAATTTTAAAATTCTTAAAATATCGATGTTTTTAGCTCAAATAGGAAATTAATGCCCAAAGGTGCAAATGATGTCGTAGTTTTTTCTAAAAGGTTCAAACGACCTAAAATATACATCACAATGGAGAGATAATGAACTTCATATCTCAGCTATCCACTTTTGGTTCCACAAGTCAGAAAAACATGTTGGGACAAAAGTGCAAAATAGGCTAAAACCCACTTTCTGGCCACATTTTTGACTCTCCAGTGCCAGCTGGAGTGGCTCGGGAGAATGTATTTTTCTTCACCTCGAGAGGCTACTTGCTTACTTAAGGAGTCTATGGACAAATTGGTGAATCCCAATTTTTCCAATGGTCAACCATATTAGCATTTGGATTCTGTGGAGAGACAAAGAAAAAGTGCCTGTAACATGGCGCCGCGCTTTCCTCTTCGTCGGGTATCACAGTAGCTTTTCCCTACTGCGTTGTGCTTTTCCCTATCGTCAATTTTTTTCAAATTTTCTTTAGCTAAATTTGCTTTTCATGGTGTAAATTCTCTTGCTTTGAGTTGACATAATGTATATGAATGTAACTATGTTTGTTAATGTCATTTTGATGTAACCATGAGGACTGTCATTAATGATGGCCAGGTCATTCAAAGGCTAAAAGGAGAGTTTGTTTTAACTCTTCTTCTTAGGTTTCACCGGAGAAATTTATGTGTGTCTGATCCTATCTTCGAGGGATTCGACCTTCTAAGAGAGGAAGATGGTTTTGCCTATGTGTGTCTAGTTTTCATTCATAATCAAGGTTGGACATAATATATTGTATGGCTTGAGCCAGGTACAGCTGATATTTGCAAAAATACAAGTTCGCCTGTAGCTATTATAGGATTCATGGTATGTTTCTTTACAATGTTTTTCAACAGCATCCACTTTATGAATGATTGATTCATATTCTTTCCATATTTATTATTTTCAGTGATCTTTCCTATAAGACGTTAAAGATAATTCTTTAAGCTTATGCTTTGTTTTAGAAATTTCATGTTTATGTTGTTCACCTTTTCTATACAAATGGGAACTCATGTTTGTCATGCTCATTTTGATCCTTTTTCACCCACACAACAATTGAAAACTTTAAAGTTCCATTGAAATATACCATGCCCTTTGTATCCCCCGCAATCGTAACTTTAGATCCGATCTAGTTTTCCTACTCTCAGGATCCAACAAAACCCTAAATTTTCAAAACCCAGAGCTCAAACCTAACCTAACATGTCTACCCTTCTTCAGTCATATTTTGGTTGCAAGATCAAGCAAAGAGAGCCCTATCTGATTTGGCAGGCTAGGCACCAATCCTGAGGAGCTCGAGGTTACCTCCGTCACTATTCTCACTGAACACTATGGATAACCCAGGAGGCAAGTGTAAGAAGGTGCTTTTTGATCCAAGATGAACATTGTACGATATTTCTGTGAACATAAAATCAATATCCCACAACCAAGCTTAAACTTATTCATTATACTTAGGTCTTAAAATTACCATAAACTGACATCCCTAAGCTCATCTTCGTGGGAGACACCCAAAATACAATTCAACGTATTCAGCTGGCACTTCCTTCGAGGCTGTTATTGTGCTGATTTTTTCACCGTATAAATGTATTCTTCTACATTTCTTCTCATCTATTTTTCCAAGTTATTTACAATGAATTCCATTTCAATCATCAACTCCATGAAATCTACCTTTCAATTTTATGTATATTTAACAATTCCCCCACATGGCCTTAGTAAAATGCATAGCTTCATGACACATCTATCACCTCTAGGAATTAATTATCCATGCCATGGATTTTGTAATAAACACCTCATGTGGGATTTCTCATGCCAATGGATTTTGTTCATCTTCAATCATTATGCAAGGCATGAAATATTCGGAAGGATGACTATAACATATTGCTTGGTTTGATAACGGGGATTATTAATTTTAAAGACATTTTATTCTATAGTTTATCAGCGCTGAATTTAATTCTTTTTAGCACATTTTATCCATAGTTTCATCATTAAGAAATTACACAAAATACATCAACCAAAATGTTAAAGGATCATAGAGAGACAAATACACAAGAACAATAAATATTTTTACTCTAGGAAACCTACATGGGGAAAAAAACCAAACCTTTTCAATAAGAAATCATCAATTCAACAGAGATACATCTAGCCAACAAATTCCAAAACTTGTTTGTCCTCCGTTTAAGCCATATGTTCTTCCCAGTTTAAGTGTTCAATTAGGTATGTACAGAATTATGCTCTTTTTCCTTCTAGAAATAGTCTTTTCCATTTTCTTTCACAAAATGTTTTGATCAATAAGAGGTTCGACTCTTCACTACAAAGAGATACAATCATTCTTCCATAGAGAATCATTACTTTAGAAATTTGGCCGTGTGCTTACATATTTTTCTCCAACAATTCCTTGATTTTTTGTCCTTCATTTTTCTTGATATCCAACTTGATTTTTTCACTTGGGATGATCTCGAGCTTTTTCTTGAATAGATGTTATGTGAGCTGCATTTAGGAGGAGGTTCAATGTCATATATATATATATATATATATATATATATATATATATATATATATATATATATATATAAATTTTTTATCGACCGAATGGGTGTGTTCTTATTGGAGCTAACCTTAACATTTGAAGGCTTTCCATCAAATTTCTTTTAGAGCCTAAAATAATCTTTTACAAATTCAAAAAATTTTCTCTTTTTCAACTCGTACATGGAGAACATGTCTTTTGAATTTTTATTTTTGATCCAAGCACTAACAACATGTCACAAACACATTAAAGGCTAAAATATACATTATGAAGACCATCCAGCTACAAAATTAATTTCTTATTAATTAGAGAACAATATCAATTATTTAGATGTTCTCATGTCGTATAACGTTCATGAAAAGTACATAATAGAACTGCTCATCAACCTCACGGTATCTATGAATAGCAAGTAAATCATCAACATTTAGTCAACATCTCTAACATCATCAATATCATTATCCAATTACCACAATTCAGTCAGCGTACTCGACATGGTAAATCAACAACACCGTATCATAATCATCTGTGTCAACACTTTTGACTCATATAACTATAATATCCAATCATATTCATTATCTACAAGACATACCTAACTTATGGCATATCATCAATAATAAAAGGTCATCCAAGACAGCACACCTAGCCTATGGTACAATATCAATATTAACTAGTCACCATGGTCCTACGTATGCCTCAACCCCATGGTAACACTAGCATAATTTTTCCATCACCATAGTCAAACCTTAGGGGAAGATCCATGTTCCAACTTCACAAGGTTGGCCAACCCAGAGGACATCCACATCCTCACTTCACAAATATTTACTGTCACGGTCAAAACCTTGAAGGATATATACATCACAATTTCCACCAGCTACATTCCAAGCTACTCAGCATCTTCACCCTGCATTCACATATTCCATGCTCACTCTGGCCATATCTGCCTGCCTATTCAAGATCATGATGTTATATGGATCACTTAATGAGTAACCTAGCCCGATGTTGAAAGGAAACCTACACTTATAGATTATCAAAATCAAACCCACCAACCCTTGTCATTGAGTGACAAGTCCAAAACACCAAAGGAACCCACTGACAACCATTTCGAGGACCATTCTTCCTAATGTATGGGTCACCACACTGACCTATGAATAATTACCTTCTCTATTAACAGCCATTATTTCCTTTACTACAAAATAGGTATCAACAAGTTCCAACTTGTCCCTCAATTACACAAACTTCACCTTGACAGAGGTTTCACCAAAAATACTTGGCCTATCTTTCCATCAATAGGAGAATTGCTTCATGCCTTCTCCTTTCCAACATGCTCATAATGTAGTGCCCCATCTTACTTTCACTAAACAAGCTCTGAATTTATTCCACCTTTACTTCATGCTTATTCAAGAAATCATAGTAGAATACAATATCTTCTGGGACAAATTTTCATGTATTTAAACATTCCCCTACCCAATCAAAATTTGTATAATCCGTAATGTATATCTCCATCATTTGAGCATCTCAAATTACAATATCATACAAATATCTCCAACCCAGAAATAAAATTTCCTAACCTAATAAGTACCGTGAGACAACCAATTGATCAATCCCGTAATCTCTCGTATTTTTCGACTATGGAGCGAGGCGGACTTATAGTCCATCATTCCAAAATTTTAGTCGTAAATATAGTTGTTACACAAATATCTGTCACCGCTCTTACCATTCCCCGCCCTCCCGCACAATGGAGGACCCACAGGCACTGTGAGCAATGCTGGCCTTGAAAATACCTTCATCGTATCCCTTTCATGAGGGACAACATTTCTCTCGTTTATCATTTCCCAGTGTACCTTCAAAAACACATGTTTTTGCACTGCGCTCGGTAGCCCCGTTACGTGTACTCGCGCCAATGGGGAAAATTAACATCGAGCTCGCCACTTCGGCGCTCGTCCCGTTATGCCACCCGCGGCCACTCGTTTATGCAAGTTTTTTAAAAGAGAGCGGAGTTTCGAATACAACAACTTCGGTGATGAGTCATCAGAGTGGTTTCGGCCGGATAACCAAGGGCTCTCTCCTCTTCGTCCCTCGTTTCAACCATATGGGGAACCTCCCAAAGGATAAGGCCTCCCTTCCACTATTGTAGGGATCCCAACCTCATCCTCTCCTCTATAAATATAGCCTTCATCCATTGATGAAGGGGCGGAAGGGCTGAAAGGTTGAAAGGCTGATAGTCTGGAAGTGCTGAAGCTTTGCATCTCCCTATTCCCAAGCGCCTTTGTGCTGTAAAGAATCCCTTCTTTCCCTTAAGGCCCATTCAAGCGAGGAGACCATTGTTACGAGACTCTGGAGAGGTTTCCCTTTCCTTGGCGAGCCTTGCGAGACGTGGACGACCGGAGACCCGCGCGAAGGAGGCTGCAGCGTCAGAACTTGGTTGTAACTTCTATTCGTTTACCACTTTAATAGATGACTATGATTATGGTTCCACTCCTTTTTCCATTATGTTAATGCGAGTAATGTCTTTTCCGACCGATGTTTAGTTACGTATGCTGGTTCCTATGCTTGTATCTGTTTGTTCTTTCTGTGTGCAGGTGTTCATCCACGGAGATCGTGGAAGGATTGTGATCTGCCAGGACTGAAGGACGGGGACATCTCTTTTTCAGATCGAGCGCTGGAATCGAGGTAGGTTCTTATCCCAAATCTTTCATTCGTAACTAGGAGCCTGCGTCATAGCATTGTTTGTTTGTTGCTAGACCCCTGCTGGGCTAGTAGGGATCGCCTCTGTCCGCAGAGGGGATTTACCTTCTCAACAAATTGGCGACCATACTGGGGAACGTCCGGTTTTCCTTGTCTCGTTTATGATTGGTTCGCTTTGATTGTTTCTCCTTGCTTGATGAACCTTCTGGGTTGGGTTCTTTCATTATTTTAGCCTTGTGGTTTGCTTAGCTTGTGTTGGTCTTTTTCTCAGATTAGCTTGTTTTTTAGTTTTCATTGAAGAATTCGACAGGCGCGGGTTTTTACCTGACAGTCGCGCCACTTGGCGCGTGTTGCATTTGTCTGTCTCGCGCCACTCGGCCTCTGGCGCTAGTTTCAAGGCCACAGTCGCGCCACCCCTGTGACTTTTTGAATTTCTTCAATTTTTGGCTTTCTGAGCTTGACCAATACTTTTCTTCTTGATTTCCTGATTGTTTGAGTGCATTGGAGCCTGGTTTGACTGGAATTCACCGCTATCCTTTGGTTGTTTGCCTCTATCTATCGGTTTCACGATTTGAGCCCTAGGCCATCTAGTGGCATAGTGAATCGAGCCCTCCTTGGGAGCTTTGGTGTCTTGATTGTCCTGTCGACTTGTTGCTTAACCCTCCATGCCCTCTTAGCAGTCTTTGATTGTTTTGTTGCGTCTTTTGAATGATTGTTCGTTCTTTCATTCAGGATTCGTTTGCCCTTGCTTTGGACCCAGATCACACGGTCCATTGGGGTGTTTTTGAGTCTTTCTTCGATTTGAGAGACTTTGGGTCGATTTAGAGATTTGGTTGCTTGCTTGGTGAGTGAATGTTGTTTACTTTGCTCTCTTAGTTATCATTTCTCTAATTGTTCCTTTTGTTTTCAGTGCACATTAGCCATTAGACATTGAAAATTTTAAAAAAAATATAATCTCTTTTGTTTTTTTAATTAGTGCAAATTGTCATCTTTTCCGTATCACTAGTGATTAGTGTTTGAATGAAAAATGTGCAATTGCATTAGCTGCATTAGAGACATTCTTGTTTGTATTCCGTTCATTTCGTTTGTATTAAAGCTCTCAACTCTCATTTAACTAGTTTTCATCGAACGAAATGTTGCATCGTGGCATATAGCTTGCATTTAGGAGACACTACATACGATAAGGCCTGGAAATTGGAACTTAATTGAAGATCAACTGTAAAATTCATTCAATTAACCTAAGGCAACATTGGAACTTAACGCAACATATTTAGAAGGTCTAGGCTAGAGACGTGTTCCGGCGTCGTTAAACCTAGCAGCTGTCATTCGCCTGTTGGCTTTTGACAGCGCTAGTACGGACTTGCGCTCCCCGTACCGTCGCGTATATAAAGGGAGACCCCTATAGGTTTTCAATCCTTTCTCCACAGGAAGCCGAGTCTGCCGCCCTATACCCGTGATACACCGAACACAGCATTCGGGGAGACTACCTGCACGTACGGAAAGTCCTTGGTCGATTTATGTTTCATTATTGAAACCAAGGTGTATATTGCAGTTCACGGATATTTGGTACACCCTTTGTGCCTAGTATTTCCTGAGCAGTCATTTGGTCTTTTCTGACTCTCTAAACTTGAAAAGACCGTCAAGCGCTTGTCCTTTCACGCTTGTGTCAACTCTGAAAGAGATAGAGTCATCTTTTTATCGTTTCTCGACTCTTGAAACATGAAACGGTAGAACTTCTTATTTTCCAATGTGGTAAAATTAATCGCCCACGATTTCACACCTATTTAGACATTGCTTGTTGACCGTTTGATCGTGTGTCTTAGCTCGTTTTCAGCCCGTGTTTGGTTTTGAGTTTGATGGCAACTTTTTCAGAGTTTACCAACCAAGGAATCCCCTCAGAAGGGAATCCTGGTCATTTTCCTCCTTTTGGAAATGTTGGTGCTCCTTACATGGCGACGTTGTCCCTTCCTGGATTAACGGTTGGGTTGCCTGTTTGGTTGTTCTCAACCTCTGTAGTTCCGAATGTCTCCACTACTATTCAATCAGTTCCTCCGACGGAACACCATCATGTTGATTCCAAGGTGGACCTCTCCCCTTCTTCGCCTGTTTCTGCGTCCTCCTCTTCTACTTCGCCTGGTGAAAGTCTGGATTCAAGTAACCAGGTGGCTAAGAAGAAGAAGAAGAAGACAAAGAAGAAGAAGTCTGATAAGCGAGAGATTAAAAGTGTTGCTATTGCTCCTGAAACGTCTCCTCTTGATAACCCTTCCAACCCTCCTCGGAAAGTCAAGTTCCCCTGCATGTTGTGCACGGGAGACCATCTTCTTCGAGACTGCCCTGGCATTCCCAAGGTACTTGAAGTATGGTCCAACGGTCGCCCACCGTTGTCTTTGGCTTCCGGGAGTCAGGTTGGGGGCACTGGTAAGGCTCCTAAGAAGCAGGGTAAGATCACCAATCCCTGTAAGTTGTGTGAAGGGCACCCTGCTATTCACCTTTGTCCTTATATGGATGAAGCCAAGCGAGTCTTGGACAACCTGACTGTTTCTACACCACGCCTCCCGGCTGGTTATAAACAGCTTTCTTTGAGTCTTCCACCGGCTGATGCCGTGATTGGTCAAGGGTCATCCTTGGTCGATCCCACTCCCCCAGAAATTCAAATTCACGAATCCGGCCCTGACCAACCATTGGTCGTAGGATCGGTTGAACTGGCCCCGTCCGCGGTGCACCAGGTCTTTTCTGTCGAGATTGGATCTCACACTCCTCATGTCCTTCTGGTTTCTTCAGATTCGTCAGACTTGGAGAAAGATTCTCCTGTCCCTGTGCTTCAAGAAGCCGCTCCTCCGCCTCCTATGATGGAGGCTCCAGAGGATATTCCTCCCACCTTCGAGATGGAGGTCATGGAGGAGGCTTCTGCTTCCGTAACATCAGGGGAAGACCTTCGAATTTCGATGGTAGCCCCTCCGAGTAGTTTGGTCGCTTCCTTTGACTGGAATCGATTTGCAGGATTTCGCCTTCCGTCTTACGTGCCTTTCGAGATCACAGTACAGGCTCTTGGTCTGGTCGTACCCAGCACCATTATAGACGAAGGTGCCTCTGTTAGTATTCTGTCATCAACTACCTGGCAAGCTTTCGGTTCACCGCCGCTTGCGCCTATTACGCAGAATCTGTTGACATTCAATAGAAGAACGAGTCAACCGTTGGGGATCCTTCCAAGGTTACCTATTACTTTGGGAGGTAAAACCGTCCATATGGACGTGATGGTCGTTCCAGGCCCTTTGGATTTCAATCTGCTCCTGGGGCGTGATTACACCTATGCCATGGGAGCCCTTGTCTCCTCCCTCTTTCGCGTGGTGTGCTTTCCACATGAAGGACGGATCGTGACCATTGATCAGCTTTCGTTCTTTGGTCCTAATATGGCATCTGGTCCGCCATCACCCCCTCCTGGTTTCTATCCACCCGTTGTATCTGCTCCGCCGCAGGTCAACTATGTGGCTACTTACCTCGTGCCTGTGCTCAGTGATGATGCCGTCGTGCATCGAGTGCTGGGGGCATTGGGTCCTGACTTCCAGGATGATTTCCTCCCATCTGGTGTGGAACTCTTGGAAGCAATGACTTCTTGTTCATTATGATGAAGTCGGTCGGAGCAGAGTTCCTTGTCTTGTGTCAAGCTCCTTAAAAAATGAAACAAGGTTGTCGGAGCAGAGTTCCTTGTCTTGTGTCAAGCTCCTTAAAAAATGAAACAAGGTTGTCGGAGCAGAGTTCCTTGTCTTGTGTCAAGCTCCCTAAAAAATGAAACAAGGTCGTCGGAGCATGGTTCGTTTTCTTGTGTCAAGCTCCTTAAAAAATGAAACAAGGTTGTCGGAGCAGAGTTCCTTGTCTTGTGTCAAGCTCCTTAAAAAATGAAACAAGGTTGTCGGAGCAGAGTTCCCTGTCTTGTGTCAAGCTCCTTAAAAAATGAAACAAGGTTGTCGGAGCATAGTTCCTTGTCTTGTGTCAAGCTCCTTAAAAAATGAAACAAGGTTTGTCGGAGCAGAGTTCCTTGTCTTGTGTCAAGCTCCTTAAAAAATGAAACAAGGGTGTCCGAGGATAGTTCTTTTAATGTGTCAACCTCGTTAAAATAATGAAACACGTTCCTGTTCAATTCGAGTCTTTGATAAGATCTCGTAAAATCCCAGTCGAGTCTTTTCTTTTGATCTTGTAATTTGAACCTTCACTCCATCTGCTTTTCATATGGATTGAAGCTTGGGGGCATGTACCTCGAATTGAGTCACCATGCCGGGGGCATGCTTACTTTTTCAAGCATAGTTTGTTTCCGTTTCAAGCTTGTGTAAAAATGAAACCGGTTTCAAGCATAGTTTATCTTTGTTTCAAGCTTGTGTAAAAATGAAACCATTCTTATTTTACCTTTTGTGATGGTCATTTTATCAGCCTGTTTCTGCCAGATGAGCCTTGGTTTTCTCACTCCATTGTCACTATCTGCTTGGCCGATCATATGCCTTCACTTGGTTGTTTTACCCGTTCCTGAGGAACCACTGCTATGAGTGGTCTTGTTAGCCAGCCTCTCGACCTTAATTTGTTCAGAGTAGTTCCACCATTACCGGAACCAGTTGCTACCCTTTATACCACTCGTTCCTCCAGGAGGAGTCATCTTTCAGCTCTTTTCTGACTCTCTAAACATGAAAAGATTGCCGAGGCCCTTGTCGTTTCGATCTCGTTAAAATGGACACGAACCGACATTCACCCAGTATAAGTTTAACCCTTTTTCGGGCTGGGATGGATTGATTATGAAAAAGGAATACCCTAGCCTATCGCGACTAGGAGGTTTTCCCGGATATTGTTTTCTACCTTTTCGGATCTGGGGAACTATTTACGAAAAGGGACCTGTGGAGTTTTCTTTTCCGCCGTCTTTTCAAACTCTCTAAACATGAAAAGACGCCGAGTTCTTCCTTTGTCAGACTCGTTAGACTCGTTAAACACCGATGACATTGGATTCGCCGTGATGACGTTCACCGGCAGTTCTCCTTCCATAGGCTCGTTAAATGTACTAGGATGGATTCGTCCGAAGGACTCGATTTATATGAGCGTTACATGGTATCCTCTTCAAGCTTGTGTAAAAATAAATAGGTACTCACCAAGATGGTGGGGAAAAATGGAACCATCGTCGTTGTCGTCGGCAGTATGTCGCTCTTGAACATGGCACTTGTCTGCATTCGTGTCGGGTTGGGGACATCTCATCTCGTTGTTTCACTTTGCTTCCATGGGTTTGGGTAATCTTTTTTGACCTCTCATCTGTTCACTGCCTCGTCGCCATGACCTTTGATCTGTTGATGTCAAATACTGCCAAGTCCATTGTCGTGCCGTTTATATGTTCAAGAGAAGTTGACCTCTGCAAATATCAACCTTCCTCTGTTTCTCATATGATCCTAATTCACAACAAAACATTATGTTCCTCTGTCTCGTGTCGATGATGTGGGAATCATTATGGCCCACCTTCGATCAAGATCACTTCCTGTCGACTTCAACTCATTATCCAGGAAGGTGGTCTAGAGACTCCTGATGGTACCTTGGGGCCTGCATGCCTTAATGGCAGGTTCGTCGCATTCGACGAGAGGTTTTCATTATTGACCTCCGATCGGATGATTCTGCGGGTGTTCGACGTCAGCTCATTTATTCACACGCCGTGGATTGTACCTGTAGTACCTCGAGGACCATTGTCATTATTGGTGGTTCCTCTCGCGTCTGTTAACGGCTTTCATCATTGGCTGGTAATCAGGCGATGTTCTTGCATGTTCGACATCAGCTCACATATTCGCGTGCCAGAACTTGTACTTATTTGGGTCGAGATGGAGCGCAAGACCCTGGATTGTGTCTGTTGTAATCCAGGCTGCGATTGTGGATTATTGTCATTATGTACATGACTCAATGATTGGATGGCTGCGACCATACCCGAGTCTATTTGTTTGATCTTAGTTGGATGGCTGCGCCCATACCCTGGATCCGGATTATAGCATACTCTGTTCGGATGGCTGCGTCCATACCATATATATACATCGTGTACTTAAGATATCAGTTGTATCTGTCTATGCAGGTTTTCCGACGGCGGGCCTTCAGTTGGACATGTTCTCGTAAAGCATTTCACCCCTCTCTCTCTCGGGCCTCATGCTTTAGGGGGCATCTGTTACACAGTAATTTGTCACCGTCCCTACCATTCCCCGTCCCGCACAATGGAGGACCCATTATGTGACCTGTGAGCAATGTCCAGCCTTGAAAATACCTTCATTGCATCCCTTTCCATGAGGACAACATTTCTCCTGTTTATCATTTCCTAAGCAGACCCCTAAAAACACATGTTTTTGCATTGGCGCTGGTAGCCCGTTATGTACTCGCGCCAATGGGGGAAAATTAACACCGAGCCCGCGCCAATTGGCGCTTTGTCCCAGTGTTGTACCCGCGCCACTCTGTTTATGGAAAGTTTTTTAAAAAAGAGGCGAAGTTTCGATTACAACAACTTCGTGGATGAGTCATCAGGAGTGGTTTCGCCTGGATAACCACGGCCTTCCTCCTTTGGCCTCTTGTTTCAACCATATGGGAAACCTCCCAAAGGATAAGGCCTCCCTTCCACTATTGTAGGGATCCCAACCTCCTCCTCTCCTCTATAAATATAGCCTTCATCCATTGATGAAGGGGCTGAAAGGCGGAAGGGCTGATAGTCTTGAAGTGCTGAAGCTTTGCATCTCCTATTCCCAAGTGCCTTTGTGCTGAAAAGAATCCTTCCTTTCCCTTAAGGCCCATTCGAACAAGGAGACCATTGTTACGAGACTCTGGAGAGGTTTCCCTTTCCCCCGGCGAGCCTTGCGAGACGTGGACGACCGGAGACCCGCGCGACGGAGGCTGCAGCGTCAGAACTTGGTTGTAACTTCTATTCGTTTACCACTTTAATAGATGACTATGATTATGGTTCCACTCCTTTTTCCATTATGTTAATGCGAGTAATGTCTTTTCTGACCGATGTTTAGTTACGTATGCCGGTTCCTATGCTTGTTGCATCAAAGACAAAATCCTTCATATCAAATTCAATATCAAACTCCCTCTTAATCTATAACAGAATCAAATATTTCTACCACAGTTGTTTCCTTTTCACACAAGAGTCCTTCTGACAAGATTTCCCTTCATAGTTTTCTCCCTCTTACTAAGATAATTTTTTGCTTTATACTTCTCTTACATTGTTATATACTTCAATTTAGAAGTCACTACTGACTTCAATTCAGCATCAATCTTAATGATCATATTTCTCCCTCTAAATCCATATATCTTCTGATACAAGTCCTTCTATGACAAGCTTTGTTTTGTTCTTTCAATAATTTGCTACCAAAACCCAGGTAGCCTTCACCATGTACCTACAATCCTCTCTAGGAGGTCATGGAATAACAATTACAACCAAGCAAGGAATACAAACATAAGAGACTAACTACTAGTGAAATCAACAATAGTAATGATTAAAGAGATATAAAATACTTATTTTTAAGAAGAAATTTCAGCTCCCTCTTGATATTTAGTATTCTTACATCCATCTAATACCTTTATCAACATCATCCACATCATTATCATGATGTCATTCTTTCCTTGTAAAGGCTAGGGTTTCTTCTTACACTAGAAATGTCCAATCCTAGGGTTTCCTTATTCAAACCCTTTTGATTTCTAGGGTTTACAAACCCTAGATATTTTCAATGGCCAAAACCCTAGAATATTTATGTATTTTAGATGAAATCCGTCATGGTCATCAATGATTCAATGATCATTCTTGACTCTATCAACAACAATATCAATATTTTGTCTTAGTCTTTCGAAATGGACCATCATTTTGGACCAAACATCTGATCTTAGCACCCAAATATCTACTGCAGAGGAGACAATGTAGTACAAGGTCTACAAAAAGTCTTAACCTTATCAAGAGAGTTTTGGTTCCTGCTTTCATTCCTTTTATTCATTTTATTAAGGATTCCTCCAATCTCATAAAGGTTGAAACAAGAGATAGTCTTATATACTACTTACCAACTTCAATGCTCTTTTTAGCTCCCTCTGGTTCTGAAATGAGTATCAATTAGTGATGAACACAAGTCTAGTAATTCAGTCATAGCATTGAATCTCAATTTGAGATGCATACTTATGTTTCGTTCAGTAGATGCAACAAATATGTCACTATCGTTATCCTTATTAGTCAACATTTCTTGCCATGGATTTTCAATGAAATTACTCCAATGTACAACCCCAATTTTTATTTTATACGCATCCCTCAAGTCTTCTAGGGTTTGCAACTCATAGAATTTTTTTGTTGTAGACATACATACCATAAGAGATCAATCATGTCAATCGTAGAGATCTTCACAAGGTTCTATATTGACAAATATTTTGAACCTATCTCTATTCATGGTCTCAACATAGGCTTGAGCTTATTCCACCTTGAATTTGGTGTATGATATATGTAAAGTTCTCATCTTGTGATTTCATTCCCAACTTGCTTGTTCTTGAGATTGAGGGAGATACATTTTGAAATTTCAACCTTAAAATTGTTGTCTAAAATTACTTTGATCTCAAACAAGAATTTCTGAGTGAAATAGTACATACCTTGCAATTTAATCAAACTTTGTTGGTTTTGACTTTGACCGAGCCATTTTCTGACTACTCTAAATTACCTTAAGATATTATTCAGACTTCTAAGGTCCATATGGCCTAATTGCAATATATTTGTAACCTTATTAATATCCTTAGCCTTTATCCTTCTGACTAAGACAAGCTACCTTGAATTTTGCATACTAAATAGTGATATTTGATCTGCAAAACATAACACAATGATATCAACAAGAATATATTTAAAGAAAACTCCTACAACTTCAAACTTTAAGATGTTTGATCAAAATTATTTAAGATCTCCTTTAGCAAAGTTTCGATTACTTGACATGGGCTAGACCCTCCAATGAATATTCTTTTTGAAACATTAACCAAAACAAAATTATATTGACTAGGGTTTCTCAACCTTCTAAGGAATCTTGGATACCCTGAGAAATCTAGGTTGGCTTCTGAAATTTTTAGCCTATCTGACATGGGACTAAGGCCTATTGAGAGTTTCAGACCTTTTTCAATAACCTACTGAGATCTTTGGACTTTCTGAGGTCTTTTTGAATTAGGTCTAATGCTGAGATAATTTAAGCCTCTTCAAATTTGAGGATAAAATTCTACAATTTGGCCATTCAAATCAAACATATTGGAAATTATCTTGGCCTATTAAAAGCCTGAGGTCTTAAATGCAAGATGAGGACTTCGACCTTTTTAGGAAACATGATTTTTCTTCCAGCTGAGAAACTAGGGAACCTTCCAAAACAGATTCTCATATCTCCTAAGGTGGTTAGTCTAATTTGGTTTTGGAAGTCTTCTTGTGGCTCAAATTAGGGCTTTGTATTAGGGCTTCCTTTTTCTTCAAGATCATGGTTGCTCTTTAACCCAAAGCTCTGATACCATGTTGATTTTATAGAGTCTTTTATTCTAATAATTTTTTCTAATGAATTTAATTCTTTTTACACATTTTATCCATGATTTCATCATTAGTAAATTAGACAAAAGACATAAACCAAAATGTTAGAGGATCATAAATAAACAACCACACAAGAACACAATAATTTACCTTGGGAAAACTTGCATGAGGAAATCCCAACATCATTTTCAATAGAGAATTATTCAATTCAATAGAGATACATCTCAGTAACTAGATCAATCTTGGTCCATCCTCCTAGTCAAGTCATAATTCTTCCCACTAAAGTGCCTTATTAGTTCTGCATAGAATGTTTCGTTATGCCTTCTATACAAAGTCTTTCCATAGAGATTTGGTTTCTTCGCAAAGGTTCTTATCAAGAAAGGTTCAACCTTCATCACAGAGATATAACTTGTCCTTCCACAAAGATTCATTACTTCAAAAATTTGGTCATGTGCTTAGATATTCGTCCTCCAACAATCCTTGACTTCGTCCTTCAATTTGCTTTCGAACCAACTTGCTTTTCTACCTCAGATGATCTGAGTTTCTTCTTGGAACATATGCTATGTGAGTTGGTACTCTTAGGAGGAGGTTCAATGCCATATATACATATACATATACATACATACATATATAATCTTTTTTCTGGCCGAATGGGTGCATCTTTACGAGAGCCGACCTAAACAGTTGAAGGGGCTGACTTGATTAGGAGGAGGTCGACTTCATCTTTTGGAGCCTAAAAAAAACATCTTTTACAAATTCAAATTTTTTCTCTTTTTCAACTGACATAAAGAACATGTCTTTTGAATTTTTCTTATTGATCCAAGCATGAAGAACATGCTTACAAAATATATTAAAGGCTAAAATATACATTATGAAGACCGGCCATAGTTACAAAAAAAATCAAAAGGGATTTTGCCTAACATCTTGTAACAATTTAAAATTTGCTTTTAACTCTCTCTTGGCTTGTCTCGTCCTCCGTTTACTCTCATTTACATCATCATGTTATCTCGACTATGCACCTCCTATGCTAAGCCCATAGCAAAAGGTGATCTCTCAAATCTTAAGTCCACCCCCCACCAACTTTAAAGAGAAATTGAGTAACTCTACACTACACTCAGTTACCTTCGGGTCCAATTCTCTTATTTGACATTATAGGTTTTTATAGCAATAAATATAATCAAAATTGATATTGAAATACAGTTACCTTCGGGTCCAATTCTCTTATTTGACATTATAGGTTTTTATAGCAATAAATATAATCAAAATTGATATTGAAATACGATGAAATAGATTTAAAGTAAAAAACTATACTCACATATATATATTTAGAAATTTAAAAATTGACTAAATTAAAAAATAAATAAAATCAACTTTTTTTTTAATTTTTTTTTTTTCTTTTAACCAAATACAATTGTATTTTACGATATATATTTTTAAATTTCAAGAATCTAAATCTTTACGATATATACTTTTAAATTTCAAGAATCTAAATCTTCTTGCTTTAATTATTCTTAAAATAAATTAAAATTCCCAAAACCCAAAATTTTAAAATCATAACAAAATTCTTAAACAAAAACAAATGTTATAAATGTTCACTTTGACTACCTTAAAAATGAGATCAATAATCAATACACACCTTCCCATAAAATCGAACAGTAACACACCATCAAAAGTTAACTTTTTTGGGAGAAGAATAATTGACTTCGAAAAGCCTAATATATTGGAACGCTTAAAAATTGTACAATACTCCTCGTTGGGAACATAGTCCCACATTCATGGGGTTGACCAACGTTATTAATTTTTATTTTTTTAATAGTTTATTGGAACGCTTATAAATTCTACAATACTCCTCATTGGGAACATAGTCCCACATTCATGGGGTTGACCAATATTATTAATTTTTATTTTTTAATAGTTTAAGCATGACCATGATTTAACAGAGGAAATTCACGTGGAACTAGTACACTTCATTTCATCCCATTCTACGTATACATTTGTATTTTTAAATAAAAATATAAAGTCGTGTATGTCAAACAGCGCAGTTGTAGTTGAATTGATTAAAAAATAAAAAATAAAGTTCGGTGAAATTACATTTTTATATGTCTAATATATTTCCTAAATTTGTCTTGGATTATAATTAATATATATTTATATTATACTCGTTAATATAAAATTTCATATAAATAATTTTTGGGTACAATTTTTTGGCGATAAGCACAAAAATTCAACAATGCTAAGGGTTGGTGTGGCTCATATTGGGGTGATTTTGATGGCTTAAATGCCAGTGTGGCTCATGTTGGGGTGATTTTGACGGCTTAGATGCCCCCTCGGTGGTGGCTACTCAAGCTACAACTCACATTACCTAACAAAAAAAGAGTAAAAAATAAAAGGCAATAAAAAACTTATGACTAATAAAAAAAGTTAAAAGTTGTTTCAATTGTTTTTCTACTTAAAATTACTAATCTTATGAAGATTTTTTAGCAACCATATATACATCAATGAATATATTATACATAAAATAATATTATATATCTTTTTCTTCTTCTTCTTCTTTTTAAATTAGAATGATATTTTTTCTATTTGTATGCAAGTTTGCACTTGGATTGCCACAAATATATAGGTAATGCATAGCTATATCTTTAAAAAAAAAAAAAAAAAATTAAGCCCTCTTATCCGACAAAACTACAAATTTTTCCAGAAGAACTCTAAACTAGAGAACAACAAACAAGATTTTGTAAGCGTTGATGCATGTCAACAATTTTAGGTATTGGTCTTCTCACCTCTAAATTTTCCATCATAAACATTTAAGAAAATCGGATAAAACAAAAACAAAAACAAAAAACAACATCTCCTCCCTTCCTACAATCTCTAAAGGAAAGATATCTCCATGGCTCCTACTTGAAAAAACAAAAACAAAAAACAACCTCTCCTCCCTTCCTTCCATGGCTCCTACTTGCATTTTGCACCTTTGTTTTACTTGTTAAAAGAAACCCCACGAATACCACTTTATATATAATATAGTGTATAATATCTCCACCGCGCATGTGGACCGCTTATATATAATATAGTGTGTTATATCTCCACACCACGCTTGTGGACCGCTTATATATAGTGTGTTATATCTCCATGCCACTCATGTGGGATATTTCATTCATATATATATATATATATATATATATATATATATATATATATATATATATATATGAATGTGAAACCATCCCGGGATAAGGGGAAAGTAGTTGCTCAAATAGACAACCATGAAGAGACATCAAGAGAAGAAAGGAAAGGAGATTCAGCAAAACTCTCCAAAACTTGGGCTCAAGTTATTAGCAATTCTGCTAAGAGGGAAGGAGAAACAAACATTCAGATTGAGAACATGCACGATAGAGAAAGCAAAGAAAGACAAGATAGAGCAACAAACATAATTATTAAAGGGGTGAAAGATTATGGGAAAAATGAATGTACTCTTGACCTTGCAGGACACTTCTTGAAAGATAAGCTGCAAGGGCAAGGAAAAATAGGCCAAGCATGGAGAGTATGTAAGCTTAACGGTGAGAATTCCAGGCCCATAAAATTCATCATGCCTAGCTTGCGTGATAAAGATATCATTCTAAGCAAGAAGCAGCTCTTGAGGGGTTCTTGGTTTTTCTAGAAGAAGATTTAACTGTAAGACAATAAGAGGAAAGGAGGGACAAAATGAAAAAAGTTAGGGCAGCAAGAGATGAGGGAAAGAGAGTATGGATTTATAAAGGTAAAGTTGTGATAGCGCAATTTGGACCTCCTTCCAAAACAAGGTAGCAAAACGATAACAAATAAGAGGCAGCAAACTCTTCAGCAAGAAATGAGGAAGCAAGGTCAGTATGGGCAAGCAAGGACAAAGACTCAACTATGAGTCTTGCATGTCAAAACAAATAGCAATCAAGTCATACCCAGGTTTCCTTAAGATTAGTTTGTTGGAATTGCAGAGGTTACCCATGGAGACAAGGACCTGGGTTAGGGCCTATTGCAGAAGGTAGAGACATAATTTGCCTCATAGAAAGATTGAGCATGAAGGGTGCAAGACAACTTTGTTTGAAGGGTACTGGAAGATAGCAGTGTGGAACAGGGTGACAGGGAATGGAAAATGGAATGGGGGTATCATGGTACTAGTGAGAGAAAAAGAAGGTCATTTCATTCAACTAGAAAAGGAAGACCCAAATAAGCAATTTGTCTGGCTTAAAATATCATAAAATGGAAATCACATCAGAATTGCAACATGCTATTTTGCGCCGCAAGTTTCAAAAATTTACAAAAGTAGAGGGCTTGACCACAAAGATCCCTTTGCAGCCCTAAAAGCACATATTGCAATATATTCTCAGCTAGGTGAAGTCCTTATAGTGGGGGATTCCAATGTTGAACTGCAGGTGAACAAGCTATCATTCTTTGTTGTAAAGAATATAGTGACCCTATCTAGCTTACAGAAGAGTGTAATAATCAATGGTAAAGAATTTCATAGGATAAAGGCTACAATCTCTTTGGAGAACAATTGCTTACGCTATGTGGGGCTTTCGATTTATTCATTTTTAATGGTTTGACTAGATGGGAAAAGTATGGTAATCTCACTTGCAATACTCACAATGGAGCAAGTGTAGTAGATTATGTAATTTGCTTGCATAGTTTGTGTGAGAAAATGGAGGAAGTGTTGATTGGAGATCAAATTTGGGACTTAAAATCAGATCACAAACCAAACTATTTAAGTTTCTCTTGGACCGGAAAGAAGCAATTAGGGTCAAAAACTCAATGTGTTCAACAAAATCCCCCAAAGGGTAGAATTATTTTGACTCCATATAATTGTAATACCTTCAAAATAACGCTAGAGAGGCTCTTCGAAAAGGAGGAAATCTCATTTCATGGCCTTCATAGTCATGAATTAACACATTTAATTCAAAGCGCACTTATTGAGTGCAAAAGAGAAAAAATTAAGAATTTTGAAACAAATTTCTTTCCAGTTAATGCTTTGTTTGACAAGGAATGCAAAAATGCAAGGAGAATGTGGAAGGAATCAGACAAGGACAACATAAAGATCAAAGCTTACAAGTAGATATTAAGAAAGAAAAAGGTTGCTTTCATGGTTTCGAGGAGAGAAGCACTAATCTTCCTTGGTAAAAATAACCCCAAATTATTCTGGAAGGAGCTCCAACCTAAAAAGGTGCAAATTGAAAACAACATTACATCTTCTAAATGGTTCGACTATGCAAGACAACTTATTGAGAAGGATCCCAAGGTTGACCCTCCTACCTTGTTCAACATAGACACAAAAATATTCACGCTGCAAGAGGTAGAGATGGGTATCAAGAAGTTGGGTGTTGAAAAAGAAAAAGACTTATTTAAAATCCAATCAGAGTTTCTAAAGTGGGGCTTAAAAATTCTTTCACCTCACATCACAAAAAATTTCAACAACATCATACAACAGGGGTTCCCCACAGATTGGACAACTAGTATGGCAATACCTCTTTTCAAGAGTGGTGACATCAATAATCCCTCCAATTATAGAACCATAATGACAAACCCTGTGTTTGCAAAGCTATTTCGAAACATGATAGAAAATAAAATCAGCAAGTGGGAAGAAGAAAGAGATAAACCTGCTAAAGGGCAAGCAGGTTTTAGACCTAAACATTCCAAAGTTGATCATTGTATAAATTTAAGGCACGTAATTGAAAAAGTTTAGGAAAAAAAGGAAGAAATTTTTTGTTGCTTTGTTGATTTCAGAAAAGCCTTTAACATAGTTCCTAGGGATAAGATTTGGCACAGAATGGAGGAACTTGGGTTCCCAGGCATTTGAGAGCAGCTACGCATATGTTGTATGAAGAGGTGAAAGACAAAATTAGAACTTCAGCAAGAATTTTTGAAAGTTTTAGAAGCGATATAGAGGTCAAGCAAGGTTTCCTATTGTCTCCTACCCTATTTGGTTTATATATTGACAAGCTTGAAGAGTGGCTAAATTCGCAAGGGGGTGACGCTATCCATTTTGGCAAGTTCGTTATAAGGCTTATTTTGTACGCAGATGACCTTATACTGATTGCTAAATTGGCTCTTGGTTTGCAAGAGCACCTACGTTCCCTTCAGCATTTTTGTAGAAGGGTGGGGATGCAAGTAAATATTAGCAAAACGAAAGTAGTGGTTTTCTCTAACAAAAGAAAACATAACCAGAATAAGTTCTACTTTGAAGGCAACATTCTGGAAGAAGTTGCAGACTACAAATACCTCGGAATTAACTTCAACAGAAATTTAAGTTGGGATGGTTGTAGAAAGAAAAGAACTATGGGGGGTTGGAAAGCATTTTATGCCCTTCAAAAAAGGTGTAGAGAAGCAGAGCTATGGGACTGGAAAACCACTCTAACTCTTTTTGGACTTCTAGTGATATTCTAGTGATTCTCTATGGTTGTGAACTATGGGCCAGCAACACAATCGAGATGTAGTGGAAACAAATTGAGAAAATTCAGAAGCGTTTGATTACAAACAAATTAAAAATTAAAAGTGTAGTTCCTTATGCTATCTTGTTAAGTGATCAGGGGTTGCTCCTATTGAAGCAATTGCTATGGTGCGAGCCATAAGGTATTTGAAAAAAATTGAGCAAATGGAAAAGGGTAAATGGCCTAAGGTTGTGTTTAATGACAAATTTTGCAAAAGAAAGAAGACTTGGATGCAACAAAATAACACATGGTTTAGTAAATGGGGTATTTTCTTGAGCATGTATCATACAAACAGTAAAGAGATAAAAACTTTTGTTATGGATAATTTCCACAAAATTACTTGGGAGAAAGAGCTAGGGAGAAATAAGAAGTACTACATTGAAGAGTTTAACCCCACTCATAATCATCAGCAAAAAGTGTACATAGAGGCCAATATTTCTTAGAGGTCTAAAATATTATTTCTCAATTAAGGACTAATTCTCATCAACTTTGTTGTGAAACATGGCACTGGAAAAGGCCAAAATAAATGTGGGAGGAAAGAGTATGTATTTTTTTCTCTTCCGGAAAAGTGGAAACAGAAAAACATTTCATTTTAAAATGTGAGGCCTTCAAAGACAGCAAGGAAAATTATGCAGGTATTTTGGCAGCTAGCTCTTGGGATAATATATTCAACGAAGAGTTTGTCGAGAAGCTGGGAGCGTTTATTGTAAAACTCCACAGGAAAATGGCCGAATACAAGAGCCAAATGGAGAAGCAATTTGTCCCATAGGCTATTTTTAGCCTCGTGGACGTTAAAAATACTTTCTTTCTTTCTTATTTCTATAGTGTTAGATCTCCACACCACGCATGTGGGATATTTCAATTACACTTTAAATAAAAATGTATTTTAACATGTGGCCCATGCGCATTCACAACCAAAGCAGGTCCCTACCATTCATTCCAAGGCCCACCACCAACAGTGGCTCCATGTCATCAAAATGTTATCACAACGGAGGCAGATTATATACACTGTGTTTTACTCTCCCACCATCCATGTGGGAGATATGTTTACCAAGTTAAAATATATATACAAGCAAAATGTGAATGATGAAACAAGGATGAACGCGGAAGTCACTTCAAAAACGATTTTACCTTCTCTAGGGGCATTCACTGACCCAGTGTGCGAGGTGCTTCAAGTGAAGGTTAATGCCAAACAAGGATCAATATGAAGCTATCCGACTATACATTCTGGAAGAGCCTTAGGTGTGTGAGAAAGCTTATCCTTGGCGTCCAGATGCATCATGTGATGATCCAAATAGTATTTCACAAGTTAAAAGCAGACCTTCCATGTTATTTTTATGAATAGATCAAGCGTTAAAGATGTGAATGATCATGGAAACCAGATATATAACGATTTTTGAACATATTAAAGACATAGAGAGACTATAAAATACAAAAAAATAAATAAGTAATAAATAATTATTGGATAGTTTTGGTAAAAAAAGAGAAGAAAAGTTAAGATCATAAAATATTTGAGAGGAGAATGCATTAAAAGAGAAGGAAAATATATATATTTGTTATTAAATAAAATTATGTATTAAAGGAAGACGTTAATTAATGAGCCCGACGTAGTGAAATAATAATAATAATAATAAATAAATATTGAACAGTTGCCAAACAAGTAAAACGAATGCAACACCCAACCAAGAAGGATCGAGACCATACAACTACCTCGGAAGAATTATAAAAGCAAGCAGCGACTCAAATAAAATTAAAAAAAAAAAATCCCTCTTTGCACACCTAGATGTTTCCAATGTGTAAGTGGGGGCGACCAATAGTGATGCAGGGCCATTAGACACTAGCCAGCAATGTAGGAGGTTTTGTCCACATGTTGTGGCTAGGAGAGTTTGAATTCATCGAATTGTAACAGCTAGGTCTCAATACCTCAGCTGACTGTTTCATCTAGACTAGTTATAGTCCATAGAAGTCGAATAGGTTTGGATTCGATCTATCTGTCTTGTTTCAGTTAATTGAATAATTGTAATTAGGCTTTTGGTTTTCCTAAACGGTCCTCGCAGAGGAACCGAACAGACAAATGTTTATGTATATAAATGTAATCCCTCGGATGTATTAAGGGAGAAGGAGGAGGAGGAAAGGAGAGATTTCTGCAATAAAACTCTGTGTATTGAGAAATTGCTTCCGGTTGAATAGACTTCAAGTCCTGTTGATTTCCAAACTGTCTGAATTGATAATTGTGAAGAATTTTGTTTAACTGTGAAGCGATTGAACTCCGTATATATATATAAAATTTTCGAATCGAATGGTCCCACAAGCCCCGCGACCCCTCTGTCTACTGTTCCCTAAATTTGTTCGTCACTCTATTGGTGGAAGCGGAATCCCGCCGGAGGAGAATACAACAGTTTTGCTGTTAGTTGGAAATCTTACCCGAGGTTAGACCTGGGTCAGTGAGTTCGAAGGGCGGCGTAACCCGACTTGAACCGTAGTCAACCCTATCCGAAACCGCGAGCGGATTTGCAGAAGCGGATTGCCCATATCGCACTGCTTTTGCGGGTTGAGTGGTATTCCCAGAATTGGAGCGATTCCATAGAGCCTTCGACACGTGGCACAGGACGGAAGTCCAAAACTGCCTTCCAATGTGTGCCATCGCGCATTAATGTTCGACCAAGGATATTGGGAGATATCGTCGGAGACCGTCGATCTGGGGGGATGTCATCGGACGGTGGTCGGCTGATGAAGGTGCGAGGACGATAACTAAGGTACGGCATGCATTTGATTGGGCCATCGATTGTAGAGGTGGGGCCCGGTGCGAGGGTTTATTATATAGTCATTTGGTTAAGAAATAGAGTGTCGGTATTAATACAAAATCTCGAAGGTAACATTGGTTATAAGGTATGGCTTACATGGATAATGGAATTTTCGCGATTGGATGTGGGACTAGAGTATGTTAAGGTGCCCTTTTGTAAACGGTGTGGGATTTATATAACACGCGAAGGATTAAACCTTGATTATAAAGTTGGAGATAAAAATATAAGCCGGGAGATACAATTTAACATATCAAAAGTTGCTGAATGTATTTATTTATCAATTTTCTCCAAAATTGATAAATAAAGTTGCCAAGAAATAAAGAACCACGTGGGGGTAAACCAAGGGAAATTATGACAAAGCGATTGTAGCAAACCAGCTCTCCTTAGGGGTCCGAATTCAGTTTTTTTGCGTCATTTGTGGTATCAGAGCTATTGTTTTTTATTTGTTTTTGCAGAGAGCTGACATGGCAATCCGAATTGGTAGAGGTGCTGGCAGAAAGAGACATGTTGCCAACGCAGAGGTGTTGGAGATTTTGCAGAGGTTCTAAGCCAGAGTGGATGTCGTGGAGCGAAGACAGACCAGAGATCCTGAAGACATCAGTGAACCTGAGATAGAAGAAGCGGAAGAAAATGTTGAGATTCCTCCTGACATGAGGCTCCTTAGAACTGTTCTGGGGTCTGCAGTTAAGCCCAGAATTGAAGTTTCGAGTTATGCAAGGGGACTGAATCCAGAGGAACTGGTGGATTGGATAAATGAAATGAAAAAGTGCTTCGATTATGAAGAAATAAGTGAGGATAAAAAGGTCAAGTTTGCGGTGACAAAGCTAAAAGGACATGCTGCACTTTGGTGGGATGGAGTGCAGGCAGAAAGGAGGAGAGTTGGCAAGCAACCTATCAAAAACTGGACCAAAATGATGGCTAAATTAAAAGGTAAATTCTTGCCTAGTGATTATCAGCTGACATTGTATAGGCAAATGCAAAACCTGAGACAGAGGTTGCTGACAGTAAAGGAATACACAAAGGAATTCTACAGAGTGAGCATAAGAGCTGGGAAATTTCAAGACACACCAGAGAAGACTGCCAGATATGTAAATGGTCTTAGACTGGAGATCCAAGATGAGATAGGTCTTCTGTCTCCTAAGACAGTGGAAGAGGCCTACCAGATGGCCTTGAAAGTAGAGGAGAAACTCCTGAGGAAATAGTCTGCCAAGAGGAGAGGTACTTTCCAGGGAAAGGGAAGTCAGGGTGGTAGAGGAAAGCCTACTACACCCAGGGATGGAGCTAACAGTAGCTCACCTCAGAATGCATCTACAGAGGATTATGCAAGGGGCAGAAGGGGTTCTTATAGAGGAAAGGGAAGAGGAGGCAGAGACAGAGGCAGAGGTAGAGAATTGAGGTGCTATAGATGTCAGCAAGTGGGACATAAGCACTATGAGTGTCCAGAGAATGTGGGTGCTGGTCCAAGAAATTTTGTTGTTGCCCAGGCTAGAGAAGAGGCAGAAATTGAAGAATAAATTCTTCCAGAGAGGGGAGAGTCTTTGGTGGTAAATAAGGTCCTGTTGAAGCAAGCCAAAGAGGTCACTGAGCCTGCACAAAGGAAGACTTTGTTTAGGAGCATATGCAAAGTCCAAGGGAAATGCTGCCAACTAGTCATTGATAGTGGCAGCACAGACAATCTGGTTTCCAATGAGGTGATAGAAAAGTTGAAGCTTAATACAAGGGAGCATCCAACTCCCTACAGGGTGTCCTGGTTGCATAAAGGGCACCAGCTGGTTGTAAAAGAACAGTGCGAGATAGAGCTGCAAATGGGCAAATACAAAGATAAGGTCCTGTGTGATGTAATGCCCATGGATGTGTGTCATATACTGTTGGGTAGACCTTGGAAGTTTGACAGAGCAGCAGTGCATGATGGCAAGAAGAACACTTACAAGTTCTTCAAAGATGGGGTACATCATACATTAATACCCATGGAAGAAGGAGAGCCATCCAGTAGAGTGATTGATCCAAAGCCTTGTTGCTGAGCGGGAAGGAATATCTGCAGCAGATAGAAGAGGAAGAGGTAATTTTTGCTTTAGTTTGCAAGCCTAAAGTATTTCTTACTTCTACAAAGATTTATGATTTGCCAATATAAATCCAAGAGATGTTAGACAATTATTGTGACATTATTGTGGATTATTTACCTGATGAGCTGCCACCTATGAGAAAGATCAGCCATCAGATAGATTTTATCCCTGGTTCAAATGTGCCGAATAAGGCAGCCTACAGAATGACTCCCAAGGAAAATGAGGAAATCAGGAGACAAGTACAGGAGTTGCTGGACAAGGGGTTGATTAGAGAAAGTTTGAGTCCATGTGCAGTACCAACAGTATTGAGCCCAAAGAAGGATGGAGGCTGGAGAATGTGTATTGATTCCAGAGCAATCAATAAGATCACAATCAGGTATAGATTCCCTTTGCCTAGGATTGAGGATTTAATGGACTGTTTGAGTGGTGCTAAATATTCTCAAAGATAGATTTAAAAAGTGGATACCATCAGATTAGAATAAGAGAGGGTGATGAGTGGAAAATTGCCTTTAAAACAAATGAAGGACTGTATGAATGGATGGTAATGCCTTTTGGGTTGTCAAATGCACCTAGTAATTTTATGAGACTTATGAATGAAGTATTGAAGGAATTCATTGGTAAATTTGTGATAGTATATTTGGATGATATATTAGTTTTCAGCAGAACTAAAGAAGAACATTTAAGGCATCTTAATCATGTCTTGAAGAAGCTGCACCAAGAGAAACTGCTGATAAATCTGAAGAAATTCTCATTCATGAAAGAAGAGTTGGTGTATTTGGGTTTTGTTGTTTCTGCAGAAGGATTGAAGATGGACCCAGAAAAGGTTAAGGCAATTGTGGAGTGGCCTTCACCCAGGAATGTTTTTGAGATAAGAAGTTTCCATGGACTTGCCAGTTTTTACAGAAAGTTTATAAGAAACTTCAGTAAGATCAATGCACCCATCATTGAGACAATAAAGAAGAGCAAACAGCCATTTAAGTGGACTGCTGAAGCAGAAAGAAACTTCAAACTTTTGAAGCAAAAGATAACTGAAAAGCCTGTGTTGATTCTGCCTGATTTTACCAAACCATTTCAAGTGAAGTGTGATGCCAGTGGAGAGGCCATTGGAGCTGTGTTGATTCGGGATGATAGTCCTGTGGCATATTTCAGTGAAAAGCTGAATGACACCAGAAGAAATTATTCCTCTTATGAGAAGGAATTCTATGCAATTGTTCAGGCGCTGAAAAAGTGGAGACATTATTTGATGTCCAGGGAATTTGTATTGTATTCTGACAATCATGCTTTGCAGTATATTGTACAGCAGCCCAAGTTGAAACATAAGCATGCCAAATGGATTGAGTATCTCCAAGGTTTTAATTTTGTTTTGAAACATATAAGTGGCCAAGCCAATAAAGTAGCCGATGCTTTGAGTAGGAGGCACATGCTGGTTCAAGAAACTAATTTTGAAGTTGTAGGATTTGATTTTGTCAAGGAATTGTATAAAACAGATCCAGATTTTAAGGAAGCATTTGAGGCATGTAGTAACCCTGTTTTGACAGATAGAATCCAGTGGCTGGATTATTTCTTGCAAGAGGACTTGTTATTCAGAAGAAGCCAACTGTGTGTACCAAAATGTTCCATGAGATAAAATTTGATCAAAGAGAAACATAGTGGTGGACTTCCTGGACACTTTGGTACTGATAAGACTTATGAGCAGCTGAGACACTTCTATTACTGGCCCAAGATGAGAGTAGAAGTGGACAAGTTCATGAAGAATTGAAAAATCTGTCAGTATGCTAAAGGAAGGAGCCAGAATGCAGGATTGTACACTCCCTTGCCTATTACAGACAGGCCTTGGGACATGGTGAGTATGGATTTTGTTCTAGGATTGCCCAAGACTCCGAGAGGGAATGATGCAGTCTTTGTTATGGTGGACATATTATCCAAAATGGCACATTTTATTCCATGCTATAAAACTAGTGATGCCACCCATGTCGCTAACCTATTTTTTAAGGAAGTTGTTAGATTGCATGGGTTGCCCAAGAGTATTGTTTCAGACAGAGACACCAAATTTGTGGGTCATTTTTGGAGGACACTATGGAAGAAACTTGGTACCAAACTGAGTTTCAGCTCAGCTTATCATCCTCAGACTGATGGACAAACTGAGGTAGTGAATAGAAGTCTGGGAAATTTGTTGAGAAGTCTTGCAGGAGAGCATCCCAAACAGTGGGATCATATTTTTCCCCAGGCAGAATATGCATATAATGACTCACCAAACAGGAGCACGGGGCAGAGTCCATTCCATATTGTCTACGAAATGCACCCCAGAGGAATATCAGAGTTAAGACATCTAGGAAAGGCAGAGCTAAGGAGCGCAGATGGTGAGGAATTTGCTTCAGAGATCCAGGCCATACATGAACAAGTGAAACGGAAACTACAAGGCAGTAGCATCAAATACAAAAGTAGAGCAGACTTGAGCAGAAAAGAATTTCATTTTGAAGTAGGAGATTTGGTTTTGGCACACTTGAGAAAAGAGCGATTCCCAAAGAAGCAGTATAACAAACTGAAGTTCAAAAAGATTGGGCTGTGCAAGATACTTAGAAAGTTTTCTGCAAATGCTTATGAGATTGAATTACCTCCTGATGTTGGAATATCTCCCATTTTTAATGTTGCAGATTTGTACAAGTATGAAGATGATGGTGCAGAAGAAAGATCAGCAGACAAGGGACAGATTGAGTGGAAAGAGCAGCTACCTCCAGCACAACCATTGCAACCAGAGAACATATTGGACAAAAGAGTGTTCAAAAGGACCAGAGGACAAGAGTACTTTCAGTACTTAATCAAATGGAAGGACAAGCCAGAGGAAGATGCCACTTGGATGACTGAAGGAATGTTGCAGAAGATAGGCAAGTCAGTGGAAGAGCTCATGGACAGTAGCCCATGAAGAAATTTGCCCTCGAGAGCCTGATGCAGGGCCATTAGACACTAGCCAGCAATGTAGGAGTTTTTGTCCACATGTTGTGGCTAGGAGAGTTTGAATTCATCGAATTGTAACAGCTAGGTCTCAATACCTCAGCTGACTGTTTCATCTAGACTAGTTATAGTCCATAGAAGTCGAATAGGTTTGGATTCGATCTATCTGTCTTGTTTCAGTTAATTGAATAATTGTAATTAGGCTTTTGGTTTTCCTAAACGGTCCTCGCAGAGGAACCGAACAGACAAATGTTTATGTATATAAATGTAATCCCTCGGATGTATTAAGGGAGAAGGAGGAGGAGGAAAGGAGAGATTTCTGCAATAAAACTCTGTGTATTGAGCAATTGCTTCCGGTTGAATAGACTTCAAGTCCTGTTGATTTCCAAACTGTCTGAATTGATAATTGTGAAGAATTTTGTTTAACTGTGAAGCGATTGAACTCCGTATATATATATAAAATTGTCGAATCGAATGGTCCCACAGGCCCCGCGACCCCTCTGTCTATTGTTCCCTAAATTTGTTCGTCACTCTGTTGGTGGAAGCGGAATCCCGCCGGAGGAGAATACAACAGTTTTGATGTTAGTTGGAAATCTTACCCGAGGTTAGACCTGGGTCAGTGAGTTCGAAGGGCGGCGTAACCCGACTTGAACCGTAGTCAACCCTATCCGAAACCGCGAGCGGATTTGCAGAAGCGGATTGCCCATATCGCACTGCTTTTGCGGTTTGAGTGGTATTCCCAGAATTGGAGCGATTCCATAGAGCCTTCGACACGTGGCACAGGACGGAAGTCCAAAACCGCCTTCCAATGTGCGCCATCGCGCGTTAACGTTCGACCAAGGAGATTGGGCGATATCGTCGGAGACCGTCGATCTGGGGGGATGTCATCGGACGGTGGTCGGTTGATGAAGGTGCGAGGACGATAACTAAGGTACGACGTGCATTTGATTGGGCCATTGATCATAGAGGTGGGGCCCAGTGCGAGGGTTTATTATACAGTCATTTGGTTAAGAAATAGAGTGTTGGTATTAATACAAAATCTTGAAGGTAACAGTGGTTATAAGGTATGGCTTACATGGATAATGTAATTCCCGTGATTGGATGTGGGACCGGAGTATGTTAAGGTGCCCTTTTGTAAACAGTGTGGGATTTATATAACGCGCGAAGGATTAAACCTTGATTATAAATTTGGAGATAAAAATATAAGCCGGGAGATACAATTTAACATATCAAAAGCTGCTGAATGTATTTATTTATCAATTTTCTCCAAAATTGATAAATAAAGTTGCCAAGAAATAAAGAACCACGTGGGGGTAAACCAAGGGAAATGTTGACAGAGCGATTGTAGCAAACCAGCTCTCCTTAGGGGTCCGAATTCAGTTTTGTTGCATCAAATAGTAAGGTTTCTTTACTTTATTCCTAGTTTCCTTCTTCGTGCAATTGAATTATGCTTGTGTGATGTCAATGTTTGTTTGCATGTTGTCTCTTTTAAGTGTTTCCTGGAACATGATTGCATAGCTCCATTGGTTTATGGTCGGGCAAAAGTTAAGAACTGTTATTGCATTGCTTTCACTTTTTTACCACTTCAGTTCGTATTGACCTTGTGACTGTCGTGTGGGATGTGATCTTCTTGTTCATTGTTGACCAGTTTAAAATGTTTGTGCATCACCTTCCCATTTTCTTGCATATCCCATCTTGCAAATATGTACTTGGATGAGAAAACACGATAAAAAAAGTTTCCTTGCTAGTCAAATCTCCCTTTGATGGTTTCTAGCATTTGGGTTTTGTTTTCTCATTAATTTTCAAACTGTACCTTTACTATCCTTTGTATAGTTGTGTTAATTTCTTCGTAAATCTTTGTAATAAATGTGCTTTATTTAATTTAATTTTAATAACTTCCTTTTTACCAATTATGTATTTTTATGAAACTTAATGGTTGTTAAAGGAAATCTTATTCAGTGAATATTTAATTAAATATCTTATACAATTGGTTAAGATTTTCCAATTTCATAACATAAATACATATCTTTAACAATTCAAATATATAATAAAATGGTCAATTTCATAACTTGTGCATGTGGTCTAATGGTAAAGTCACTCATCATGCAATTTGAAGGTAGCAATTTCAAACTTTGTTAAGGCCACTTTCTTGAACCAAAATTATTAATACGTTTTCATAATGTTTGATTATTGTTAATTAAATCTTATTCAAACCATCTAAGAACCACTAATATTTAAAAGTGACTTTTCTCATTTAACTAATCATATATGTGTTTAATGTTTGACATAGATTGGTGGAGTCACAAATTATTTAGTTTTTCTTACACAAAGGATATTGTAGTCAATTTCTTCTCTTTATTTTGTAATATTGTAGTCAATTTCCCGCAATTTAGGCTCTGTAGCACTCTAGGGCCAAAACCCTAGAGTCCTGATTAGTTCGTTGTTTTTGCATATAATTTTGTGTTTAGGGTTAGTATAGCTAGGTATTTTGTTTTCTTTTCTTTTGTTCATCGAGGTTGTTATTATTGAGATATTACCACAACGGAGGCAAAATATATACATTATGTTGTGCTCTCCCACCATCCATGAGGGAGATATGTTTCCCAAGCTAAAATATATATACAAACATAATGTGAATGATGAAACAAGGATGAATGTGGAAGTGCATTCGAGAGATGCATCTTCATTGGAGTATGTTACATGCATTGAAGTCTACAGGCCTGGTGGAAATTATTTTGAAGAACCAGATCATGCCTCTGTTTCGGATCCCATTGTTGTACACGGAAGTCCATTTATTGATTTATCAATGGAAAGAGCCACTTCATGAGGGGTTTTACCTTCTGTAGGGGCATTAACTACCCAGTGTGCAAGTTTCTTCAAGTGAAGGTTACTTCCAACCAAGGAGAAATACGAAGCTATCCGACAATACATTCTGGAAGAACCTTGGGTGTGTGATAATGATATCCTTGGCGTCCAGATGCATCTTGTGATAATCGAAATGATATTTCACAAGTTAAAAGTAGAGCTTCCAGGTTAGTTTTCTGAATATATCAAGCATTAAAGATGTGAATGATCATGGCAACCAGATGTATAATGATTTGCGGACATATTAAAGACATAGAGAGACTATAAAATAAAAAAATATGTAAGTAAGTAATAAATAATTATTTGATATTTTTGGTTTAAAAGAAGGGAAAGCTAAGATCAGAAAAGATCTGAGATGAGAATGCATTAAAAGAGAAGGGAATATATATATTTATATATTTATATATTTATTTATTTATTTATTTATTTTTGTTATAAAATACAAATAGTTTAAATATGTATTAAAGTCATACATTAAGTTATAAACTCAACACAATGAAATTAAAAGAATTTTTGAATAGTTGCCAAACAGGTAAAACGAATGCAACCACCAAATTTTCATCTGATGCCCCACCAAGGAGGATCGAGACCATAAAACTACCTCGAAAGACTTATAAAAGCAAGCAGCGACTCAGTAAAAAATAATTCCCTCTTTGTACCCCCAAATGTTGCCTATGTGTGAGTGAGGGCGCCCAATAGTAAGGTTTCTTTATTTTATTCCTAGTTTCCTTCTTCGTGCAACTGAATTTTGCGTGTGCGATGTCGGTTTGCATGTTGTCTCTTTTGACTGTCTCCTAGAACATGACTTCATAGCTCCATTGGTTAATAGTCGGGAAAAAGTTAAGAACTGTCATTACATTTCTTTCATTTTTTTACCATTTCAGTTCATGTTGACCTTGTGTCTATTATGCTAGATGTGATATTTGTGTTCATTGTCGACTGGTTTAAAATTATTTTTCATCACCTTCCCATTTTCTTGCATATCCCACCTTGCATAAATGTATTTGGATGAGAAAATGCAATTAAAAAAAAAATTGTATTGCTAGTCAAATCTCCCTTCAATGGTTTCTGGCATTTGGGATTTTGTTTTCTCATTAATTTTCAAACTTTACCTTTAATTTCCTGTGTATAAATGTGTTAACTTCTTCGTAAATATTTGTAATAAGTGCACTTTCTTTAATTTAATTTTAATAACTTTATTTTTATCAACTACACATTCTTCTGAAATTTAATGGTTGTTAAAGGAAATCTTGCTCAATGAATATTTAATTACATATATTATACAATTGGTTAAGATTTTCCAATTTCATAACATAAATACATATGTGTAACAATTAAAATATATAATAAAAGGGTTAATTTCATAATTTGTGCATGTGGTCTAATGGTAAAGTCACTCATCATCCAATTTGAAGGTCACAATTTCGAACTTTGTTAAGGCCACTTTCTTGAACCAAAATTATTAATACCTTTTAATAATGTTTGATTGTTTTTAATGAAATCTTATTCAAATTGTTGAGATTCAACAAGAAGATCCTAGTGAAAATGAAGCACCTACACTAGGATGGAGCCTCAGGCTATTTTTAGGTGTATGTCTATTTATAGATGTATGTGCAAATTCTATTTATAGATTGCATGTATATTTATAGATGCATGTCTACTATTATTATCCCTTAATATTTGTTGGACAATAAACTATATTCTATTCTCAATGAGCACTTGGAAAGATTTAACTGAAGTTGCAAATCAATTAGCTAAAGGAATTTCGAGTTAAGTGGTTGGTTGGTGGGACATGCAGGTTGACTTAGTTGTAACTAAGTGATTCGAAGTTGTAACAGAGTTGGAAGTGCAGTTATGAAAGTTGTAAAGTAGTTTAACTCAGTTGTGCTAGTTGTAATTAAAGATACACTAGTGAGAGATCAAGTGAATTAATTATTAACTAATTCACAATCAGTGGTCTCACATGCAACTAAATATTTACTATTATTAATTGCATGAATGTTAGATCCATTGGAGACCCAGTTGAGTTCTAGGTGAAAGGGAAGTAATCTATTAGTTGTGACATTATCCGGTTGCACACATGCAACCACACACACATTGGATGTACCCATGAGGATTGCGCAGTCAAAGCAGGAAAGATTGCATTCATTCAGGGATTTCTATCATTTGGGATTGCACATCGGAGGCAGGCTATCTGGAGACAGTAAACTGGATAAGGAACTTGCAAATTTTTGTATGACAGTGTGAGACAGTTAGCTCATGTACTGAGAGATCTTGGATTAGAGTTTTATATGTAATTGTTTCATGATCCATGATATCATACATAATAGAATATAGTGGGGTTTTTAGCTATAAGCTTTCTATTATGTCGATTAATCCCTCTTGTGGACAAGAGCGATCTCCCTAGTATTATACGAATAGCTAGAAACAAACATCCATTTGTAAATAATTTTATCTAGATTATTTTCAATTCAAAATTATTATAAACAGATAAAGAGGACAAGCCCCTACCTTGAAATCCAACGTTCAGTGCAGTCTTTTATCCAGTCACTCCAAAGAGGCTTCTTCAGTAAGTAGAACCTACAATCAAAGACAGACAAAAGAATTAAAAGCACCTGCAGCATATAATAATTAAGAATAGCTAATCTAACTTAGTGATCAAGGAGTCTAAGTATTGAATTATTCAAATAAGCACAAGAACAACTCAATGAGAAAAAGAGATCCATATGTATTATCTTGAATGAAAAGAGTAACTTTACAAACTGATGCCTTGATGTTGTACAAGTTTCTCCTGGGGTCCTGAACAATCGTTCCTCCTTCAGTTTGAAAAGCCTTCCTCTCTTTGAACCATAATGAAGTTATGAACATAAGGGTGTGATCATTCTCATGCCAACAACAACTAGTGTAGAGCGTATGATCTCTCTTGATAATTTCTTCAGCAATTACCATATACAAGGTACAATCTACCCTTGAGACCGAAACATGAGCTCAATTTATAGGGAAATGGAGGTAGTTTCAGTTCCATGAAGAGGGGGATGGATTCCTCTCATGAAGGTATTTGAGCTCCATAAACTAGGGGATAAGCTCCATTAGTGGAGGGATAGAGCTCCATGAGTGGAGGGATAAAGCTCGAACTGATTACGCTTTTAGAAGCTTCCAGTTGGGAGAATATTTGACCAGCTGGGCTTCTAGAACTTACTTTTTCCTTTATTTGACTTTTCACGGGGGTCCACGGGCTTTATAAGTAGCACATGTGAGAGCTTCCGCAGGCTATAGAACCAATATCCATGGACCCGCAGGAAAGGGCTAGGAAAAGTGTGGAGTTAGACTTTTAAGGGTTTTAATGAGCTTTTCTCCAGTTCCAAGACTTGGTTTGGGAACATTAGGGTTTTTGACTTCTAAGGGTGCATAATATAGGTAGTGATGGACCTATATGGATAGTCAAATGTCATGGTGACAAAATAAAGTGTGAATTCTGAGGTTGTTCTAAAGAGTGAAGTGCTTTATCATTCTGAGGATTAGATTACGGACACACCGGTCGAAAACCTGTAAAAACATTCAATGCAAGCATATATATATATATATCATCACTGAGGTAGGAATTCCCATACTCATATCAAAACTAACTAAATGTTCTAGTACAGAAATGATTTTAATATTATATCAATAGTAGACACAGCATGGGCGAAGCCATCTATCATAAGTAGTCTGCTGTATCATGAATAATAAAACTCCTCGCAGCCTGGATGGTGGAAACTAGATCCAGGGTCTTGATTTCCACTTCTCGAACTAGTACGATTCTATCCATGCGATTGACTATGTCGAAGTCGAACATGGTAGAAACCACTTGATTACCATTCAATGATGTGAATTGTTAACAAGTGTGAGAGAAACCACCAATAATGACAATGGCTCTCAAATTACTCAGTACAATCCATGAAGTGTGAAATAATGATTTGCAGTCGAACACGTCAGGAAATCATTCGATCGAAGGTCAATGATGCAACCTGTCGTCGAAGGCAAGAAACATGCCATTAGGGCATGCAGATCCCAAGTAACTGATAGGATTCTAGATCAAATTTCTAGATGATGAGTTGTCGTCGATAGAAAGTGACCCGTCATAGGAAATCCCACGACATGAAACCATTAGATCAAGTTTTGAAGAAATATTTGCAAGGACTGACTTAGGGATGGCCAACGTGAATGGAGATAAATGTTTGCAATGAATGGTTTATTTGAACTATCTCTTGAACACATAATGACACTGCATATGGTTTGGTAACAATTGACCTAAATCTAATACCCATAAACCAGTTGAAGACTTTAAATGTGGTTTGATTAACTGTTAGACAAAGGATTTCCCCAACCTAGGTACAAGTGTGACAAAAGTATACTACTTTTAAAATAAGGTTGACAACTGGATTCATTTTCTCTCTTCTTCCCCCACCATTACTGGCAAGTACCTCTTTATTTTTTACAAGCTTGAGGAGGATAAAATTTTCTTATTTGTGTAAGCTCATTCTTCGGATGATTCCATCTTAGTATTAAAATCGAACCCTAAGAAAGAGTGGTTCGGTCCTATTTGTAATCGACAAGTCCTTTACTGTTAAATTTTAACGAGTCCGGTATAGGAGAAACTCAGCATTTTTTAGTTTTAGGGAGTCATAAGAAAAACATAAGTAAACTCTGTGGTTGTAATTTTTCGTAAATTTAGTCTCTCAAGCCCAAAAAAGGATAAAATAATACAAGAGAGAACTCTATTGACCATGATTAGTCAACGTATACATTTTTCGTAATTATTCCATTTCAGTTCGGAAAAGGGGTAAACTTATACTGAAAGGACGAATGTTCATTTCCTTTAACGAGTTCGAATAGTCAAGTACTTGGTGATATTTTCATGTTTAGAGAGTCTAAAAAGGGCTTAAAAGAGAACTCCAGGGTTTCGCTTTTTCATAATTTTCAAGAGCCCGAAAAAGTGATAAAAGTATACTCAACATCAAAATAATTCTTTTCACAAAAAAAAATTGTATTCTGCACAAAAACTCGAAAGATTAAACATACCTGTTCCAGAGAAGTAAAAATATTGAAAAATAGACTTTTAAAGTAATAAATAAATAAAATATAATATTGTATTCATTCAAAAACTATAAAAAGGAGTTTAACAAAATCATTTTCACCTTTTATCTTCAGAGCAATGAATTGAGAGCTTTTCGAAAAAAAATTCCGGAGCTAATATCGAGAGAACCGACCGTTCATTCCTTGATTTGTCAGAACCAAGTAATCCACATCATCTTACTCTTCATTTCTATCCATTTCAATTCTCCTTTTTAGCTTTAATTTCATTTTTTGAGAGGAATTTATGTTCAAAAATATGCTCTCGGGGGTCTGCAGGTTATACGCGCGCTACCTATGAACCCCGATAATTTTTCAAAAGGAAAATTATTGGGTTACCGCGGTTTTTGTGTGGAGCCCGTGCGGACGTCCGCACTGTCTCCATACAAAAACTGCGGAGGCGCCGTGACCATTTTAAAATTTACAAATTCTCTTAAAAATGATTAATGTTTTACACTCCAATGGTTTCTAACCTTCAAATGTGTTTATTTGTAGGCTATTTCACCATGCTAGAGTGGAGAGAACGTGAGCATGAGGCTATAGACAATGAAGCCATGAATGATCCCACAACAATGCATGTGTTAAAAAATTGTGGTTTATATAATTTCTGGGTGATCCAAGGTATGAAATCATAGGTAGAGATGATGACATGGTTAGTAAACACATGGGATGTTCAAGATCAATGCTTTATCATTGGTCACCATCGACTCGAAATCGAGTTGGAAGATATTTGTTTCCTCACTAGATTGTCCCAAAGAGGAGAAAACATATCCTTATTTGGGGCTAGACAGGGTGGCCTACCCGTTGCTAGCTACAAACAACAGTTTTTCAGTGATGAAGCAGATCCAAAGGATAATCGCATAGACATAAAAACTATCTTACAATTAGATCTCAAAGTGATTGCATTCACGGTAACCAGGTTGTGTGGAAGTGCAGCTCCACATGTAGCCACTAAATCTCAAATTCAGACCATGGTAGAGTGTTTCAGAGGCACCATATTCAACTGGTGCGAAGGGGTATTGGCCAACATGAAAGGCCAACTAACCAGAGAAAAGAATGAAAAATTGAAAAACTTTGGTTATAGCGCCATTTTTATTTCTTTTTCTTTGGAGAGATTCCCGCTTCTCGCCCCTCAGCTTATTCCAGTAGATCGTGGGGAACCTTGGGAACCTCGGATGGTATGTTCCAGCGTACTTTATGTGGCTAAGGAACCAACTTTTTATAATTGAAGACTTCCCTTATGCAGGTATATATTTCAAAGGTGATCCTGAGATGTCCTTGCCTCTAGGGGCACAGTGGGATGAATCAGGTAAGAGAACTATTTTGATGTTTTTAATCTAATTTTTATTTGTTTTTTATCGTCCAATATTGATAACAAATTTTTAAATGCATATGTTGGTCCACGACAACCAGCTATACTCTGCCGCTTGTTAGGCAGCAAGCAGAGCCTATAGCACCATCACAAGATCAGGCAGAAGAGATCCTAACTGATATGGAACACAACCTGGAGAGGTTAACCATAGATATTCCCGAGACAAGGATAGATGACATTCCTCTTCAGTTTCAGAGACATGTTATAGGTGTTCCGGGACAGTTTAGGAGATTCTTGCGCAAGGTGGTGCGTGCCATAGTCTACTACCATGATCATCATCACGGATAGTGGATGATCATTGTGGATTGACATTTTTGTTTTTCATATCAGTATCTATTAGATCATAAGGTGTTTAAACCTATGATCGTAGAAAATGTAATATTTTTGAAAAAAAACCTATCTATGATATTACTACTTTCTTTGAGTATCTTGTTCAACATGTATTGAATGTTGTTTTGGTTTACTATTTTAATGGTGCACATGTCTATTTAGAACATGGTTAGCTAATGCATCGGCCAATGTGTTTAAATTTCTTGAAATGTGTTGATATTCAATGTAATCAAATTGTCGTTCCAAGAGATGAACCTTCAAAAATAATCTCAATAACACTAGATTTTTAATTGCATATACTCTGTTTAAATGTAATACAATGAGTTATGAATCCAACCTAATGATCAAATGTCGAATACCAAATGAAATGGCATCAGATAATAACTCAATGATTGCGTTATATTCTACAAAATTGTTCGTGGTTTGATCAAGGCTTACCCCGTGCATAGAAACTAACTCATTGGTGAGTGAATTGATAACCCAAGCTACGGAAGAGATATTCCATGTACTACGACAGGCACCATTATCAAAACCAATGTACATTTGAAGAGATGTCGACATCTGCAATATCAAGATTAATCAAGATAAGCAGTGATAGTAGTAACAAAAAACTTAATCTAAGAACACTTATCTAAAAAATAACTAATATACAAGTGAGATCTTCACACGAGAGACAAGCATAATATCTCTTAATATAAAGACCATTTATGGACTTATCTAAAGAGACCCTATCATAATCAGTTAATTCATAGGCCCCTTTGGCAAGCACTCTCTTGACAATGTAGGACCATGCCACATCGGTTCGAATTTCCCAGCACCTAGCTTATCGTTAGCTTGATTATATACTAAGACTAGGCCACCTTCTGAAAAAATAAGATGGGTAACACTTCGATCATACTGAGCTTTCACACGTTTCTTATGAGCTTCGGTAGCTAATGCAACAGTGCGTCGAGTCTCATCTAATTGTGCTAAGTAAAAAAAAAAAATTTCCTCTTCAGAAGTAGTTGGTAGTAACTCTATGGCTAATTGGAGTGACGGTATTTCGCATTCAATGGGTAACACGGCTTCTAAACCGTAGACCAGTTGAAAAGGAGTGAATCCTGTAGAAATTTTTGCTGAGGTTCGATATGCCAATAGTGCTGAAAAAATCATGGTATGCCAATTCAATTTTTGAGTTCTGATAATCTGTTTAATCATGGTGGTTAAAACTTTATTGACAACTTCAACCTGACCATTAGCTTGTGGGTAATATGGAGTAGAGTTATCATGGCGCGGTACAATTTGATCGGAAAGTTCGGTCATCATTATATTTCGAAAATGACTCCCATGGTCTGTGATAATAGCTTGTGGTACACCGAAACGATCAATCTCATGATTGAATACAAACTTACCTGCAGTTTTTCCACCTTCCGTGAATGTAGGCATCGCCTCGGCCCATTTGGTAAAGTAATATACAGCAATAATAATATACCCATGCCCCCCGGCCGAGTGAGGGTTACATGTAATGAAACCAATGTCCCATTTCGCAAAAGGACCGATAGAAATAATTGGGTGAAGAGGAGCTGGAGGCGCACGGATTTTTCGATAAAAATTTTGGCAGTTGTGGCATTTTCAGACCACAATAATACAATATTTGAACAATGATGGCCAAAAATAACCAGCGCACAATATATTTTGGGTTGTGGCAAACCCAGACATATGACCACCACACGCTCCAAAGTCGCAATTGTTCAAAACCCTTTCAGCCTCTTCGTGAGTTATACAACGTCGAAAAACAAAATCTGCACCACAATGATAAAGTGTGTCCCTAACAATATTGTATTGTTGGGATTGATATCGGATTCTCCGTCGATTTAAACGTGAAATCTCTGGGCCGAAGGTTTGGGTTTGAAGATATATGATGATATCTCCATACCATGAATCTAACGTACTGATAAGAAACATAGATTCATCTGCAATGGGATTCTCTACCACGGTTTCCATCTCAGTATTGGGAAAGTCACACATGAGTTTTGCAAACACCAGTGATTTCTTTGAATTAGATTTCTCGAATTCCAAATCAAACTCTTCATGTAGGATGACAATCCATTTAGATTACTTTCCCCTGAGTAATTGTTTTGTCAAAATATACAGCATTGGGTTGTATTTAGATATCACAGTTGTTTTATGTAATAGTATGTAGTGACGAAATCGTTGGATAGCTTGAACTGGTGCCAAGGCCAATTTCTCCACATGCGAATATTTAATTTCGGTCCGGTTTAGATTCCGACTTAGATAATAGATCACATTCTCATTGTGAGATTCATCCTCTTGAACTAGAACCATTCCGATGGTGGAATCAGAGGTTGCTAAATATAAAAATTAGTCCCGGTTGTAATTGGGTGGATACAATAACGGTGCATGGGTTAATGCGTCTTTTAAAGCATCAAAAGATCGATCAAAAATCTCATCCCAAATAAAAGGAACATTATGTTTCAACAACTGGGTAAAACCTTTTGTTAATTCAGCACAGTTCGGGATAAACCTATGTAGAAATTTTGCTTTCCCTTGCAAACTTTAGAGTTGGCGAAGTGTGGAAGGAGGAGGTAAATTGATGATGGCCTCAACCTTCGAGGGATCAACACGAATGCCAGCTTTCGAAATGACGAATCCCAGTAATCGTCTTGAGTGCACATAAAAAACACATTTGTGGGGGTCCAAACGAATCTTATAATGCCTATATCTCATGAAAATAACTCGTAAGTGAGTAGGATGATCTTCCTTGCGTAATGAGTGAGCAGATAAGTCATCTAGATAAGGTTGTACAATATGTTTGATATCATGAAAAGTGTAATACATGGCTCTTTGAAAAGTTGCACTAGCATTCTTTAATCTGAAAGGTAGCTTGCAATAAGAAAATGTCCCCCAAGGACATATAAACGTTGTTTTTGGTTGATCAGCAGGGAGTATTTTTATTTGATTATACTCGGAAAATCCATCCATAAATGATAAAAATTCATTTCTGGCACAATCATCGATAATTTGGTCGATATAGGGAGTAAGATAATTGTCTTTTGGAAATTTTTTATTAATATCCCTATAATCGACACATAATCGTATAGTCCCTTGCTTTTTGGTAACAGGAACTATATTAGATACCCAATCTGTTAATGGAATTGGATAAATAAATCCTACTCGCAGTAGCTTTTCAACTTCAGCTTTAATAGCAGCAGCTTTTCATGGATGTATTGGACGTAATCTTTGTCTAATAGGCTTGGCATCCAGGTATGTCTTTATTTCATGAATGAAAATATTTGGATTGATTCCTGGCATCTCTTCATAAGACCAGGCAAATATGTCTCAGAATTCTTGAAATAGGTATTTATATGTATTAATTTCTTCAGTTGTACAAGAAGTGCCTATATGAATGTTTTCAACAATTCTAGGTTTAACTGATATGTCGATAGGAACAGTTATATAAATGTTTCCAAAATTAATCTCAGAATCTGAATTTGTAATAGATATGGGATTCTGTGGTTCCTTGACATAATCAATCGTAAAAATAGACGAAAAATCATTTTCAAACTTATCAAGTTTAGGTAAAAACGAGGGTCTATGGTGTAGATCATCCTAGGGTAATTCATCCACGGACAAAAATTCTCGAATACTTTCATCAGTGTGAAACACTTGTTGAAAATGATCGAAAAGTGATGTCAAGGCTGAGCTTGATGATGAAGAAGATTCTTCGGTGATCACATTCATTTGATCATGAGTAGTTGAAAGTGTGTCAGAAAACGACTGCACTGCCACATATGCCATTTCAAAAGGACTCCAAGGCATCTCGCCATTGAAAGAATTCATTTCTGACTCTGAAGGCACTACCCAAGTGTCATCGAATGGTATAGTGCTTGATGAAATCATATTGACGTTGGCAATGGTACGCGGTATGTTGGGTGGAGGCATAGAGAAAGTTCCCATCAAAGCGGAGTCCTTTACTAAACCTACACCAACATCTTCATATGGGATAGTCGATTTTCCAACATGTTGGATATTGTCTGTAGAAGCAGGTTCAGACGAATAATATGACAATTGATCGATTTTCACAATCTTTCCTTTATGAGGAAATATGATTATCCAAAAGACGGATGAAACGATAGCAGTCATGGCATAAGACCAACTACGACCCAAAAGAAGGTTGTAATCCAGAGGGGCATCAACAACTTCCACATCTAGATTAACAATTTTGCCTTCTACTTCTATAGGTAGATCTTGGAGTATTCCGAATGGATGGAATCCTCTTCCATCAAAGGCTTTAAGGATTGTCAGAGATTGGTTGAGTATTGGAGAACCAAGGGTTTTCCAACAATTTAATGACATTATGCACGTGGATGCCCCCCCATCAATTACAGTACGAAAAACTCGTCTGTTTTTTACTAATATTGGAATCTGAAAAGCCATCTGATGAGGGAGTCTCGGTGTAATGTTTTCTAGACCAAAGACCATGAGGTTATAATCCTAAGGATCTATAGCTCCGATAGCTGTAAAAGTAATTTCCTTTGTGCTGGACATGATTGTAGCACTTCTAAGGCCGACATTGCTGAAGGGGATATCGCCAAGTCTTCAACAATGTTGTAGATCTGAGAAGCTCTCGCATGTGGATTGAAAGCTGATTTTCGAAGTACACCTTTAGTAGGTGGTTTAATCACTAGATCAGGATTAGGTTTATCGATATGAAGTGTATCAGAAATAGAAGGAGACTGGTGTTGGATTATAATTTTCTATCTCTTTACCAGTTACAGGATTTTTAGTTCCATAGTCTTGCGATCACGTTACAACCATAACCTCAGACATTATTAAAATATCTGTCGATGAATTTGAAGAAGAACCTATAATTTTTCTATCTTGAGTAGGAAAAGGATCCTTCAAGACAACGGGTGTGGGTGAACCTTTGACAAATTTAGAGACCTCGGACTGATGCGGGCAGTCTTTGGTAAAGTGATCCTCGTCACAGATAAGACAAGGATAACAAGGTTTCCAATTATCATCAGATGGTTCATTCTTTTCGGTTTTCTCTTTGGGAGACGAAGTTTGTTTGTTTTTATTCTTTCCTTTCTTCTTATTACCGGTTTTAGATTTAGATGTAGATGAATCTACAACATGAAAGTCGGCAGATGTTTCAAGGGAAGAATCTCCTTTCGATGAATCTGGTAAAGTTATGATAGGAGAAGTAGTTTTGGAGGACTTCTTCTTACTCTTATTAATGCTAACTAAACCAATGACACCGTCTGCAGCATGAGACCCTGAAGGAGTTGCAATTATTTGACCGGGACGTGGTAAGTCAGGAATTTTTTTGTATAACGTACCAAATTGTTTATATACAAGGTCTAAGTACTGAGCTTGAGCAATGACTTGTTCTTCCGTAAAACCCCTCCCTTAGCCACATCTTCAGTGATCTTTGGAAGCAATGATTTAATAAACCATTCTGCCAAAATCTGATCCGGAATAAAAACTTTCACTAAACGTCTTCTATGTCTCCATTCATGTATGTGATCTGATATGTACGTAGACGTAGATTGTTTTAATGAAGTCAAGAGATCTGTGCCATTGTCGTATCGGGCTAGCAATGTAGAAATTTCTGTTTTCCCACCCCGGTTTTCAGTTTCACCTTATTACTCCAAAATAGTTAAATGCCCTTTCCCATATCCATACATTTAACAAGCTGGAAAATAAATTTTGCTGAAAACACAAATTCTGGAAAAATTACAGAATGCTGGAAAATGCAGAAATAAATATTAGCACACATAAAACAGTCGTTCACACATTTTGACACATATATTTTTGGTCAACATGACCCTGGAAAAACCCCCTACAACTCTTGGAGAAAACCAATTCGAAAGCTCCTTCTTATTTCTGGAAAATGCTTTTTACAGTGAGAGAAATATTCAGCAAAAAATCAGCAAACAGACTTTTACAACTTATCTCGTTTTCCGTGCTTAACCACCGCCTCGGAAAATGTGCAAACAGCAAAAACAGAACAGCAATAAATGTTGTATGTCCTCCTCGATTTTCGTGCCAAATTTCAGCCTCAAATGCTGCTGTACGGCCTGCCTAGAAAAGCGTGCAAGCTGCCCAAAAATATGTTGTACGGTTTTCTCGATTTCTGTGCAGAAAAACAGCTGTACGGCTATACAAATTTCTGCCTAGAAATGCGTGCCAAGGTACAGCCACTTGCTGTACGGCCTCCCTTAAATTCTGCTCCTCGATTTCTGTGCAAACCTGTTGTACGGCCTGTTGTACGGCCTTGCTGTACAGCCACCTTTCCTCGAAAATCGTGCCTAAAAAACTGCCTTACTGCGTGCAAACTCAGCTGTATGGTCTTGCTGAAATGTCTTGCTGAAATGATGCCTTGGAATGTGTGCCAAGCTGCTGCCTCCTTCTCCTCACTGCCCAGAAATCTCCCTTGCTCTCTTGCTCTCCTTCTCTCAATCTGCTCATGAAAGAATGAATGACCTTTTCCTCCTTTTCCTCCTTTAACCTAACCCTAAGTGATTTTTGGGGAATCCCTAAATCCAATGGCTGAAATAGATTGAGATCTAGGGCTGAGATTAAATGCTCATTTAAATCTCACTTTCTATTTTTTAATTCACCCCACTTTAATAAAGACCCACTTAGTCATTTATTTCCAAAGTCACTTTTCTTTTCTAATTTTACATTGATTTTATTAAAGTCACTTTAAAATTAGACTTTAGTAACTTTATCACTTAAAGTCACTTTTAAATTAGATTTGACTTTATAACTTTATAAAGTCACTTTAGGAGAAAATTAAATTCTTTTGGACACTTTTCCCTAGGCCAAAGATCAAAGCCTTAGGGAACCACCTGTCCTCCGGTACCAAATTTCAACACTCCCTCTTACCGAGGAAGGTGTTCCTCACCACACCCATCTTGTCTCTGAAGTAGACATGCTTGCCCCGTGGTAAGGCTTTGGTAAGAATATATGCAACCTGCTCATCAGTGGGAATATACTCAAGCTTCACAGCTCCCTTCTGAACATAGTCTCTGATGAAATGATATTTGATCCCGATATGCTTTGACCTGTCATGAAATACTGGATTCTCCGTGAGTTTAATGCAACTCCGATTATCACAGTAAATCACTGAAGGTCTCAACGGCTGACCAAATAAGCCAAACAACATCTTGCGAAGCCAGATGGCCTCACAACTAGCTAGATTGGCTGCCATATACTCTGCTTCCGCTGAACTCAATGCTACTGACTGCTGCTTTCGGCTGAACCATGACACCACTGCCGAACCCAACCCAAAACAACACTCTGAAGTGCTCTTCCTATCAGAAGCACAACCTGCCCAATCAGAATCAGTGTAACCTGCCAATCTCACTCCATCCCCCTGCCTGTAGTCCAGACCATAATCCACTGTCCCCTGCAAGTATCGCAAAATGTGTTTTGCAGCCACCCACTGAACCTTCCTAGGCTCACACATAAACTGACTCATCGTGTTGACTGCAAAACAAATATCTGGTCTAGTGTTGACCAAATACATCAAGGAACCAATCAGCTGCCTGTACAATGTGGGATCCACCAACTCAGAATCCGAAGCATGAAGCTTCTTCCAGTTGGTGATCATCAGTGTCGACATGGGTCTACAATCCTCCATGTGGAATATGCCAAGGATGTCCACAATATACTTCCCCTGCCCCAGGAAGAAATGCCCCTCCTCCTACCACACCTCCAAACCCAAAAAGTAATGCATCAAGCCGATGTCCTTCATCTCAAACTCCGCCGCAAGATCTCTCTTGCAGTGCTCTATGAGTCTCTCTGCACCTGTAATGACCAAGTCATCCACATACAGCACCAGAATGAGAGGCCCCTCACCTATCACAATATAGTAAAGGTTCGGATCTGCCTCACTCTTTGTGAAACCCATCTTCTGCAAGTAAGTATCTATCCTGGAGTACCAAGCTCTCGGAGCTTGCTTCAGGCCATAAAGGGCCTTCTTCAGTCTGCACACATGGGACTCCTTCCCATGCACCTCAAAGCCCTGTGGCTGCTCAATGTACACCTCCTCCTGTATGAAGCCATTGAGAAATGCAGTCTTCACATCCATCTGGTGGATCTTCCAACCCATCTCTGCTGCTATCGATATAATGGAGCGGATCGAAGTATATCGAGCCACGGGAGCGAAGGTCTCCTCATAATCAACTCCCTCTACCTGGGAGAACCCTCTAGCCACAAACCTCGCTTTGAATTTCTCAATGTTGCCATCTGCAGCATGCTTTACCTTGTAAAGCCATCTAGAAGTAACCACGGATTTGCCCTCAGGCCTTGGCACCACCTCCCAAACATCATTCTTCATGATAGAAGAATACTCATCCTGCATGGCCTCTCTCCAGACCTGCTGGCTAGCTGCCTCCTCATAGCTAGAAGGCTCAGAGTCAAGGATGCTGGTAGCCATTGCCATATAGCTACAAAACCTCTCAAGTGGTCTGCTCTCTCTGACCGGCCTCTTAGGCTCAGCAACAGATGTGGCATCTCTCAGGGTGTCCCGAAGCCACTTGGGCTTCCTCTTCCCTGAGCATACTTCTCCCATTGGAGAATGAAACTCCTCCTCCTCATCATCATCAGGAGCCTGAACTCCTGACTGTCTGTCTACTATCCTCCTGCCTGCACCTGAACCTGTAGAAGCTAAGGTACCGTGTGAACTGTCCATCAGTGGACTCCCTAGTGAACTGCTCTGTGGACTGCTCTGCATGCTGCCCAAAGCACCACCCCTCTGACTCTGCGAGCCACTGCTCACTGACGGACCAGACATCGTCATAGATGTACCTCCGGATCCTCCTGATCCCTCGCCACCGGATCCTCGTGACCGACTCAATCGGCCGCGCGTCGAGGGTCCGGACGATCCGCATACTCTAACTTGTTTGGACCCCTCCTAAAGGCCCCGTCGTCCTCTCGAACTTCACATCCCCGTCCGACAACAACTTTCCTCCCTCGCGCGTAGAATGGTAAATCCGAAAGGCCTTGAGGTCTCATTTGAGGTCTCACCGTAGCCCACAAAGATACCCTTCTCTGCGGTGGGCTCTAGTTTGGTCCTCTTCTCCTTGGGTATGTAGGAGTATGTGATGCACCCAAAGATACGAAGATGACCAATATCAGGCTTCTTCCCAGAAAAAGCCTCCTCCGGAGTCATGTGCCCCAAGGCACGATGCGAACTCCTGTTCTGCAAATAAACAGCTGTGTTGCAGGCCTCTGCCCACAAAAACAATGGCAACCCCTGATCATGTAACATGGCTTTGGCAGCCCCTCCGATGGATCTGTTCTTCCTCTCCGCAACCCCGTTCTTCTGGGGGTTGTAAGGAACAGTGAACTCCCTCCTAATGCCTGCCTCCGCACAATAGTCAACAAACTCTCCAAGGATGTACTCTCCTCCATTGTCCGACCTCAGGGACTTGATCTTCTGACCTATCTGTGTCTCCACAAGAGCTCTGAACTCCTGAAACCGCTTGAAGACCTCACTCTTGGTCTTCAAGAAATAAATCCAGGTCCTCCTGGAGTGATCATCAATGAATAACACATAGTACTCATATCCACTCAAGGGAACATGAGACATCCGACCGCTCACATCGGAATGAATCAAATCAAGTATCCCAGTCGCTCTGCTGTCACTGCTGGGAAAAGGGGATTTGGCAAACTTGCCCATCGCACATCCTCTGCAAGTATCAAAGTGACCAGTACTGAAATCTGGCACACCTGTAGTGATCTCCCGCAAAGTCCTCAAGGCTCCATGATGCATGTGCCCCATCCTGCGGTGCCAAATCTCACACTGCTCAGAACTGCTAGCTCTGCTGTCGGTACTACTGCTCAATGCCAAAAGGGACTGAAATGCAAACTTGTACACCTTTGCATGGCATACACCTATCACTCTAGCTGAATCAGCTGGAGTGCCCCTGGGATACATGAACACCTGTCCTCCCCTGAACAGTACCTCATATCCTCTATCCTCCAAAGCTGAGACGGATATGAGGTTCTTCCTCATCCCTGGCACATAAAGAACATCTGACACTTTCAAGGGAGGTTTAGACTCCCTCTGAAATGTCAATGTTCCCACACCGACTGCTCTAACAACTCTGTCATCACTGAGTACTACCTCTATATCAGTGCCACTCTCTGAAAGCTCTGAGAAGTACTCACGGACTCCTGTCATGTGACATGAAGCCCCACTGTCCACATACCAGATACCCGAAGATGCTCCGCTAATCAAGGGAAAAGCATGCTCCCTCTGAACCTCTATGGCATATAATCCCACACTAGAGGACTCACACGCAATGAACCCAAACTCCCAGTCAAAACGATCTGCAAAGTCCTCAACCTCTGCTGAAGCTGCCATGCTCTGGTTCTTCCCCTTCTTCTTCTTCTTCTCCGGACACACAACTGCATAGTGCCCCATCTTCTGACAATTCCAACACTTCACTTTGGAATAGTCCTTCTGTGAGTTATCATGTTTACCTTTACCTTTGCCTTTTCCCCCACCATTGCTTGTGGAAGCCTGCTTCTTCCCTTTGCCCTTCTTGCGTCCTGCCAACAGTGCTACATCCTCATCCTGCTCAACTGGCTTGGTTGCCCCAAGCTGACCTTTCCTGATCTCTGTCTGAATGCAATCATCCCAAAACCTCTCCCATGTGGGAAGGGTCTCACGTGCACAAACCCCATCAGCAAAGTTCATCCATGAACGGGGGAGGCCATTCACCGCAATCCGCACCAACTCAGTGGGTGGAATGGCCTCTCCAATCGCTGCCAACTCATCTCTCACATTAGTAATCTTTGTGAGATATCCAGCTGCACTATCAGTCTTACCCATCTTAATGTTCTTCAGCTTCTCCTTCAGGACCATTTTTCGGTTCTCATTGGTACTCTGGTAGAGGTTGGTCAATGTTGTCCACATCTCATGAGAATTTCTCTTTCCTCTCACATGAGGAATGCAATGGTCTTTGATTCCGTCTAGAATCAGTCTCTTACCCTTGTTGTTCTTTTTATTATATGCTGCCAACTGAGTAGCATCAGTAGGCACATTTACAGGGTTCTGTGCGGTATGCACCATTATGTCCCAAACTTCCAGCTCCTCAAAGATACTCTGCATTCTCTCCTTCCAAACACTGTAATTGGTATGCCCATCCAACCTATCCTCCACCCTCAGTACCAAAGACATCCTGCTGTCCTAAAACTGAAAAAATAGCACTGCTGTAGTAAAGGTAAAAATTCTGTTTGTGAAAAAGTCAGCTTGCTGGAATTTTCTGAGGGAAAAATCAGCAGGCTGTATTTTTCTCCTTGCTGTCCCAAACTGCACTTCAACACTCAAGCTCCGATACCATGTATAAATTTATGTTTTCCCACCCCGGTTTTCAGTTTCACCTTATTACTCCAAAATAGTTAAATGCCCTTTCCCATATCCATATATTTAACAAGCTAGAAAATAAATTTTGCTGAAAACACAAATTCTGGAAAAATTACAGAATGCTGGAAAATGCAGAAATAAATATCACCACACATAAAACAGTCATTCACACATTTTGACACATATATTTTTGGTCAACATGACCCTGGAAAAACCCCCTACAACTCTTGGGGAAAACCAGTTTGAAAGCTCCTTATTTCTGGAAAAATGCTTTTTACAGTGAGAGAAATATTCAGCAAAAAATCAGCAAACAGACTTTTACAACTTATCTCGTTTTCCGTGCTTAACCACCGCCTCGGAAAATGTGCAAACAGCAAAAACAGAACAGCAATAAATGTTGTACATCCTCCTCGATTTTCGTGCCAAATTTCAGCCTCAAATGCTGCTATACGGCCTGCCTAGAAAAGCGTGCACGCTGCCATAAAATCTGTTGTACGATTTTCTCGATTTCTGTGCAGAAAAACAGTTGTACGGCTGTACAAATTTCTGCCTAGAAATGCGTGCCAAGGTACAGCCTCCCTTAAATTATGCTCCTCGATTTCTGTGCAAACCTACTGTACGGCCTCCTTTTCTAGAAAATCGTGCCTAAAAATCTGCCTCACTATGTGCTAACTCAGCTGTACGG